>ML781858.1:119955-157246 GCA_009831015.1 Picea engelmannii | reverse complement strand
GAATTTCGAAAAAGAAGATCCATATCATGTTATTATTGGAATTTCAAAAATAAGTTGATGAGTATATAATTTTGTTTATTTTATTTAAAAAAAAACACTTAATAATTTTTTTTTAATTTGTCTACTTTTACTTTATACCAGTTAACATAATAAAAACAATAAAATACAACATTTTTTCATAAATAAAAAAATATCTTAAATTTAAACCTTCGTTTATTTGTTTTGAAGAAAAAGATTATTTTTATTTATAACATATATTAATTTTTTTTAATGGATAATATAAATGTTTTATATGTAAAATTTACAACCATGATTGGCATATTTTAAGGATAACATATAATGGTGTCCCATCATATTTCTCAAAATAGCAAAGGTGCAAAGTGTAATTATATGATAGTTGTTTTATTCCTTAAAAGATAAAAAAAAAAAGAATTTCAATTTTGGTTTGTAGATTTAATTATGATTATGGTATTGTTGTATTTGTGTTTAATAATTTTAAATTTTAAAAGTAACAGATTTTTTTTCTTTAAAATAAATTATTTAAAAAAAATAAAAGTGTATTAATTGAAATTAATTATTTTTAAGGTAATTGAAATGAAAGAAAAATAGTTCACATATTATCTGTTAACATATATTAAAGATGTTGTTTATATATTCTATGTTTTGGTATTTTTGATTGAAATTAAATTATTTTGGATATAAATCTAAACAAAATTTCAATTTTTTGTTGTTTAAATTGTATTTTTAAGACATAAATAAATTTAACAAGTTCCAAAGTTCATGGGACACTAAGCATTCAAATTTACATACTTAACAATTTATTACTAGATTACAAAATTAAATTATTAATATCCTAAAACATTTAGACTAACCTATATAAATACTTATATTTACCTTTACAAAATAATTTATATTTAACTTTAAAAAACATATATTTTTATATTTAGCATTGAGACGTGGAAAAACACAACTACCAGATATTAAAAACGGCTGGCATGCATATAGTGTATTATAATCCAGAGAAAATTATTAGGCTTTAAGAACACCAAGAAAATGAAGGCAAACGTTACATAACGAGGATACATATGAAATTGGTGGGAAAATGTGTGACCGGAATTTTTATATTTTGGATCCTCAAAATTCGCGATCCTCCACACTTGAGCCACACGTTAGCCCCTAAGCTAATAAATCATTCCATTAATTAATTGCATTTATATAGTAAGTTAAAAAGTGCATAAATTTAATTTATTTTTTAAGAGTTTATTTAGAAGTTATAATTTCCTATGAAAACTTGAATATAGAATTATTTCTTGATGAAACTTTATTTTAAAAAACAAAAAATTATAATAACTTACAAACTTTCTTTGTTGCATGGAGGTTATTGGGTGTTTCTAGGGTTTCTCTGGTAGCTTTCTCTATAGCTACAGTCAGTTTGTGGTGGTGTGTCTAGCATCTGAGAACAGTGTTTCAGTGACATGCCGACTAATGGGAGTGGTTTGGTTTCGTCCCAGACCCTTAGTCCCTTTTTTCTTTCTGATTTCCAGGTTTTAGTGGTTATTTGTCGTTTTTCCCCGCGATGGAGGAGGAAAATGTGGATTACGGAGAAAGTCTATTTCAATACCGTGCATTCAAGACACAATTAGACTTTTACTGCAAACCCCTTCCATTAGTGACTCAAGATGTTGCGGTAAATTTGGACAAATCTCACGGGTTTATTTTGGAAGTTTCCAAAGAGTCAAAGCCTTCGTGCACTAGAGTGGCGACAGTCAAGGCGTCAGGCTTGGACTCCAAAAAACTCAAGTCTGTTTTGGTTTGTGGCAGCATTAACTCTGGAACTAGCCCAAATCCTATCCCCATTGTTCCCAATGATCCGGGCTCTATTGTGAAAAATGTCATAGTTAAGAAAGTGGAGGAAAAGCATGGAGCAGATTTGCACTATGCGTCTAGCTCTACGAGGAAAAAAAGTTGTATTCGGGCTAAGATGGGAAAAGTTTCAATGGTGGTCGGGGACGTTTAGGTTGAAGATATTCTACGATTTCTAGGTAAGACCCTAGTGGGTAGGTTCAATGGTAAAGTAGTTCAGATGGATTCACTTAACCAATGAATGGATCTCAATTAGAAGCCATGTCTTGGTTACAAGCCAGTCTTCCATGTCCTTGTTCGTGGTTGGATTTGTTTTTTATTTACTTTGGAGGAGGATTGTGAAAAGATTTGGGGTCATGATTGGAGTTGGGGGCCCTTAAGGTTAGTCCTCCAAAATGGACCACATATTTCGATCTAGTTAGGATATCAATGACTATTCAACAATTTTCGACCATTCTTGGTGGGCTCCTGCTAGTTTTCTTGAATAAATCTCTCCCGGTTGCTATTGGGAACAAGATTGGAAGATTTGTTGGTTTGGAAGGGAACTAGGAATCTAAGATTGACCATTGTTAGGCCTGGGTCCAAGTAGAGGTGGAACTTCAGGATGGAATGGTGTAGGAAATTGATATGGTCCTTGGTGCTCAGTCCCAGAGACAAAAAATTGATTATTGGAAGTTACCCTTTCATCGTTTTGCTTTCCATGAAGCACGCCATCTCCAGGATCAGTGTAGCAAGGTTGCTTCGAGGGTAGACCGGAAAAGAAAAAAAGGTATGGGTTTGTAATCCCAAATCTTTATAAATTATCGACAAGTAGGGTGAGAGGATGTAGGAGGAAGAAAAATTCAGAGCTCCTCTTTTGAGTCTGAGAACTTCTCTAGGGGGCAAGATGAGTTCTCGATCAGGATTTTCTAGTTTTGATACGGGTATGATAAAAAATGCCTCCTTTTTTAATTTTGATTCTCTCTCTCTATGGAATTGTTGGGGGTTCGCTTGAATAGCTCGAAAGTAGGTGAGTCTATGTTAGTTGAATCCCTCCTCCATAATATTGATGCTTTGGCTACACCTCTCCTATCAAGTGTCCTTGAAGTCAAATATTTTGTTCGACATTCTCCCAAGAGGTTGCTTGACCACACAAAGAGTTCTAAAAGATGCAAGGGCATTTCAAAGGCAGAGCAGGGTCTTGTTTCCATGGAGGTAGAAGACGACCCTTCCCCACAAAATGGTTATTCCCTAAGACCTATGGTTAATAAAAAGGAAGATTCCTCCACGCATGGGGGTTTATCCCTCGATCCCCTACAATCTAACCCAGTTGGAAGGAAATCCCATCTAATCAAGGCTCGAAAAAAGGAGGTTCAAGACATTAAAAAAAGGAAAGAAACCCACCAAAGACAAGTCCCTTAGAGAAGGAAAATCCCTTAAAAGGCCTTCCCCGTGATGGTTTTATGTTTCAATTCTAGAGGGGTAGAGGGTTCCCGTAATAATTTATCCCTTAAAAGGATCATTATGAGCCACAAACTTGATATAATTCTAACTTAGGAAACTATGCTGGATGGTAATAGATCGGAACAATCTTGGATATATGGCTAAAAACTGGTCCTTTTGCACTATGGATGCAGATGGTCAATCAAGAGGATTAATTATGGGTTGGAGTCCTGCTTTCTCAACTCTTGCCTCATCTTTTCTTAATTATGTTATCCTCGTCAAATCAGAAGTAAAATAATTGGGAGTAGTTTTGTCAGTTTTAAATATTATGGTCCTTATTCAGAAACAATCCCCTTCTGGGAAAATTTAGCTCATGTAGAGGCCTTGGCAGACCCTCTTACATTTATTGGTGGGGACCTTAATATAACTCTGTCCATGAGAGAAGTATGGGGGGGGGATCCTAGGAAAGACCCCTAGAGTGGTTTATTTTCTAGTTTTTTTGAAAAACATCGTTTGGTGGACATCGAGCCAATCAAGTTAGTGCCTACTTGGAGGAATTTCCACCTGAAGAATGATTTGGTCTCAAAAAGTCTTGATCATTTCTAAGTGTCAGAAACTTTGGTGGAGAGTCCTTTTATCATTAAATATTATGTGTCTTTTGGAGGTCTATCCGATCACATGTCGGTTATGTTCATAATGGTGTCTGATGAGGAGAAGCCTCTAGCCCCTTTAAAGTTTAATCATATATGGCTATTTGAAGAATTTTTCAAGAATCTTGTTAAGGATTTGTGGGTTCATATAACTCTTTCCTCATCTACTTACATGATCCAGTTTGCAGAAAATATAGCCAAAGTAAAAGAGGCTATGCGAAATTGTATCAAAGCTTATAATGAAAAGTCCCAGCGTCTTTGAAAGACGTTGATTTCAATATCTCTAATATGTATGAAGATAATGAAGTGGGTAGTGTTGACGCATGAATCCTCAAGGGTTGTTGGCCCTTGGTCATGTATTAAGGAAGAAATCAAATATTAACAAAGAAGAAAGACAAAGTATGAAGTGCACGGAAGGCACACAAACCGAGGAAGGGTCGAAGTACTTAAAGAAGCATAAAAGAAGGAACGAAGTAAAGGAAAACAAGTCATTGAAAGAGAAGATCAAGGAAGACAAAGCAGCAAAGAAGATAGATCGTGGACAAGTTAGCAAGTAGAAGAAGACACTAATGGGTGCTTTGGAGCACTTTGCCGAGAAGAAGGAAGAACAGGTCGGCGAAGTCCTTAAAATGCGGGTTATGTAGACCTAGGGTTTTGGCACCTGGGCTTCGACCCATGATTTTCTAAGAGTCATGGAATGTATAAATAAAGGTCTAGAAGAGTTGATATGGGGGTAAGAGAGGTGAAAAGTGGTGTTGAGATGTAAGAGTGTTATGTTTTAGAGCATTCTTGTATTTTTGGGTCTTCATCTGGGTGCGAAGATCTACTCTACAGCTGGGTGCACAGGGATCAGGAATAAAGAGGAAGAGAGAGAAGGATATGTAGCTGAGTGCGTAGATAGAACTATATATTTTCATATATTCTAGAAGGATCTACAACTGAGTGCGCATATAGAACTGTATATTTTCACATATTCTATCATTAAACACAGTTCTGTGGACGTAGCCCCAGGGAGAGGGTGAACCACGTAAAATATTTTTGTTCCATGTGCTTGATGCTTGTTATTTACTTCTTTTTATATTGCTATTGCACTGTTATTTTTCATGTTGAAGATAAGAAGATATAATTTACTTCACGAAGTTAGGCACAATATTGTTAAGAATCTCTGGGCTATTTTGTGTTGTTGTTTGGGATCATCTTACATTTCCTCTGGTTGTAGACACCTGTGTCCTACAATCCCCCTGTTGCTACTTCGGGTGAGACTTCATCTGCTTCGCAGGTGTTGTCGTAAGGGCCAGTAGTTAGGGTTTGTTGGTGCGTTGTTAGAGTTGAACCCTGGGACTGCCCTTGTGCCAACAAAGTCTTCTGTATACGAGATCAGGATCTTCTTGAGGGAATGTCAAGGTGGTTTCCATCGAAGACAAAAATTTAGAAGTGGATAGAAGAACAAGAAAGGGACTTCGCTGGAGCTCAGAACAAAAACCCTAGAATTAGTATAGAAGACTAGTTGGAAAGGTACATCTTTACTGATGTGCACGAGATTTTCTTTGCAGGAGTTCATCAGGAGTTGTATGAGTGGTTATCCAGACTAGCAAACACTCAGTTTGAAATCATATCTAGACCACCTGTGGTTTGGATATCGGCACTAATTAAGAAATTCAAGAAAGTTGATCACCTTATGTCAAGGGAAGTGGATCTTTGGTTTGACAACACTATTGGAGGGTACATTACTGAATTTGCAATTGATAGATTGGAATCATATAATCAAGTAGAGAGCTATTTATTCAAGGGATCTAGAGGAATTTTTCTACACTTTTTGAAGTTGAATATTAAGATGTTATTGCACGAGAAGAATATATTGAAGATATAGTAATCAGTTGGATTTTAAAGCTAATGTTCATGAATTCAGATAGCGACAGTGACACAGAGGCTGGACACCTGCGCAGTGGGAGATCATTCAAAAATATTCCTCTTGTGAACCTGTTTAAGCAGAGTTACAGGCCATTAGCACAAGACGAAGGGTTCTATAGTGGAGAAGAAGCAGAGCCATCAGACGAAGAGTATTCAGAGTTCACAAGGGCAGAGGAAGTAGAGACTGAAGAACCTCACCGAGAAGAACTAGGAACTTCAGGTACTGCGCTTGTTATCGAAGTAAGTATTGCTACTCCTCCAGTTGTTTTAGCAGCACCAAGTAACCAGAGTAACCAGAGTAATCAAAGCACTCAGAGTACTGTCACAAGAACTTTAGTACAGACTCAGTTGGGAAACCAAGGAAAATCTATGGTAGATTGAATGAGGTTACCTATTTTCAGAGGAGATGGATCTAAGGATCTTGACCAACACCGGTTCTTATGCGAAGCTATATGGAGCATTAAGCAAGTCACCGACAAAGCTATTAAGAGAGCTCATTTTAGTACTACCTTGAGAGACCGTGCACTGAGTTGGTATATGAAGTTTGTTACAACATCTAGACAACCTAGAGAACTGAATGACATTAAGACTTCATTGAGTGCAGAGTTCAAGAAGCCTAATTCGGAGTCGCAATGCATTACAGAGTCAAAGGAAATCAAGTAGAAGGTGACTGAACCTATTTGGGAATTTGATCAGAAGTTTAAGACCTTGATAGGCCATTTAAGTTTTCAGATTCTAGATGAACAACATAAAGAATGGTTCATCATTTCCCTCCTGCCACACATTAGAGTTCCTCTGATGCAACAGAAGGTCGCTTCACAGGTTGAAGCATTAGATATTTCCATGAAACTAGAAGAAGCCCCTGTAGGAGAATCCAGTCCAGGTATGAGTCAGATTTTGAATCAATTAACTAGTTTATCTTTACAGGTTGAAGACATGAAGAAAGACAAAGGAAAAGATAAAAGAGAAAACATCTAGTGTATTAGATGTAAAGTAGAGGGCCATGAAAAAGAGCATTGTCCTTTATTTAGTGAATACTTGGCCTCTAGAGATCCTAACCCTTTGAAGTAGGCTACTTTACCATGGTGCGAGGTATGTAGAACTCGACATTGCCCCGGTGAATGTTATTATATGCAGAAATATGTCTAGACACCCACCAATCTTTATTGTACATTCTATAAATCTGTGGGGCATGATGCGAAGGACTGTAGGGCTTATGACCTCATGCATGAAAGGTAAAGGATGCATATAGAATTGAAGGAGAATTATAGCAAGAAGGGAATGTTGCGCAGTTCAATTCCCCAAGAAGAGGAAATTTCAACCCTCACGGTGGGTGCAAAGGAAGAGGACGAGGAGGAGGCATGGGTTGAGGTCGAGGCTAGATTATTTTCTATAACTGTGCCCAACCAGGTCATTTGGCATGGGATTTTCAAAACCCTTGTACTACTTGCAACTATTGTAATTCATTTTACCATGTCGTTCAAGAATGTCCAGTATTGTTAGCTAAGGTTCAGGAAAGACGAGGTGGAAACTATCAAGTCCAACTAATAACATCTGAACCTCGTGGTGAGGAAACTAGAGTCGTTATTATTACTAGAGGAGGCGCTGCCACGGGAGAAGATGGGGTGACTCCAGAAAACACTACAGATGGATCAGGGATCAGAACAGCTTCAAAGAAGGCATCATTGTTTGATCCAAGGAAAGAAAAACATACTTTTGAAGAAGCAAGAAGAGAATTTGTAGGTGAACATGCTTCTTAATCTAGGGCACAAACATAAGTAAGGGAATGTGAAATGCCTCCAACATTTGATCAGTCTGCCCCACCTAGACAAGGAAAAGAGGTAAGAAAGCTTGTGGACTTCTTGTATACTTGTATTGATTTGATTAAAGATGAAAGAGTTGTGTAGGAACTACAACACCTGATATGACAGTATCAAATTGGAAGAATAGATCCTCTACTGAGTAGATTTGTGAATCAAGTATCTAGAAAAAGGAGGACAAGCAAGGAATTGCACCTTAATGATTAGATTGGAGACTATGACATGGACTATGTGGTCCTCGACCTGGTATCAAAAGTAAATGTTATGATGAAGAAGACTTGGGCATTGATGGGAAAACCTAAATTGATTTACTCTCCTATTAGTCTCAGGATGGCTAATCAGCAGGCGGTGAGCCCCTTTGGAAGACTAGAGCATGTCATTGTGGACATCGATGGAGTGAGGACATTCGCAGACTTCGAAGTGATCGAGATTGTTGACAACAATTGTCCCTATCCTGCGTTGTTGGGTATTGATTAGGATTTCGACAATTTGACTGTTACTGACCTGGAAAAGAGAAGAATGACATTTGAAGGTGATGGCCTTAGGGTCATTGCACCTCTTGATCTCGATGAAGGTCACATATACACATAACCTATAAGAGAATAAGACCATGCCTATGAGCTAGAGAACATCTATAAACTGACAGTAGGACAATAGGATTATATTAGTCCTACATCATATGGAAATCTAAGTTGGCAAAGTGAAAGTGCATGCTCGTCAGATTCAGAAGAAGCATTGGAAAATTGGCAAAACAAAATGTATGAAGTCTCTACGCGAAGGTGTGCCAGATTGACTAAGGCAGTTCACTGGATTGGCACGGAAGTAAGTAATCTTCCTACATTTGATGGCTTGAATAATTTAGACACATTTATAATTGAATTTGAAGGAATTGTACCAATACAAAAGAGATTGTTGGCACTAGATGAAGCCTTGAAAGCAACGCCAGCTAGATGGTGGGAAACACACAAGAAGAACATCACAGAATGGGTACAATATCGCACCTTGTTAACGGTGTGCTTCTCAGACCAATTTGAAGGTTGCGAAGTTAGATACATAGGTCAGAGCTTTCCTAAGGACCATGTGCGAAGTTGTGAGGAAGCCTGGTGCAGAATTCTTAAATAACAATGGGTACATAAGTTCATTATCACCTTAGATACTACGCCTATAAACTAGTATCTTCAACTAGAACTGCGCTTAGTCACTACAGATTGGTATGGTATGACCCATAACTTTATAGCTACGTTCCTATTTGGAAGTCAGTACCCCATAGTAGATCAGGCTTTACAAGTTGTAAGACAGAAATTCCTTGAGGAGGCACCTAACCCCCCTCTTGAACAAGAAGAAGATGAATGGATTGCGCCTCTTTAGCAGTTACAGGGTTGTTATAACATTAATGCTGATGAGGATGATGACCCTAGGAATGTGAAAATTTCATAAACTGAAGGACAAAGAGGTATATAAGGGCCAGGGATTGAATTACCTTTTGTTGGGCAACCTATTAAAATTAAGAAGGTTAATATTGGAATAAAGCAAGCACCTAAGTTGGAAAATGTTGGAGACTATTGGGATGATGCTACTATTAGTAATATTACAGAACTATTGCATGTGTATCAGGACTTGTTTCCAACCAAGTTCATAGACATGAAGGGCATTAAAGGGCCCATGGGAGAAATGAAGATTCCTTTGAAAAACAATGTAAGGCTTTTCAAGAAGAGACCTTACAGACTGAATCCCAAGTACAAGCAGAAAGTTAACACTGAATTAGATAGAATGTTGGAAGCAGGAATTATAGAACCAGTCGAAGAATTTGAATGGATCAACCCTATGGTTTTCCACGATAAGAAGACAAGAGAAATCAGAATCTGTGTAGATCTAAGGAAATTGAATGATGCATGCTTACATGATCCATTTCCTACACCTTTTACTGATGAAGTTCTAGATAATGTAGGAGGATAGGAAGTTTATTCATTCACAGATGGATTTCTAGGCTATCACCAGATCATAATTGCTAAGGAGGACAAACATAAGACTACATTTGCAACGGAATGGGGTTCTTTTCAGTACATTGTGATGCCTTTTGGTTTGAAGAATGCACCAGCCATCTTTTCCAGGTTGGTGGATCAAGCATTTAAGGAATTTTTACATAAGCTTTTGGAGGCATACTTGATGACTGGACCATTTTTAATCTATTGAAATATCATATTGAATGTTTGAGATTAATGTTCGATAAGTGCAGGCAATGTCAGATTGCCATGAACTTGAAGAAGTGTGTTTTCTTTTCACCTTTTGAAGTGTTGTTAGGACACATTGTGTGTAAGAAGGGGTTGTTGGTAGATCCTTCCAAGATTTCTATCATTGTTTATCTACCTCCTACTTCGGTAAGACAGTTGCGCACTGCATTGGGACACACTGGATACTACAAAAAGTTTATTAAGCGTTACGCACAAATAACAACACCTATGGAGAAGATATTAAAGAAGGATAGTAAGTTTCAATGGACAGAAGAATGTCAGCAGAGCTTCAACACATTAAAATAGAAAATGATCACTGTACCTATTTTGGTTTTTCCAGATTGGAGTAAGGAATTTCATGTTCATGTCGATGCTTCATCCATTGCATTAGGAGCATTTTTAGCACAGCCAGGTGTAGGAGATATTGACCACCCTATAGCCTTTTCTAAAAGGAATCTTTCTACATCTGAAATGAATTATACTACCACTGAAAGAGAAGGCTTAGCTATGGTATACGCGCTGCAGAATTTTAGACACTTCTTGTTGAGAGGACATTTTAAGATTTTTACTGATCATTATGTGTTGAAGCACTTAGTCAACAAGCCAGTGTTGGGGGGAAGAATATGCAGATGGCTATTATTATTCCAGGAGTATGAATTTGAGATTGTGGTCAAGCCAGGAAGAATGAATAAGGGACATGACTACTTATCTAGGTTAGAACATGGAGAGGAACCTACCAGTTTGGATGATACACTACCAGATGCACAGTATTTGGCCATCAGGAAAGTTGATGATCAATTTGTCAAGATAGTCCAGTTCCTGTCCATAGGAATGACACCTCGCGAGTATACATTTATTCAGAAGAAACAGTTGGTAGTCTGCACTGCATATTTTCAACTTATAGCTGGACACTTATATAAGATGGGACCAGATGAGATCTTAAGAAGATGTGTTATGGAGTCAGAAATACCATTGATTGTTGTAGAAGCACATGAAGGCATCGCAGGAGGACATTATGCAGGGAAGGCAACATCGCAGAAGGTTCTCAAAGCTGGCCTCTGGTGGCCCACTTTACATAAGGATGCTAATGAATACTACAATGCCTGCGATGTATGTCAAAGAGTAGGGAAGCCTCCTAGAAGGTATGATATGCCTTTAGCACCTCAGTTAACTTTACAGACATTTGATAAATGGGATATTGACTTTGTGGGACCTATCAACCCACAAGTAAAGCGTACAGGAGCTCGATATATCATCACTACTACAAAGTATTTGACCAGATGGGCAGAAGCAAGAGAAGTTAAAGACTGTAGTGCAGCTACAGCTACGCAGTTCATCTTTGATGATATCATAACCAGATTTGGATTCCTGAAGATCCTTATGAGTGATCAAGGAACACACTTCATTAAGAAAACTATTGAAGCCTTGACTCAGGAGTTCAAAGTTCACCATCAGAAGAGCGCACCATATTACCCACAAGCGAATGGTACAGTCAAAGCTTTAAATAAGATTTTGGAGACAACGCTGACTAAGATTTGCAGTGTTAAGAGAGATGATTGGGATTTGATAATTCCAACAGTGTTATGGGATTATCGAACTACTTGAAAAAATTTAACAACGCAGACTCCCTTCAAGTTAGTTTATGGCCTAGAAGGAATGGTACCTATGGAATATTTGGTTCCTAGTTTAATAACTGTAGCATTTACAGTTATGGATGAAACTGACGTTGTTCAAGACAGGCTCGTGTAGTTGATGGAAATAGAGGAAGACAGGTTCATTGTAGGATTTCATCAATAGGTACAAAAAGAACAAGAAAAGGCTTACCATGACAGACATATCAAGAAGAAATCATTTAAACAAGGAGATTTGGTACTTTTATATGACAACAAGTTCATGAAGCATCCAGGGAAGTTCAGGACACATTGGCTTGGGCCATTCGAGGTTGTCTATCTAAAAGAAGGTGGAGATGCGTAGTTGAAGACTCTTAATGGAGAATGGAAGGATGGTTTAGTAAATGGGAGTCGATTGAATATTTATTGTGACAACCAGCTGCCTCGTAGCTCTTAGCAAAAGAAAAGGAAGAAGGGTCTAGGTACCAGGTGCAGTTGAAATTGGGTACCAGACACAAAAAAGACAGTCTTCACATGATAGGGAGGAACAAAGAACAAAGCACAGGCTACTCCATGCAAACTGCAGTCGAAGTAATACAAAAGTCTCAATCTTGCAGTGACTTGGGACGAGTCACATGTGAGTGTTGGGGGCTTGTTTTCCCTTGGTCATGTATTAAGGAAGAAAGCAAAGATTGAGGAAGAAGAAAGACAAAGTATGAAGTGTGCGGAAGGCACATAAACCGAGGAAGGGTCGAAGTGGTTAACGAATCATAAAAGAAGGAACGAAGTAAAGGAAAACAAGTCATTGAAAGAGAAGATCAAGGAAGACAAAGCAACAAAGAATATAGATCATGGACAAGTTAGCAAGTGAAAGAATACACTAATGGGTGCTTCAGAGCACTTTGTGGAGAAGAAGGAAGAACAGGTCGGTGAAGTCCTTAAATGTGGACCTAGGTTTTTGGGACCTAGGGTTTTTTCATCTGGGCTTCGGCCCATGGTTTTATAAGAGTCATGGAATGTATAAATAGAAGTCTAGAAGAGTTGAGATGGGGGTAAGAGAGGTGAAAAGTGGTGTTGATATGTAAGAGTGTTATGTTTTATAACATTCTTGTATTTTTGGGTCTTCAGTTGGGTGTGAAGATCTACTCTGCAGCTGGGTGTGTAGTGATCAGGAATAAAGAGGAAGAGAGAGAAGGATCTGCAGCTGAGTGCGCAGATAAAACTATATATTTTCATCTATTCTAGAAGGATCTACAACTGAGTGTGCAAATAGAACTATATATTTTCATCTATTCTATCAATAAAAATAGTTTTGTGGATGTAGCCCTAGGGAGAGGGTGAACCACATAAAATCTTGTTGTTCCATGTGGTTGATGTTTTGTTATTTACTGCTTTTTATACTGTTATTGCACTGTTATTTTTCCTGTTGAAGATAAGAAGATATAATTTACTTCCTGAAGTTATGCACAATATTGTTAAGAATCTTTGGGCTATTTTGTGTTGTTTTTTGGAATCATCTTACATTTCCTATGGTTGTAGACACTTGTGTTCTGCAACCCCCCTATTTCTACTTCAAGTGAGACTTCATCTACTTCGCAGATGTTTCCGTAAGGGCCAACAGCTAGGTTTTGTTGGTGCATTGTTAGAGTTGAACCTTGAGTCTACCATATGCCAACAAGGACTGGAACGACAACCTCACAAGGATATGAATCCTCCTATGTTTTTATAGAGGTGGTACTTCTCTTTCGATTATGGTATTCTTTAATAACTTTAGATTAAAAAAAAATATAGGACCTTAAGGTAGTCCAATCTTTATGCTCAAAGAAAGATAAAAATGTTGAAATATAGAAGATTTATTTTAAAAGGATTCCTGAGAAATGACCAGGAACCTCACAAATAACACATTTGTAGAAAATAAACACAATTTCCTCACATCCATCATAGTGAAAATAAAGATTTCTTATCACACATAAAAATAAAATAAGATGGTCTCGACACATAAGAAAACTTTTTATAGAGTAAATACTTGCATATCTCAAAAAAATATTATGATGAATCAATTTCAAATAATTTATAATCAATGCTAACAGTTATAAAATACGGTCAAAATTGATCCCGACTGAGTTCTCTTGGGATTTCTCAAAAATAATAAATTTTATTATGATGCTTTTAAATTTAAAGGTGTGTGTCCAAAGGACTGGGATTGGGGCTCCCGCGGACCATAAAACAAACATATCCAAGAAGGTAGAACAAAGAGAGAAGAAGGTGGGTGAATGTCGAGCAACATAATATGGAAACAAGACAAAGAGAAAGTTATTAGAATTCGATTAAACTTTTCTATTCAAAGAAGAAGAATGATTGGATGAATATTGATAAAGAAAGAATAATGTGATCAATATGGACTTACTATGATGGTATCTCTCACTTTATCTACTTGTTGTTGTTTCCTTTATATTCTTGTTGGTTTCATTTGGATTACCGGTCATAACTTCCTCTGCTGGAATCTCATAAATCTTGGTGATGGAAGTATTTAACCATTCTTGAATAAAGTCCCTTAATGGAGAAACCGTTACTTCTTTCTTTATATTAATATTAAATAACTCCTTTTAAATTTCCTAAGATCAATGGAAAAATTTTGTAATATATTTTCAATGTCTTCATTCTTATTTGTATATTCGAAAAGCCAACTATCAATGTCATCGTGTGTGAATTCCATCATATTGTCGAACTTTTAAGTCGATGTCTTTTTTAGTCCTTCAATCTACTCTTAAAAATCATGTCGAGTCATGAGAATGGAGTTTGAAACATACTTAGGGTCTCGGACTTCAATGGTAGTTACAATAATTTCCATATCAAGGATTTTCAGGTATGCTTCAGTTTTCCTCCCCGATCAGTCAGTCAATTGGGCTATTAGACCTTTAAATACATTAATTATCTCTATCCAACAAGATATCAATTTTTTGATGCGGCTTGAAGAAGGTAGATTTTCCTTCTTCTTCGTCTGCTATGTCATTGTCGCAACTCTAGTTGTGAACATCACAACTCCATCAATATAGAACCCTTCATCATTTTTTAAGTTTGAATTTAAATACTCGTTGGTGTTTTGAATTCTTAAAACAAGAGAAGCGAAAATCTTTGCCATATCCCATAGTTCTACAATCAATGACATCCTCTTTTTAATATTTTGTTCAACAAAATGTCTGGTGTCTGTAATTAAATTAGAAATTCCTTTGACCCTTGAACTTGATTCTGGGTTTTCTTGAATACCCTTTCCCAGACGAATCATGGTGAAAGGAGAAGCTAGAATAGGTGGATAGATGAGGGTTTCCTCCAATTCTTTTATTCTTTCTTTCAACTGGTCATTCTCTTCTTCCATGTGTTTTATTGAAACATCGAGGGTGTCTCCTATAACTCTATGAATGGATGATAATTTTGAAGGTAAAATATATCGTGTGTCAATGGTGGTTCATAGCTTACCACTCTTACTTTTTGTGGTTATTTCAAAAACTATTTTTTTAGACTCCTTATCAAAAGATGCATTTTTTACAGCAAATGTCTCCTCATCAGAAAAAGTTTCATCATGGATCATGAGTGTCGAGACATGTTGTGTATTCTCTCAAGCTGATACTTCAACATCTGGAAATGTAATGCTTTCAATATCCACATCTAGGTCCATATTATCCAATAATAAGTCATATTCCTGAGCATGTATCTTTGATCCGAATTATTTTTGGCACGAATGAGATCAGAGATATAATAAATAAATGCACATAGATATTGCAATAGAAACAAAAATATAATAGAGATATAGAGGAAATAAAACAAGAGTCATAGATATATAGTAATACACGATTTCTATTAACGAAATAAATGTACAGAGACTGTAAAATACAGAGTGAAAGACTCGCTAGAATGGTGGTAGCTTATCTCTGAGAAGATATGTGATGGCTACTCGCATCCATGAGAAGATTATTACAATGAGGCTCTAAGGGCCCTTTTAACATAAGTAAAATCCAAAACCCTAACCCAGGAATATGAAAAGCCAAAAGGTTTGTGGGCCCCGATGGGGGTAGTTGATATGTCAACTTCCCAGGGGCATAACTGTTGCATACGATCTTCGTTTGGGGTGCTAGATAGCTCGTTGGAAAGATCTATCTGAGAACTACAACTTTTGGGCTCTCTGTTTTCTCAAAAAACATCGTTTAGGGCCTCAAAATGGTCCCGAAAGTTAAAAAATGCTAAATATAGTAAATTGCCAAAATTGCCAAAAACATGTTTTGAGCCAGTTGGAGAAGGTGGGTGGCCACCGATATCCACCTGGATCAATCCTCCCTCCTTGGGAAGCAATTGTCTCCATTGCATTGATTTCCCGGGGGAGAGAGGAAAGTGATTGTTGAATCTGAATCTTGGTGATCTGCTTGCCTTGCTGGAGAAGTGGCGTTGCTTATCTTGTTGAAGGCTATCACGAACCTTTGGCTGGAAGGTTTGGGCCTTTTTAACCAGTCTGGCTATTTTAGATGACTGTGTGCAAAAGAAATCTTTGTGCTTTGTTGCAACCTTGTTGACCTGCTTCTGTTGGATAGAAGGTGCTTGGGCCGAAGCTATGGTGGTTGCAGTATCCTTTTGTTCCCCTTTTGAACAGATTGTGGAGAAGATGAATTTTGTAGTATGAGATACTACCTTGCGGCACTGTTTATGTGGGGAAGTAGTTGGAAATACCTCTGGTATCTTGTAGAGATGACCCCCTAGAGTAATAATGACACTACGGGGTCGAGACTCATAGATAGCATGGTGTTTCCACATATATGGCTAGCCCAAGAGAACATCACATACATCCAGTGGGGAAACATCACATAATACCTCATCCTTGAAGGGTTGGATACCGTATGAAAATCGACACTGCTGGATGACATGAAGATCTCGTCCTTGGCGAAGCCACCCGATGTTGTATGGTTGCGGGTGTGGTGTTGTCGACAATCCCAACTGTTTGATGACCTCTGCTGAGATGAGGTTCTTTTGGCTTCCGCTATCAACAATAAAATGCAGCGGGGTCCCCTTCACCCACATTTGTGAATGAAAAAGGTGCTCCCCCTCTTCTGAATTTGTTGGTTCTTCTGATTGAATTGTTGCGGTTGTGAAAATAGCAGTGGCGTTTGCGTCGATGATCTGTCTTTTACCAGTATTTTCAGAATCAGATTCTAAATCAGGGTTTGGATCCTTGTCTTTGATCTCAGCCACCAATGATTTTTTGAGCGACATTCATCGGTGTTGTGCCAGGGGCTTTTGTGGAAATCGCACCATTTTTAGGTGTCCTTCTTTGTCTTCCCGTGACCCTTGTTTTCCTATAGCTTGGACTAGTTTTCGAAAGACTGTTTGTTAGGCTCGTCTTTGTCATACTTTGGTTGTTGTGGATTTGTAGACCCGAAATCCCATTTTTTCTGGTGCTTAAACTTTTGCTCGACTTTAACATCATATCGATAAGCAGCATTGAGTGATGAGATGTCCAAAAAATCCATTTCAGTTTGGATGTGTCTATGTAGAGCCCCACAATATTTCAGAACCAAATGTCATTCAGAGTCCTTGATACCCATCTTGGTGCGCAAGGTATGGAAGGTATTGGTGAAGTCCAGAACTTCTTGGCCTCTCTCTTGTCACAGTGTGGTCCATCTCATGTACTGGTCCTCATAGTTGCCAATAGGGTAATATTGTTCCTTTACCGCATCCACAAAAAAATCCCAAGTGGGATCGACCCCATATATTCCAGACTCCTCTGTGGAACTCTACTCCCAGTAAGTTTTCCACCAATGTTTGACATGGGGGAGAGCCTTAAGGAGTGAGAAGGTGATCTTTTCCTTGTTGAAAAAATTATGAATAGAGAAATAACCTTCTAGCAGATTTAACCATTTATCTAGGGCATCTGCATCTATTTGACCTTCAAATACGGGAATATCAAAATTAACCGGTACCTTGAAAGGCGAGGTGCCTCCAAAGTGGTTGCTTGATGAAGATGCACCTGATGCTATTGGGAAGCATTGAAGGATGTGGGAAAAATTCTCCATCATTTCATCCCTCTGTCGCGTGAGAGCTTGCTCAAGCAACAGACTGATAGGATCGTCTGCTCCGTCGTTTTTATTTTCTTCCGCCATTGAGGGTTTCTTGGGTGTGCGAGAGCGATTGTACTCAAGAGAGTCAAGCTCGAGACCCAACTTTCTATACTCAGACCTCATTGGGGACATGCACTAAAAACCAACAAGAACAACCTTCTCTGATACCACTGATCTGGATTATTTTCGACATGAAATGAGATCAGAGATATAATAAAGAAATGCATAGAGATATTGCAAGAGAGACAACAATATAACAGAGATATAACGGAAATAAAAAAAGAGTCACAGATATACATTAATACACTATTTCTATTAACGAAATAAATGTATAGAGACTGTAAAATACAGAGTGAAAGACTCACTAGAATGGTGGTAGCTTATCTCTGAGAAGAGATGTGACGGATACTCACATCCATGAGAATATTATTACAATGAGGCTCTAAGGGCCTTTTTAACATAATTAAAATCCAAAACCCTAACCCCGGAAGATGAAAAGCCAAAAGGTTTGTGGGCCTCGATGGGGGTAGTTTATACGTCAACTTCCCAGGGGTGTAACTTTTGCATACGATCTTCGTTTGGGGCGCTCGATAGCTCATTGGAAAGATATATCCGAGAAATACAAATTTTGGGTGAGTAACATCAATGTATGATCCATGTTGCTCCCCGTTTTCTCAAAAAACATCGTTTAGGGCCTCAAAATGGCCCCGGAAGTTAAAAACTGTTAAAAATAGTAAATTACCAAAATTGCCAAAAACATGTTTTGGGCCAATTGGAAAAGGTGGGTGGCCACTGATATCCACCTGGATTAGTCTCATCCCCTTCCTTATATGACCTGGTTATTTTTCTTTTGACCTTCAGTTTATGGGGATTTTCTAGGTTCCCTATAGGAGGGTTCCTATCTTCATCATCCCCGAAATTAGTGCTCTGGATTTTTCTTGCATGGGATGTTCCTAGTTATGGATTTGCCTTTGGAAAGGCACTTCTCCTAGAGACAACTAGTGATTGAGAAATTTTTTCATTCGAGGGTCTACCTCTTTCTTTATGATGCTTTGTTGTGCCTATGACAATTTCTATGTCTTCTGAATTTTTGTCGACTTCCTAGTCACTCGAATGGTGACTGCCATTTTCTTCTTCTTTACTAATGGATGATTTTAAAAATGCAGGGACAAGCCCAAATTAAAGAAACCGATTATAAAAAATATGGTTTGGTTAGAAACCCTTAATTTATTCTACAAATTTTAGTTCAAATTTCTTGAAATAAGTAGCATATTCATCAATTTTGGAAATTCCCCAGAGAAGAATTTCGCCAACTTTCCATGGAAGAGGTATGAATTTATTTTTCCTTTTCTTAGACAATATTTGAAACCAGAATTTATATTTCCCGGCTATTTCGATGAAAAATAGTTTGTTATATATATAATAGGGAAGGAAAATGGATTTCTCAACAGAGAATAAAACCTTGATAATATTATAATTGTCCATTTTTTCCAGAACTCCTCTTCCCTTTAGAAAAGATGAAGCTTCCAATGACAATCGATATGTATCTTCCCCAAATAATAGTTTCTTGAATTTAGATACGAAATCTGAATACACCTCATAAAAATGAAGGCCGACCCTTTGCTTCCATAAATCTTGGTACCACACAGTTGCAGTGTCGACTTTTATTTTAATTCTTTGGGCAATGTTTAAACCCTCAAAAGTATGACAATATGTAATGGAAAATATCAAATAAGAAGACATGTAAAACCTTTTTTCAGACTTGAAATTACTGAGCTAAGAAATGATTTCATTTGAGATTATCTTCACCCAATCGAAAATAGAATTTTCATGCTGAAAAAAATGTAATATGTACAATGCGAGTCAAGGAATTGTTTCGGTAGAATCCTGGCCAACAATTTGAGTAAAAAGAAAAGGAAGTTTCCTTATAGGTATCCTTTAAAGAACTCACCTGAATTATTGATATGTCTTCAGGCATTGGGGAACAATAATACGTGGTACCCAGAAGGTAATAGTGGTACCAGTGTGTGCCTGTCTTTACTTTAGACCAAATTCAATACTTCTTAAATTAATCAATGCTCAATTAATCCAATGCCCTGTTTGTGATATCATGTATATATACTCTGCTTTGTGTGTAGTGTTTCTCTAGCTCTACGTGTTGTGTTTGTGTGTGTAGTGGGTATACCTATAAGTGTATCTCTTTATCAATAAGTCGGGTTCTATTTATCACCTCGTGTTAAGCTCAGTCTCTGTGGTGATTCCATTCCTCTTGTTGAAATCCAACCTCGGATATTCATCGTGGCATGTTCATGCAAATATTCCTAGAGAAGCTCCAATCCATTATTCTTTCTTTTCAGGAATTTTCTCGTTTTCTCTTCTTTGTAGACCAGGTTTGGCTCTGGTAATTTCAACATTTCTCTAAATGTTGAACGTGCTAATGATATAAGAGAACTATTTTGCAATCCAATAACTATTTTTTTATAAATGAGCTTATCAACACACCAGGTGACAACATCCTTGCACTCAAAGACTTTTGCAACACACCCAACAAGAACTATTCCTAATGTCCATACTTTGTTTTTTTCTCTATCCAGCAATTTCACATAATACCAGTAGGAGTGCGACCAATGATAATTTTGATATTCTCTAGAAAAGAGGTTCAAGGTATCCCCATAGAATGATTTCCTTCTCATGGTTGTACCAGCGAAGCTTTCCAACTTTTCTTGAGCTATTATTTTTTCACAGTGAAATAAACTTGAGTTAGATTTCTTTTACGGAAAAATTAACTCAAAATAACTATTAGTAGCCTCAATAACAACATTATTAATTAATGTCCACATCAATAATAAATTTGATATTTGGGTCCATACGGACAACAATAAATGTGACATCGAACAATGTGAAGGGATGGGTAATAGCAGGCATCGGGGTTGGCGACTCATATGAAAAGGGAGATATGTAATTCCGAAGGTCCGCAAGTCCGAAAGTATGGACTGGCTAACTAACAAAAAGTGTTGAGCAAACAATGGAGAGTGTAAGTGTATCACGTAGGGCCACAAGTCCGAAAGTTTAAAAATATGAGATATAAAATAATTCTAGGTGTTGAGCGGACTTATGCTTAGGTGATTGGAGGAGAATAGAAGTGCGACATTCTGCGGGTTCAAAGGTCAAAAAACATGAAAATGGTTAAGTATAGTAACCAAGAAAGGGAAAAAGAGGGGATAAAAGAAAATGGGAAAAGAGAAAATAGATAATGGGGGAAGAAAGGGTATTAAAAGAGGTGGAAAAATAGAATAAGGGAGGGGGGGAATAAAAGCACGAAAGGGGTCCAACAATTGGCTCCAACTATGGGATGATAACCCCTTGCGGGTTGTCAAGAATCCATAATCTTCATGACCAGATGTTTTATCCTTTGGGATATGGAGTCAAAATAGTAAGGATGTACAAAATAAATGAAAACTATGTACAAGGAGAAGAGATAATTTCAGGAAAACACAAATTTCAAGTGTTTTCCATTAACAAGAAACATCAACATTTTCCCCTTCATATATTTGAGCATATATGAATTGAAACCCAAGATTTTTTCAATGATGTGCGGCCTAATCCACAATGCTTCAAATTTTGTATGCATTGTCGACTTTTCCTTAGCTTTGTTCCAGAGTAACACCAGTTCACCCTTTTGAAATTTTTTTACTGTTGCATTCTAATCAAAATATTTTTTGACACTCTGCTTCCTCTGAGATGTTCTATGAAAAGCTTCACTTTGTTCTTCTTCCAATCTCAATAGTTGATTTAATCTTTTTTTCATAGGAGTAAAATCTTCAGTGTCTTCTGTGTTAACTACATAAGTCAAGGAATTTATTTCAAGTTTGATTGACATTTTTGTTTCCTTCACATAAACCAACATATACAGAGACATCCCAGTGTTGTCTTTCAGAGTCATTCTACTCAGCCACAAATCATCCATCAATTTCAAATTCCAATTCTTTTGATTTTGATCGATAGTTTTCTTTAGAATCTAAATGAGTGTATTATTGATAGATTCAACAAGACCATTCCCTTGTGGATAATAGTTTGAACATTTTCCCATGATGATGCTATATTCTCCACAAAATTATGTAAATTTTGACTCGATGAAAATTGAACCATTGTCAGTAATGAACTTTTCTGGAACACCAAATATTGACAATATATTATCTTTTAGAAACTTAATCAATTCTTCAGAGTCAACCTCTTTTAATGCTACTACTTCTTTCCACTTTGTGAAATAATCTGTAGCAATGAGGATGTATATATTCCCTTTACTTGACTTTGGATTTATTGGTCCAATGATGTCCATTCCCCATTGAGCTAATGGTTGTTCTACATTTATGGGTTGTAATGGAATTGCACATCGTTTCATCTTCCTTGAAAATTGTTGACAAGAGATACATTTTCTTACCG
Source organism: Picea engelmannii (assembly GCA_009831015.1). Taxonomy (NCBI): domain Eukaryota; kingdom Viridiplantae; phylum Streptophyta; class Pinopsida; order Pinales; family Pinaceae; genus Picea; species Picea engelmannii. The sequence continues at coordinate 135,192 of ML781858.1, read as the reverse complement.
TAGTATATGAGTCCTTGAAAACTGATGGCCAATAAAATCCAGCTCTTATTATTTTGTGTGTTGTAGTAGTGGGCACAAAATGTTCCCCACATATACCTCCATGAAATTATTTCATTAATTCTTGAGCTCTCTTTTCATCAACACACCTTAACAACATGCCATCATAATTCCTTCTAAATAAGACATTATCAATCAATACATATTGATTTGATTTCATCTTTAATGCTCTTCTTTCCTTTGGAGTCAGGTGACACATAATTGTCCAGAGTTTAAATAAAACACAATATATTTATACCATTTGGAACCAGATATAGGTTTTCCAATTGAAACTGAAAATACTCTGTTCAAAGAATCACCGTTCGAAATTAACTTGCACAACCCTTGTCCTTTGACTGCTTTTAAAGGCTCAATTTCAATGTCACACTCTTGAATCTTCGCCAACCAATTTTACCATTTCCCTTCTCTCGATTGCTGATTTAAAATAATCTTAACAGGAGAGGATGGAACATATGCAATGACTTGAGAATTTAATATGTAAGTCAAAAAGTGTGTTACTTCCTTTACAAGAGAAAGGGATTGTTTCTCCAATTCCGAATATATTAATTCATAATCATGAAGGGTCTTGTTCATGAAACTAATTGGTAGTTCTTCACCCTTGGAATTTCTTTGAGTGAGAACAAATGCCACAACAGTTTCTGTTGCAAATGAATAAATGATGAAGTCTCTTTGGAAGTCTGGACTAATGAGGACTGGGGCTGTGGTGATTGCCTTTTTTATGTTACTAAAAGCTTCATGTGTATCTGAAATCCATGTGAACCTTTGATCCTTTTTCACATCTTCTTTCCCCCCGTCTTTATTCCTGTGGTTCTTCAGGTCTTTCTTCATTTCTTTAATCATGCCTTTATTCATTTCTTTCTACCATGTCCAGAAGTTTCTCCTTTTCATCAAGAATATGTTCTTCACTTTCTAAATTATGTAGTTGCTTACTTTTTCTTCTAGTGATTGTTCCTTTGTATTTATCCAGCTTCAATTCTAGCCTTGTTCTTGTCCTATTTGATATTGTATCTCATTTATCCAGTCTTGTATTTCATCTCTCCTTTGTCTTTGAAGAATTTCTCTTTATTCTTCTTGAACCAATGTTTTCCAAGACCTTTCTAATTCTTCTCTAGTTCCAGTTCTTTTTATTGCAAGATTATATAGTTGATGAAGAATACTTCGTTGATTATTTAATCCAATTTCTAAAAGGGGCTGGTTAGCCTGAGGAAAAGTCATGTAGTTCTATGATACGTAACCAAATCCAAATATTTCAGTTGCCTCCCTAGTATGGTCGCCAAAAATGTTGATGCTTGAATCCGTAGGGACCAAAATGGAAAACTCGTGAGGATATGAATCCTCATGCATTTTTATAGAGGTGGTACTCCTCTTTGGCTTGTGGTATTCTTTAATAACTTTAGATTAAAAATAATATAGGACCTTAAGGTAGTCCAATATTTATGCTCAAAGAAAGATAAAAATGATGAAAGATAAAAGATTAATTTTAAAAGGATTCTTGAGAAAGGACCAGGAACCTCACAAATCACACATTTGCAGAAAATAAACACAATTTTCTCACATCCATCATAGTGAAAATAAAGATTTATGGTCACACCTAAAAATAAAAGAAGATGGTCCAAAAGCATAAGAGAACTTTTATAGAGTAATTACTTGCATAGCTCAAAAAAATATTATGATGAAACAATTTCAAATACTTTATACTCAATGCTCAGAGTTATAAAATATAGTCAAAATTGATCCCGACTGAGTTCTCTTGGGATTTCTCAAAAATAATAAAGTTTGTTATAATGCTTTGAAATTTAAAGGCATTTGTCCAAAGGACTAGGATTGGGGTTCCCACTGACCATAAAGAAAACATATACAAGAAGGTATAACATAGAGAGAAGAAGGTGGGTGGATATCAAGCAACAGAATATGGAAAGAAGACAAAGAGAAATTTATCATAATTCAGTTAAACTTTTCTATTCAAATAAGAAAAATAATTGTATGCATACTAATAAAGAAAGAAGAATGTGATCAATATGGACTTACTATGATGGTATCTCTCTCTTTATCTACTTGTTGTTGCTTCCTTTATATTCTTGTTGGTTGCAGTTGGATTACCAGTCATAACTTATATTCTCATTGCTACTTCCTTCATAACTTTATATTCTTATTCACTTTATCTACTTACTATGATGGTATCTCTCACTTTATCTCCTTGCTTCTACTTAATTTATATTCTTGTTGGTTGCAGTTGGATTATAGGTCATAACTTCCTCTGTTGGAATCTCATAAATCTTGGCAATTGAAGTATTTAACCATTCTTGAAAAGAGTCCCTTAATGGAGCAACCGTTACTTCTTTCTTTATCTTAATATTAAATAGCTCCTTTTCAATTTCCCTAATATCAATGGACAAATTTTGTAATATATTTCCAATGTCTTCACTCTTATTTGTATGTTCGACAAGTCAACTATCAATGTCATCAAGTGTGAATTCCATCATATTGTCGAATGTTTTTGTCCATGTCCTTTTAATTCCTTCAATCTGCTCTTCAAAATCCTATCGAGTCATGAGCATGGAGTTTGAAAGATACTTAGGGCCTGGGACTTCAATGGTAGTTCCAACAATGCCCAAATCAAGGATTTTTAATTGTGCTTTAGTTTTCCTCCTGAGTAAGTAAGTCAATTGGGATATTAGACCTTTTAATACATTAATTTTCTCTATCCATCAAGATTTCAATTGTTTGATGCAGCTCGAAGAAGGTAGATTTTCCTACTTTCTTGTCTACTCTATCATTGCCGCAACTCTAGTTGTGAACATCACAACTCCATCAATATAGAACCCTTCATCATTTTTTAAGTCTGAATTTAAATAATCTTTGGTGTTTTGAATTCTTAAACCAAGAGAAGCGAAACTCTTTGTCATATCCCATAGTTCTACAATCAATGACATCCTCTTTTTAATATTTTGTTCAACAAAATTTCGGGTGGCCATGATTAAACTAGAAATTCTTTTTACCCTCGAACTTGATTTTGGGTTTTCTTGAATACCCTTTCCTGGATGAATCATGGCGACAGGAGAAGACAAAATAGGTGGATTCATGAGGGTTTCCTCCAATTCTTTGATTCTTTCTTTCAACCGGTCATTCTCTTCAACCATGTGTGTGATTGAAACATTGAGGGCATCTCCTGTAACTCTATGAATGGATAATAATTTTGAAGGTAACATATCCTATGTGTCAATGGTGGTCCATAGCTTATCGCTCTTACTTTTTGTGGTTCTTTCAAAAACTAATTTTTTAGAATCCTTACCAAAAGATGCATTTTTTATAGTAAATGTCTCCTCATCAGAAAAATTTTCATCATGGATCATGAGTTCCGAGATAGGATATATATTCTCTCAAGATGATACTTCAACATCTGGAAAAGTAATGTTTTCAGTATCCACATCTAGGTCCATAATATCCAATAATAAGTCATATTCCTGAGCATGTGTCTCCCCTTCCTACTGTGATCTGGTTCTTTTTATTTTGATCTTCAATTTATGGGGATTTTCTAGGTTCCCTTTAGGAGGGTTCCTATCTTCATCATCCCTGGAATTAGTGCTCTATATTTTTCTTGCATGAGATGTTTCTGGTTGTGGATTCTCCTTTGGCAAGGAAATCCTCCTAGAGACATCTTGTGATTGATCATGTTTTTAATTTGAGGGTTTACCTCTTTATTTATGATTCTTTGTTGTGCTTATGATAGTTTCTATGTCTTCTGAATTTTTGTCGGCTTCTTGGTCACTTTGATGGTGACTTCTATTTTCTTCTTCTTTACTAATGGTTGATTTTAAAAATTTAGGTCCAAGCCCAACTAAAAGAAAGTGATTATAAAAAAGGTGGTTTGGGTCGAAACCCTTGATTTCTTCTGTAAATTTTAGGTCGGATTTCTCGAAATAAACAACATATTCATCAATTTTGGAAATTTCCCAGAGAAGAATTTCACCGAATTTCCATGGAAGAGGCATGAACAACTTTTCCCTTTTCTCAGATAATATATGAAACCAGAATTTATATTGCCGGGCTATTTCGATGACAAACAATTTGTCAGATATATAATATTTCAGTAAAATGGGTTTCTTAATAGAGTAGAAAACCCTGATAATATTATAATTGTCCATTTTTTCCAGAACTCCTCTTCCCTTCAGAAAAGATGCAACTTCCAATGACAACCAGGATGTATCTTCCCCAAATAATAGTTTCTTGAATTTAGATATGAAATATGAATACACCTCATAAAAATGAAGGCTGACCCTTTGCTTCCATAAATCTTGGTACCACATAGTTGCATGATCGAATTTTATTTTAATTTTTAGAGAAATGTTTAATCCCTCAAAAGTATGACAATATGTAATGGAAAATATCAAATAAGAAGACATGTAAAACCTTTTATCAGACTTAAAATTACTAAGATGAGCAGTGATTTCATTTGTGATTATCTTCACCCAGTCGAAGATAACATTTTCATGGATAACTAGATGTAATATGTACAATGTGAGTCGAGGAATTGTTTCTGTAGAATCTAAGCCAAGAATTCGAGTAAATAACCAGGAAATTTACTTATAGGGATCCTTTAAATAGCTCACATGAATTCTTTATATTTCTTCAACAATTATGGCAAGGTCATGCAAATATTCCTAGAGAACCTCCAATCCATTATTCTTTCTTTTCAAGAAGTTTCTCGCTTCCTCTCCTTTGTAGACCAGGTTCGGCTCTGGTAATTTTAGCATTTCTCTAAATATTGAAGGTGCTAACGAGATAAGAGAACTATTGTGCAATGAAATAACTCTTCTATTCTAAATGAGCTTATCGACACACCAGGTGACGACGTCCTTGCACTCAAATAATTCAGGAACACACCTAGCAAGAACTATTCCCGAAATCCATACTTTGTTGTTTTCTTTATCCATCAATTTCACGTAATACCAGTGGGAGCGCGACCACTGATAATTTTGATCTTCTCTAGAAAATAGGCTCAGGGTATCCCCACAGAACGATTACCTTCTCATGGTTGTGCAAGCAAAGCTTTCCAACTTTTCTTGAGCAATTATTTTTTCACAATGAAATGAACTTGAGTTAGATTTCTTTTACGGAAACAATAACTCAAAATAACTATTAGTAGCATCGGTAACAAGATTATTAATTAATTATTGTCTTACTTTGTTTCTACATGCCAACAAAACTTCTCTTCAGAGCTAGGGTTCTAACAACAACCTAGGATTCTAATAGTTGCGGCCATAGAAAAGTATGACATGAGCACCAAAGGGGGGGGTAAGGGTACCCCCTCATACAAACAGGTAGTGGTAGACAGAGGGAAAGGGCCAAGGGGCGTATTTTTAAAGACACCAATGACAGGCACCTCGGGTTCAAACCTAGAAAAAGGTCGGGAAAGGAACGAGGGAAAAAGTGAGAGCGTGGAAGAGGAAGCCAAGGAAACCCAGAGTGAAATGGAAGCCACACTGAAGACCAACCCGGTAGAAGTATGCAACCCATGCAAACCCAAAACAACAATGATACCCAAGCTGGTATTGGAGGATCCACATACGCAACTATACAGGGATCACATGAGGGCACATGCGCTAATATGCAAGTTTATGGGCTTATGGCCCACTGAAAGAACGTTGTGCAACTGGATTAAATACCACTGGAAGCCAAATGGGGAAGTGGAGCTCCATCTGGGATCGAAAGGCTTCTTCACAACAGTCTTCATAAATCTGGAGGATAGGGATAGAGTCTTTGAAGGAGGGCCATATTTCCATGCATCAACAGGACTGTACATGTAGCCATGGAAGGAAAATTTCTCCCTAGAAAAAGAAACCTTCAAAAAGGTGTCAGTCTGGTTGAGACTCTACTCCCTACCCTTAGACTAATGGTTTCCCTCAACTTTCAAAGCCATCGGGAACAAATTGGGGAAATATATAAAGACAACAGAATCCACCTTGAGAGGGTGATATACCTCTTACACAAGAATTTGTATAGAGATGGATGTGTCAGGAGCCCTCCTAGAAGCCATCAGCCTTGAATTCAGAGATGATGAATGGATCCAAAACATCAACTACGAACAGATCCCTTTCAGATGCAGAAGATGCCATGACCATGGTCACCTGATCAGAGAATTCCCTCTTAATAAAAAGTAGAAAACAAAAAACCCCAAACCACAGCAAGATGAGGAAGGGTTTGTAAAACCAAACCCTCGAAGCAGAGCCAACAAGAGTCAGAGAAAATATTCTGCGAGGACCAACCCTGAGGCTCAGGACCAAACGAAAGGACAAGACAAATCCAATAAAGAGGCAAAAGATGATCAGGATATGGAAGCATCTCAGGAAGGCAAAGAACAAACGATAAATGAGCTCACCGATCGACCAGGTAGTTAGAAGGAGAAAGGAAGTTGCGCAACCCCGATGGAGGGAGGAATAAGAGATGATAACACCCCCATGCAAGAAGCAGACGAAGATTTGGAAATGAACCCAAGAGAAGTAGGCACAGAATATCTTGAACTCAGAAACATTGTGGAAAGGGAAGGAATAGACCTCACAAACATACTGGAGCAATGGGAAAAATAGGGAGTAGACAATGTACCAACAGAGCAACTTGATCACATCTAGTACATGTTCCTCCTAAGGGAGGAAGCCAAAGTTTGAGGCCAAAAGAATACACATGGGTAGATTGGAAACCTAGGAGTTAAAGCTGGTGAGGGTCAATCACAGCTATCACCCAAGTAGACGCAGAGGAAAAAAGACAGAAAATCAAATAGTGTAGCCCTGTAGGAGCTCGGAGCATTACTGATCAACTCGGGTAAGATCAAGAAACTCTTCCCCAACTCCCCTCCACATGTTTAAAATTAAAGTCATAACCTGGAATATAAGAGGCCTCAACAGCCCAAGAAAGCAACGAATCCTTAGAAATAGACTAAAACAGGACCAATCGGACCTTTGTTTTATCCAAGAAACAAAATGCAACATAGAAAGAATGGAAACAATCAGTCAACAACATTGGCGCAAGTTCAAAATGATGGATATAGGAGGCCATCAAATGGAAGAGGGAATCCTTACCCTGTGGAACCCACAAGTACTCAGCCTAATAGCAACTGAAGCGACCAGGAACACCCTTACGGTCCGCATGCAAATCATTGGGAACACAGAGGTGTTGTTATGCACCAATGTGTATGGACCTTAGGTGTCAGAAGAAAGGAAAGGAATGATCAAAGACCTCAAAGAGATTAAAACCCGATCCAACAACCTCCAATGGATCCTAGCAGGTGACTTCAACAACATAACGTCACTTGCAGAGAAAAAAGGAGGTATAAGACGATTGGATAGAGATGCGAAGGAATTCTCAAATTTTATCAATACAGCGGAGATGGTAGATTTGAAAACTAATAATGGACAGTTCACCTGGAACAATAAATAGATGAACCAACATCAGGTAGCAACAAGACTCGACAAATTCCTGGTGTCAGAGTCATTCATAATGCAGGGGATGACCTTAGATTTCAATATCCTCCCATGGGGGGGATCTGATCACTGGCCAATACAGTTGGAAGCAGGCTTCCAGACCACACCAAAAAACAGGCCCTTCAGACTTGAGAAATTTTGGATTGAACACCCGAATTTCCAGTAAAGAATCAAACAATGGTGGCATGAGGAGCAACCAGAGAAGGGGACAAGGATGTTCAAACTCTATAAAAAAATGGAACACATCAAATATAGGCTCAAGGAGTGGAACAAGGACACTTTTGGGAATATAAACCAAGAGAAGAAAAATATTGAAGAAAAAATACAAAAACTCTAGGGAACCTGCATCTTGGAGGGATACATGGAGGAAAGGAAAAAGGAAGAAATCCAGCTAACCCAGGATTGGGAACAACATTGCCAGCAAGAAGAAACTCTTTGGCAACAAAAGTCTTGGATCATATGGATAAAGGAAGAAGACAGGAACACCAAGTTTTTCCACGGAACAACCATGGCCAAAAGAGCCCACAACAAAATCCTGAAGATTAGGGACTAGGATGGAATAGAGACAGAGCCACATAAGGACATCAAAAAAGCTCTGGTAAACCACTTCCAAGGGATAACCTAGGAACCCAACCAAGACATAACGGAGGCCATATAAAGGAAAATGCAACATATCCCGTGCTTATTCACTGAAGAATAAAATAACAACCTGAACAAGCCCATTGCGGAGGAGGAAATAAACCAAGCACTCCAGGAAATGCCCAATGGGAAAGCCCCATGCCTAGATGGATTCACAGTGGAGTTCTTCAAAGCCTGCTAGGAAGTTGTCAAACATGATGTATATAGGGTAGTATAATACTCTAGAAGGTCAGCCTCCATTCTCAAAGCGCTAAATGCTACAATCATTACACTTATCCCAAAAGAAAATGAAGCCAAAACCCCTAACTGGTATCGACCTATAGCGCTATGCAATGTGGTGTATAAGTTAATCTCCAAAGTCATAGCAAATAGACTGAAACCCCTCTTACCCACACTAATATCACAAGAACAGGCAGGTTTCGTGGAAGGTAGACAAGGATAATATCATCCATGCCCACGAACTTATCCACACCCTGAAGCTTCATAAATGAGGGGGAATGATAATACAACTAGACCTAGCAAAAGCTTATGAAAAAATTAGCTGGCATTATATGGTCAAGACCATGGAATCCTTCGGTTTCACCCAACACTGATCAATTGGATAGTCAGCCTAGTATCAACAATGAGCTACTCACTCCTAGTAAATGGAGCCCTTGCCAAATTGTTTTGGCCCACTAGAGGCATCAGATAAGGAGACCCGTTGTCCCCCTTCCTTTTCATTTTAATGATGGAAGGTCTCAGTCGAAGCATAAAAAGTGCAACCGCAACAAGGGAAATAACAGGGATCAAACGCTTTGCAAATTGTCCTACCTCCACACACCAACAATTCATGGATGACACCCTACTTCATGGCATACCCACGGTCAAGGAAGAAAAAGCCTACAGACGAATCCTATATGAGTTTGGGAACACATCGGGAGAAGATATAAACCAGGCTAAATCTATGATCTTTTTCTTTAATACCAACCCTGTAATCTAGAGAAATCTGGCCAACATATTGGGCTTTGAGCACAAAGCGTTCCCAACCAAATACCTAGGCATCCCCCTGACAGATAAAGCATACAAAATGTCCACTTGGGAAGGAGTAATCAACAAGCTACAAGATCGGGTCAAAAATTGGATGTACAGATCCCTCAACCTAGCTAGAAGAATCATCTTAACCAAGTCAGTGCTGCAAGCTATTCCAACCTATATGATGTCTGTATTCCCAACTCCCAAGGGGATATTACGAAAAATAAGAAAAATACAAAGAGATTTCCTGTGGCAAGGAGCGGAAGCAAAGAAAAAATGGGCACTGCTAGCTTGGGAGAAGGTATGCAAACCTAAAAACAAAGGAGGCATGGGGTTACATGATCCACAAGTGACCAATGATGCCTATGGGGTGAAACTCTGGTGGCGCTGGGTCAAAGAAACTACAACGCCATGGGTAAACCTATGGAAGGAAAAATATGCCCCTGACATATGCTACCAGGACAAAATACACTTTAGCGGTACTAGGGAAGGGTCTGCCATATGGAACCTGGCCTAGTGCAACAAGGCCTGGATCCAGACACACATCTTTTGGGAAGTCAGAAATGGAAAAACCACCAGATTCTGGGAGGACTCTTGGCAACATGAACCTGGATTGGAAGAACTAGGCAGGGAGGAACTCCAACAGGAGATGCTTGTGCAAGGAAAAACTAGAGTCTACCACTACTGGAAGCAAGAAACTAATTGCAACAAATGGAGAATCTAGAACACTCTCACCCCATAGAATAGAGACCAAACCACAAAAAAAGTGCAAGAGGTGGAGGAGGAATTAGGGAAACGAAAAATTGCAGTTGCCGATGGAATGGACCAGCTAAGATGGAGACACAAAGTCGACAGAGAATTCAACCTCAAAGAATTCCACCACTACATAATGGACCAGGACCAAGAAGACATGACACATCAATGGGATAAGCTCTGGAACAACCCCCAATGGCCAAAAATAAAAAATCTTCCAATGGCTAATACTCCACAAATGAATCTTAACTTGGGAAAACTTCAGGAAGCACAGTTTCATAGGACCTTCCAGATGAACCAGCGCATCTTCAGGAACCAAAGCTGGACGGCAGGAAAGATTAAGGAAACAATCATCTCCATGAAAAGAGAAATGGTATAGAGCCGCAATTTCTAACCGAGAAAAGCGCAATTCACAGCCCAGGATCTCCGCATTCTAGAGGCCTTTGAATTGAAGGACGGTCGCAACCAGAAATAGGTGAGTGCAACTAGAAACGGCCCCCAAAGGGTGCACTCAAGCTGAATTTCGACGGGGCGTCAAAAGGTAACCCAGGCCAGATAGGATTGGGAGGAGTAATCAGGGACATTCAAGGACATATCATCCGACTGTATACTGGGAGTCTGGGGAACTCAACCAACAATGTCGCAGAATTTGGATCCCTGGAGACTGGCTTCGAGATTCTACGATGGGAATCGATAACCAATGCCATTGTGGAAGGAGATTCCATGTTGGTAATCAACACAGTAAGGAGACTCCAAAACGGTACCAGAGTGGGTAAAATCTAGAAGCACTGGCTCTTGGCTCATTCCCTGCAAAAAATCCAAGAGCACTTGCAGATGGGGATCGTAGTAGAGCTACGATGGGTACAGAGGTCAGCTAATGGCCTAGCAGACATAATAGCTAACGAAGGGGCAGGTGGAGCAGGACCAAAACTAGAAACAATATGGAGTAGCATCCCAAGTTGTAAGTTCTGAAGTGATTGCACCCAACTAGCGGTAAAGGACTATGATGGTAGACGAAGTATGAATGATCACATCGAGGATGGAGGCGGAGAAATAATTGAAAGGCACGTAGGATCCAGTCAGAATCCGAGAGGCCACCACCTGAACATGAATATCAATGTAGATCCAGGTCACACCACAGGAGGAGATATTACACCACGGCCCTATCACTAGAAATAAGTACAAAGAACAAAATGGTTGGCCGGGGGTAGGTATGGGTACACCTCACCCACACACAAATACAGGGGGGGGAGGATAGGCGTACATCGTGCTAGCCAGGGGATTGGCACTGGGATGACGGCAGGGTACACAAGAGCACACACTCCAAATCAATGCGATAGGGCCAAGAAGGACACCTTTACGGGAGACCAATGATTACCAGGATAAGGCCGCAGCTGGAGAAACCCCATAAAGAAAGCACCATCAGGGGAAATCACAGAGAGGATAGAAGCAATTACATAGGCCAAACTAAGCACCAGGAAGGGGTGAATAGAGATGGAGGACGAATTCATGGAAAGAACCACCAAAATCAAATATAGATGGTAAGAATGAAGAAGACCCAGAGAAAGAGGGGCCCCCAGGGGGAGGCTTTCAAAACAAGCGCCCGGAGGATCACTAGGATGGAGCAGGCGACCAATGAGGCCAAGGGTACCTTCCTCACGCATGTTGACCCCAAGGGCAAAGTGGTTATAGACAGGTGGGAGAGAGAAGTTAATAACAAGCGACAGGGCAAGGCCTAGGCGAAACTCATCCAAGAGGAAGATGGGATAAAGGACCCAGGGGCCAAAATACCCAGAACAACCCTATACCACAAAATGGTGGAAGAATCCTGACACACTATGTCGATAGGAAAGATGAAAGTTGAAAAGAAAGGGACTAGCAGGGAGGCGATACGGGGTGACAAGAAGGAACTCACAGAAGTTATGAACTGCCTCAGCAACCTGGAGGGTAGTGCAAGAAGAATAACAGAGGACTAGAGGAGCCAAAGAGAAAACCTGGAGTGACTGGCAGGGCAATTTCAACTCTACCTCCGCTATGTCCACCACATGGAAATCACTCCTGCGGACAAAAGAAGAACACCATCCTGCATCAAAAGGATGTGCATGATGGAACTAAGGGAGGAGAATACAACAAAAAAGGAAAGAGAGGAAAGCCATCCCATCCTCTTGGACTAGTGCAGCAACAACCTCGGGTTATTTTGCTCTACATTTTGTTATGTTATGTTATGCTTTTTACAAAGTAGCTTAAGGAGATTGGGTCGGTTTCCCAGGGTGGCGGCCCATCTCCCCCGCATCTATAGACAACGCAACTTCGGGACCCCTTATCTGGTTTCCTTTTTGGCAAAGCAGGGGACCCCCCCCTTTTTTCCTTTGTATTATATTTACTCAGTAATATAGAATCTCAAATCACTTACAAAAAAAAAAAGATTATTAATTAATGGCCACCTCAATAATAAATTTGGTACTTGGGTCCGTAGGGAAAACAATAAATATGACATCGAACAATGTGAACGGATGGGTAATAGCGGGGCATCGGGGTTGGTGACTCATATGAAAAGGGGGATATGCAATTCTGAAGGTTTGCATGTCTAAAAGTATGGAATGGATAATTAACAAAAAGTGTCGAGCGAACAATGGAGAGTGGAAGTGTATCACGTAGGTCCACAAGTCTGAAAGTCCGAGACATAAAATAATTCTAGGTGTTGAATGGAATTATACTTAGGTGAATGGAAGAGAATACAAGTGTGACAGTGCCCAGGTCCGCAAACGTGAAAATTGTTAAGTATAGTAACCAAGAAAGGGAAAAAGAGGGGATAAAGGAAAATGGGAAAAGGGAAAATATAGAAGGGGGGGAATAAAGGGTATTAAAAGAGGTGGGAAAATAGAATAAGGGAGGGGGAAAAGGAAAGAATGAAAGGGGTTCAACAGGTAGTCTCTCAGAAAGTGACTTATCCCATATTCGATCCCTAGAAGCCTCTTGTCGGTCATTATTGGAGAAGGAGGAAGTTGCTTGGTGATTGAAGAGCTATGCAATTTTAATTAAGGACGGAGATAGTAATACTAAATTCTTCCATTGATATCAAAATTACCAAAAAAAATTGAATATGGGAAATAAAAAAATTTCAAGGGAATATAATGCACACTTTTAAGGATAAAGATGAAGAGGGGGTTTGTCATTTCGAATCTCTCTTCAAGGAGTCAGAAGGTTGTCCAATTAACAAAATTCTAGAGGTGATTTCCAAATTCCCTTTGGTATTTTCGGAAGATATGAATCTATCTTTGAACGATTAAGTGACGTAGGATAAAGTTCAAGATGCCCTATCCTCTATGCAAAAAGGTAAGAGTATTGGGCCTGACATGTTCACTATTGATTTTTTTCTTGGTTTTTATGATTTGATGAAAGAGGATTTTTTTAAATTGGTTCAAGAATCCAAGAGATTGGGGAAAATTTTAGGCTCATTAAACTCTACTTTTATCACTTTAATCCCCAAAAATCACTATGGCCTCTCCTTTGGTGATTTTTGGCCAATTTTGTGTTGCAACATGATCTATAAGTTGGTGGCCAAGGTCATTGCTCAAAGACTTAAACCTATCCTAAGTGAGGTGATTTTGGAAGAACAATTCATGTTTTTGTAACGTAGGAAGATTCATGATGCATTAGTGATTGCTCAAGAAGGAATCCATCCTGTTAAGATGTCCAAGCAACCTACAATTATCTTAAATCTTGATTTGCCCAAAGCCTGCGATAGAGTAAGTTGGTCCTTTCTTCACCTTGTTTTTTTGAAGATGGGTATGAATATCTCCTTGGTCAATTGTATTATGGGATTCATCCAATCAATGTCCTTTGTGGTGTTTATTAATGATGCTCCCTCTAGGTTTTTTTGGGCTTTGAGAGGGCTGAGACAAAGATGCCCCATGTCTCCATTCCTCTTCCTCATAGTGGTTGAAGCCTTAAGTAAATTGATCAATGATGTCAGGTCAAGAGGAATTCTTAGTGGAGTCAAGGTCTCCACTCAAGAAGCTATCTCGCATCTCCTTTTTGTGCATGATTTGTTATGCTTCACTCAAGGGTCCCTAAGGGACCTTTTATCTTTAAAATGTGTCTTGCATTTTTATTGAAAATACACTGGCATGGATATAAATTTCGACAAATCATGCATAATTCTTATCTATGTTGATGGTAGTTCTATTCAACAAATTAATCATATTTTCCCTTTTCCTTAAAAAGAGTTTGACTCGGGTTTCAAGTATGTTAGTTTTTATCTAAAACCAAGTGGGTACAGGTTTTTTTACTGGATATCGTTGCTCAAAAAGGTTGAATCTCTCATCTCTCTATGGCTTAATAGGCTCCTCTCCAAGGGGGGGCAGCTAGAATTAATTAAGGTTGTGCTAGAAAGAATTCATGTATATTGGACATCAATAGTTGCAGTTTTCGGTTCATGTGTTCAAGTTCTCGTCTTTATGGTGGTATTCTACTAGTGAAATGGAGTTGTGTGGAAAATCCCAATAGTCATGAGGGTTCGGGGTTAGAAAACATTTTTAATTTCTAACATAGTTACCAACTTAACGATAACTCTACAAAGTTCTCGTTTTTTGGGGGGGTCACATTTTTTATCTCGTTTTGAAAAGTTGTGCTACCGATAGCACCCCCCTCCCTTTTTAAGTTGCTTTTTGATATTTTAAATATTATTATCAATAATGTGTCTCCATCATAATGTTTTTTATGATGGTTAAAATTTAGACCTGTCGCATTAACAACTGATGTCATTGTGGACAAAGACTTTAAAATTTACCCTCGAATCAAAAAGCAATACTTCCAGTAGCACTACTTTTTTCTTTTTTTAATTTGAAATCATAACCTCATTGAAATCGTGCCCTCGACAACTGGTACCATCATCGATAAACAACTCAAAATCGACTCCTAAATCATTGAAAAAAAACACCCATTTAAAAAAAAAAAAACTCTAACCCTAATTTTATTTTATTTTTGAAAATTTTAAAAATTAAAAAATCTAAGAAAACAAAAGAATTGAAATTTAAAAAAAAATTAAAACCCAAATTTATATTAAAAAAATATATATTAAAGAAAAACTTAAAAAACTAAAGAGGAAAAAAAAAACAAAAAACAAAATATGTATATATAAATTAAGAGAAAATGAATGAAAATAAAAAAAAAGGGATAAAAAAATATTTATGGCCCAAAAATAACTTTAAAAGAGTTAAAAAAAACACACACAAAAAAAATGTATATAAAAAAACTTAAACTAATTTTTTTTTTTTAAATACCAAAATACACTTAA
>ML781858.1:83598-102989 GCA_009831015.1 Picea engelmannii | reverse complement strand
AACCCTCCCTATATATATATATATATAATTTTATTTAATGACATTTTATATTTCAATTTTTTTTCTAAATTTTTTTAATATAAAGTTTTAGCTTAGGAATTGTTAACGTTTTTTTATTTTATATGTTTTTTTCAATTTTTTTTTAATTTAGTTTCTTTTTTAAGTTTTTTTTTGTTTTTTCTACATTTCAAGGGTTTTATTATTATTATTTTTTTTTAAATATATATATATTTTTAAATTAATGTTTTCCATGGAAATTTTAAATTTTTTCATTTCTTTATATATATATTTTTTAATTTCCACCTCATTTTTTTTTTTAATTTGGGTTTTGAATATTTTTTTTTAAAATGTGTTTTTTTCTTCATTTAAAAAAAAAATTGCGAAGATTTTCTCCTTTCTCTTTATTTATTTTTTAATATAAATTAAAAATAAAATGGTAAATAAATTTTCAAGTGATCATTTAGGATCCAATTTTGGGTTTTTTAATTGCATAGGGATTTGTTGTCAAGGCCACAATTTCAATTAGGCCATAATTTAGATGTTGATTTTAATTTTTTTCTGAGCTACTGTATAAGTTTTGAAGGCCATGCTTGAAAAATGTTGTAAGTTTGACCCTGTTAGAAAAAATGGTGCTATCGGTAGCACCACTTTTTTATTTGAGTGTTGATTTTAAGGTTTTTCTGAGCTATTGTATGAATTTTGAAGGCCATGATTGAAAAACGTTGTAATTTTGACCCTGTTAGAAAAAATGGTGCTACCGATAGCACCACTTTTTTATTTGGGGGTTGATTTTCATGTTTTTTATGCAAAAATATGGGTTTTAAGGGATAGAGTTCTTGTTTTGAGGTCACATTTCTCGCTAAGTTGGTAACTATGTTTTCTCTCAATCTCTTGCAGCTATATCTCTTTGGAGGCTTACTCACAATTCATCTTTATGGGGAAAGGTAATTAAAACTAAGTACCTGAGTAATGTGTCGATCGAGGACTAGTTCAGGCAGCCTAGGAAGTCAATGAAAGGATCTATTGTATGGAAAGTGTTGGTTGCAACTTTTCCTCTAGTAGGTTAGTGCAAAATGTGGATGATATGCAATGGAAGGAAAGTAAGAACAAGGGAGGACCCCTAGTTTGGCGTTGATAAGATTTTTTGGCTTTCAGCCTCCCTCCTTTGCTCTCTCCATGAGGCAGGAATATTAACAATTTCATACACTAAGGATCAATCCCCTCAAGTGAGTGGAAGATTGGGATGGAAGTTAGTAAATGATATGGTTTTGGAAGGCCCAAAATTAGATGAGTGGTGTTGTTTCATTAATAAGTTAGTCTCTAATTGCATTAAGCTGGAGGAGGAAGAAGTCAATGTTTTATGTTGGTCTAAAAACTCTGGAACGAGCGAATTTACAACCAGACTCAGGTACTTTGCTATTATGGAATATCATTTTCAGGGGGGGAAAGTGGTGGTGGTGGAGCCTTTTATGAAAGCTCCATGCACCACTAAAAGAAAAAATCACCTTGTGGCTCACATTAAACAACAAATTGTTGACATGGGAATTTGAATTAAAATTGGTTGGGTTGGACCCAATAGGTGTCCTTTGTGCAAGGAAAGTGAGGAATCCATATCACACATTTTTATTTCATCCCCTTATACAATGCAGGTTTTGAGGATCGTAAGCCTTGAATGCAAGAAGAAAGCTACCTAGTTGAAGAAGGGGCTAGAAGATTGCATGAAAGAATGGTTGGAGAATAAATTAGTTAAGGAGTTTGAATATTTTCTAGGTATTCTTTTCTATGGTGTCTGGTGGGCTCACAGTTCTATCATTTTCAGAGATGTGGACATTCCCCATGAAGTCACTGCTAGTTTAATTCTTAATATATCAAAGGAATTAAAATTTGATCCGAAGATTAAAAATCAGAGGGTCACAATTATGCCTGATTTAGATTTTGAAATCCCTTGGGGGTATTTTAATGGTGCCAATCAAGGTCATCCAATGATTTGTGGGGTTGGAGTTGTTTTATTTCTAAATCGAATCCATTATATGCATATTATATATGCTCTAGGTTGTGGTTTGAATAATAGAGAAGAGTTCCTCGCCCTTAGGATATATGGTACATGTTTAATAAATAAAAAAACTTGTTCTTTGTCCTTTGTTGTGGTTAACCCTACAAAATGCACATTCACAAATGGATGACGAGCATGTTCACGATGATGATGCTAATGTAGATATAGTTAAGAAAGTAAAATATGTTAAGGGTAGAGCACTTGAATGTGGGCAAAGAAAGATGGGTTGATTTTTAGTATAGGTGGTACAAATTATTGGAAATGTGAATAGTGTTGAAGTTAAGTCTATGCATTGTGAGGACATTAGATTTATATAAGAAAAAAATTATTCTATGTTTATTGTTTTTTTTTTATGGTGACAAGATTTACATATTTTATGACTAAGAATTAGATTTATAGAAACATTAATAGAGTAGAAACTAGGAAATATGAACAACATACGTATTTGTTATGATGTTGGAGTGTGAGCATAGTTATAAGTTACCAAGTTAGAGATTAAAGAAGTTGATATAATTATTTTTTACTTGGACATGATATAAGACTTCCAGAATAGAAATAAAGATTCTAAACTTAATGTGAATAAAATATAAAGTGCATTGGAACATCACAAACAAACACTACATGTGTGAAATAAAGCTATATAAAATCCTCTCAAATAATAGTCTCTATCTAGAAATGAAACCATCCACATCCATAGAGAATAGCTGCAATTTATGGTAGATAACCATCCACATCCATATAGAATAGATACCCTTTATGGTATATATTGGAAATGAAAGAGATTATAAGAAGAGCGTGTTCTAGATATACAAACCAAAATTTATAGTATAATATCATCAATACAGAAAAACCATTAAGAAAAATTGTATCCTATGTAAAAGCACCAATTGGGGGGGGATTTTATATAGTCTATATTTGATGGAAAATGACAATACATAAATGAACCAATATTACCAAAATCAGAGTATCTAGAACTAGGACCCCATATGGCCATTTATTTAGAAAATCAACAATCTGAAAAGAGACTGTCAATTTCCATGTATAGCAAGAAACATAATGTTTTGGAGAGAATTTGATTGAAACAAATAGAGAGTAAAATTATGTTGGGTATGTGTTATATTCTTTGCACGACGAAACCAACATGCTTCATTGTATTAGGGGAAATGGGGGGTCATAGGGGGGGCATAGCCCACCTTGTCTGGGGGGATCACAAGGGGACGAAGCCCTCCCCCCCAAAAATGGTGGTTTTTTGCATCTGTTTTTTGGCGATTTTCAACACACGATTTTCTCCAATGGTTTTCTAATTATGGTTAAGGAATTAGGGTTGTAGACTAATCCGAGTGAATGGATTAGGGTTTTTGTATGTTATGGGATCATATATATATTGTGTTGTAAACAATGAACATGAATGATGAAAAATAATTAGAGGTGCAACTCTAAACAAGTTGTTGGTTTTCCTGATTTGGGTTTCCAGGGTAAAATCTTTGTGTAATGTATGTGTGTGTGTGTGTGTGTGCCATTGTATCTTTTCTGTTTTTATTAAGAATCCATTTGCAGTAATAATTGTACAAGGTTAAAATATACATTTGATATCAGAACGATTATTGTCTTTAGGGGGGTACCTTTGTGGTTAGGGGTTTGGCTCAGATCTATGATAAACCTTATTACAGTAGGAGCTCTACGGTATTGATTATTATGGTTGTAATACCTTGATTTTGACTCCCCATATTAAAATATGTATTTTGTTTACTTTATGAAAGGTTGGAGTGCCCAAACAATTAACGATGTCAACGTGCCTAGAAAATGTAATGTTTTGATCATTAGTAATAATACAATACATTGTTGGCTGCAAGATGGACAAGGACAAGTGGTATAGGGGGCTATGCTTCCACAAGAGAGGGGGATTAAAGGGCTAATTCATTTTATCATATTTTTTTTACCCATAATTATTTGTAGTGGAGAGAAGTGGTTACATGTGCTTCTTGGGGAAAGGCCATGTGGTTATTTATTTTGAAGTAAAGATATAAATCCATCTTTGGGGTGTTTGGGGGTTCATTCATTGTTCATTGTTCACACACTTCATTATGTTCTCTCCATTCTCTCTTTCATTCATTGTTGCTCATTTATCATTCCTCATTCATCCTTGGTCTCAGTGGGGAAAGAAAAAATGAATTGCTAGGAGAGAAGCCATTATTGGCTGGATGTAGTGACTATTTGTGTATTCCATCCATGAATTAATTATTGCATGCTTCAGATGCATTGGAATGCACTAAATTTTATTCACAACTTTGAGTCTCGAGAGTCTCAGCATGGATATTCTTGACCAGATGAGCTAGAGCTCTAGAAGGAGGTGGATAGCCTAAGGGACTACGTGGCAGAGAATGGGGTCCATCCTCTTGGGTTATGCAGGCTGACAAAAAAGAGAGCTAGTGTGCTTTGGATTTTCATGTGTTGAGAAACCTGTGATATATTGAGTGCTGACTGGTTTGGGAATTTGAGTGACACCCTATAACTGTCCTTGTGGATTCATATCCCTAGCTCAGGGGTGACATAATATTGAGACTTGGAACAATAGTGTCTATGGTTGGGTGGAACATCCTTGGTCTACAGCCAGTTGGTGATTCGTTTCATTGAAGATAAGTTCTCGTTGTCATGGTTTCCTTTACTTGTTTATTTATTTCCAATGTGTATTAATTATTTTCTCTAAGATTCGTATTTGTAATATGCATTCTTGTTGGTTATTGTCGTGCATGGCATATTTAAATATTATGTTATGTTGTAGCATGAATCTTGGTTACTGCATGAGTTTTTATTATGTTTATTTTATTCTTCTTTATTAATTAATTGCTACCATAATTCGAAATCATCTTAGAAGTGAGTTTTAGAGTAGCATGCCCAGCCCGGGGGTGGTTGGGTATGTTATAGTGGTGAAAAGAAATGACGAGCAATTCATAAATGGAGATTGAGAAATTTAATTGGAAAAGTTTTGAGTTGTGGAAGCTCAAGATGGAATATTTGTTGGCAGACAAAGATCAATGCATTAGTGTGGATCCAGGTATTGCACCTATAGGAATGTCAAAAAAATACTGGAAAAATTTGGATTGAAGGAGAAAAACTCAACCGAGTTATGTCTCTCAGATTGAATATTACTAAATATGTCATGGGAATCTACAACCAAGGCATTATGGAATAAGTTAGGTGCTTTGAATTAAGGATTAATACAATATCAATTATAAACATTCAAATAGAATAAAATATCCATTGCGGCAAATTATATGTATGCAGTCAAATAAAATGTAGTATTAGTACAAGGAAAATTAATAGGATTAAAATGTAGCATACACATGCATGCCACATATATAATAAAGCATTCCACTTCCATATATGGGCATATATGAATGCCACGTATACAAAATTCGCCTTCCGTAAATGCACATTTATGGAAGCACTTACATATATATGTATATACAGAATCTGACTTTTATATATGCACATTTATGGAAGCTAGATTCCATATATGTGCATTTATGTAAGACAACTTCCATATATGTTCATTTACAGAAATTGGCTTCCGTATATGCGCATCTACTAAAGGCATCTTTTGTATATGCGCATATACATAAGGCATCTTCCATATATGCGCATATACGGAAGGAAACTTCTGTATATGTACATTTATGGAAGGCGACTTCTGTAAATGTGCATATAGGGAAGTACTTTCTTATATGCACATTTACAAAAGTTGGCTTCCATATATGTGTATATACAGAAGATGACCACTTTCATATATGAGCATATATAGAAGGTGACTTTCGTAAATGCACATTCATGGAAGTTGACTTCCATATATGTGCATATATAGAATTCATCCACTTCTATATATGCGCATATATGAAAGTCGCATATACAAAAGTCAAATTTCATAAATCCTATTTAGACCTCACACTATTTGAGATAGGAGATCCATCTAGATTATGGCTCGACATCCATTACTTGAAATGAGTGGTTTTAATGATGAAATGTAGAATGAAATATGCAATATGTTTCTATTATATGTGTAGAAGGTAAACTATTCTAACCTATCCTAGCTAGGAGCAAAACTAAATAAGTAGATAAAAGGTTAGTTACAAATCCCTTCATATACTTCAAAAATAGATAGTTGTTAGAGAAAATAAGAAATTCATAACATAGATGGTAAACGTAAATGAAGTAATCTATAATAGAAAACTATTCACAACCATTTATTTATCATCTCATAACGATAAATATCATATGAGCTACTTGAATGTAAAACTATAAACTTCAATGAATAATAATCAACATATGGACAATACATATTACAATGGTATCAATGATAGCATTAACACTAGAAAAAAATCTCATAGAAGACATTGCAACACCATCGCTCCTTCAAAATATGGCCCCAAGGGATTCTCCTCATTAAATTTCATGAAGTAGTTCTCAAAATTACAAAAAGCAAGAGCCCTTGATACAAGGCACTTCTAGACATATGTAGTCTACTAATTGCAACTACTTCTTGGGACTTCTTGCATTCCCTTTGATAGTTACAACCTGTTGACTTCCTCTATTTTGTCATTTTCCTAACTTTATGAAACTATACATTATTTGCAAGTGTCTATAATTGGTCTTGTCTTTTATATTTTCTCCTTGCCTCTTTGATGATCCAAACCAACTACTTTGCATCTAGATTTTACTCGGATTCCCTTCTCTATTGTAATGCTTGATGTTATTCATTAATACCTACAAAATAAGTACTTATTAGGTCCCTTGTCAATTCATGTCTTGGATTTGCAAAACTAGTTAAGAACAAAGTGATCACCTGTCTAGTGAAACATTACACATAAATTTGCCTAATGAGTCTTGTCACCACAAACCCTGTAAATAAAACAAACTTCTAAATACATCATTTGTCATTACCCTTTTACACCATGTCTCCTATAACGAAATTCCTTTTTTTTTTTTTTTTTTAAATTTGAAAAATATGTTGCTGAATCAACAAAGAGTGTAACAACAAAGTTGTAGATCTCGTTGAAACCTTTCCAACGATACAAGGCATGCCAAAAATTAAGAACAAAATCAAAGTTTTTCATGAAAAATAGTGAAATATTTTTTTATTTCTCAAGTAACACTTGATTAGTGATCAGAAAAAATTTCAACTTTTTTTATTAGTTTAAGTTAAAACTCTAGTTTTGGGTAAAAATTTTAAAATTGAGCGATATGTGCAACTCTTTTGCTGTATCAATGACTATTTCCAAAGAATTATATGTAAAGTTCAAATAATGAGCGATTATGAGAATTTCTTGAAATTCATGCAAAGACTACGATAATCGACACATTGGGAAACTTTAGTGAGAAAGTTTGAAATCACGACGATAGACTTTATCACCCATGTTTAAAACTTTTTATCGCTATGAAATAAAACTTTCAGTTTGGGCCAAAGTTGATAACCCATGGTGATGAGTGTGTTATAAATAGAATTTTAAACTTTCTGATCACATCCCTTAAAAACTTTCTATCAACAAGTTTCAAAACTTTCTTTTAGTGCAAATTTGAAAATCCTATCAATTATCAATGTTAATAAAATCTTTTGTGTTACACTTCAATCAATGAACTTTTTAACTTTTCATTGGTGAACTTTTCAACTTTCTATCACTGCATTTTTTTTTATCTTTCTATCGACGCAATTAAAAACTTTTGGAAAAAACAAAAAGTGTCAAGATGGCACCGATAACTAATGTTGATTGGAGGACTTTTAATCTTTTCATCAACAATTAAAGTGAACTTTCTTCCCCGATGAATGTTTCAAAACTTGTTGATGATCAATAAAAAACTAAGTAAAAGGACTCATAGGACTTAGAATTTTTTAGGTTTTTTAGGCAAAGGACTTAGGTAGAAAATGACTAGCTTCTATGAAAATCAATCAAAACTTGAAATCTAAAATTAACGTTTAAGATAAGCAATGAAACTTAAAGAAGAAGTGGTACCCAAAAACTATTGAAAATGTTTAGGGTGTGTTGATACCTCAAAAATTCAAAAGCATGTAGATATTCTCATTATCCTTTAGCAATAGATTCAATACTAGATTGAGTAGTACAAAGAAATATGAATGTGTATACATAAAGGATGTTGAATTTGACAACGATAGTAATATGGAAGAGCCTCAAACCATCACATTAAATAAGGATGACCTAGAAGATGATAAAACAACATTAAAAAAATAATAACTTTATTATTGTTAAGAAAGTCGAACAACATGTGGAGGAAAAAATTGAAATTCTCACGGAAACTATGCTCATAGAGGAATATATCACTGCAATGTTAGCAATAAATATTTCCTTGAAACTACAAGAAGACATTATTACATGGACACTCATTTTTGGTGCATTCAACAAGTTTAGAGATGATACCATCTAAGTTATCCTTG
The DNA here is from genome assembly GCA_009831015.1 of Picea engelmannii. Classification (NCBI taxonomy): domain Eukaryota; kingdom Viridiplantae; phylum Streptophyta; class Pinopsida; order Pinales; family Pinaceae; genus Picea; species Picea engelmannii. The sequence continues at coordinate 94,491 of ML781858.1, read as the reverse complement.
AGTTGCAACCACTCTTTGAAGGCTAGGCATAGCAACCAACTTGAGTTGAGTTGGAAGGAGTGGTCAAGGAATCATTGTGGTCCTAGTATAATTAAGGGATAAAGGCATAGAGCATTGATCAACAAAGGAGAGATCTACCAAATACCTAGAGCCATATAACTTGAGTACATAGATAGGGCCAAGGATAAGGATCATTTGTAAAACCAAGGCACCATAACCCTTTATACATTTTCCTTAAAGTCACAGAGTCTCTTTTCGTATAAGTGGATTATATTTATCAAGTTCTAGAACCTTGTATAATCTTCTATAATTGACTTAACCACATATATCATATATTACAGATGAAATGAAAGGGTTTACAATTGAATGAGATCATTATTGTTTTACCTCTAATTATTTCTAATATTCGCTATATACAAGTTGTAAGATGGGTGTGTTTCATCTGGATGATTAAATTGTTAAACTCTAGTCGCACTTGAGGTATAAGCCTTGAACTTCATAATTAATTTACTTAAGACAATGGGATTGAATTGATGTTTTTCTCATGTTTACTTTGTTATATTGTATCTTGAGGATGTTTACTTTGTTATATTGTATCTTGAGGATGTTTACATTGTTTTGATCTCGAAAAATGATCTAGCTAGTTCCTGTTTGTTTTGATGAATGTGATTAAATTTTTAAGGATGGTTGGATTCTTCTCTTCCACTAATATCCATCTCTCTACACATTAATTAAGTATCAACTATAAAACATTCCTTAGCTGAGACCTCCTCCTTTTGGAGGGTTGAATATGTCGACATACTAAACTACTGCAAGCCTTTATTAGACATCCTCTATGTATGTTGGGACTATAACAAGTGTGGTGGTGGGCATAAACCTAGGAAATTCACCCTATATGATGGACTTGAACCCTACCTCAAACATTATCATGCAAAAACATGTAATATTAAAAACTATGGAGGTTTTTTGAGCAATTACGTTATGGTTGTCTTTAGCACAAGGACATGTGATATCCATTAAATATACTAGGAAAGATCAACAATGATTATTAAAGTTCTAGGCTATTATAGATCAACTAGGATTGAGCATTGTTTTGTATTGAAACAAGATTCCAAATCTAAGGAGTTTATTCCTTTTCTTTACAAAGAAATGCAACCATTGTTCAAACTTTTAACTTCATTCATTGGTCCCAAATAGCTAGGGTTGTTATCATTGTTGGTTTATCATTTATAGATTTTGATAATATGTAAAGGGTTAGCCAAGAGAGAGCGTCTATCTTATTTTGTTTGCATAACGTCTCTTGACATTAGCCAGTAGGTCATTTCTCCTCAGTTATTCTTTTTCCCTTTTCGAACCAAAATTGTGAAGCTATATTTTATGATCATGGTGGAGTTTAATATATAGATTTATATTTATGGGAAATTGAAATCTTCTACATATGATAATGGATTTTTAAATGGTGTTGTTCAACATGTTAGATGAAATACCCCTTAGTACAATATTGGACTCTTTGCATATATTTTAGGTTTCATATAGATTTGTTTTGAGTGTTCTCAACTGATAAAGAATATAGTGTCTTATTATCATTGCATATTCATGTTGATATCTAGTAATTGATTATAAGTATAATGTTTACATTAATACCCAAAGATTTTATTAAATGTTTTTTCCATAATAAGTTGTTTTTTCTTGAGCTAAACTTTCCAAATAAAAAAGTTCTAGATGAAAATAATAAATTCCATTAGTGGCTAAGTGACTATCACTTAGAGAAAAATATTTGGAATCTAATATTTTGAACCTAATTTATCTATGTAAATGGATTCTTTAAACCAACTTAACATTGTGTGAATTTTGTTACCATGGAGTTGGAGGATCACATGTTCCTTCTTTCCCTTATTGCTCAAGTCCATCATAATCTAGATGCTTTTTAAAATTCTATGATTGTTTATAGGATAAGGAGAAACCATGCCCCTTAAATCCAACTAAGATTATTAAAATTTTAAATTATTATAACTTAACCAAACACTAAACAATATTTTCTATACTATTGTATTTAATTTCTATTGGTTAAAATTTGTATCTACTTTAAGCATTTAGTTATTAATTGATTCTATAATATGAAAAAAATTATTAAAATATATGGAATTTAAAAATCTCAAGGTAATAAATTATAATTTAAAATAACAATGTGAAAAAAATAATACAAATATTGTGGTGTGATATCATACCAATATCTATGGGTGTGGGGAGTATTAGGTTCTAGGGCTTGCCAAGGAGAAATCGTTGTATGCGTGTCCGCGGTGGCGACTCACTCGAAGGAAGGAAACCTGGTGAGTTTCGTTGTGGGCAACTACATATAGAATGGGTGAGATACTTTGAGCGCTCTCTGCTCCTGAACCTCCTTCTGCACCCATCTATTCTCTTCTTTCAAACTTTCATAGCATCACTTTAGAAAGTAGACGACGTGAAGTACGGAGACAGGGATGCAGAGTATGTTGGGATTCGGTGACAACGAATTACCAAGAACAGATTTGGATCCTATTATTCTACGTTGGTTATAACCAAATAGATCCAGTTAGAATATGGATAGGGATTGCATTTATTAATCAGTTTCTTGTAAATGTATATAAATACATGTCAGCCCGTAGAGGCAAAAATGACTATGAGAGACTGAGTGTGAGTGAGATGATCTAATCTCCATGATCTGAATAATAAGATAATCGATGCCTATGCTTGGTGGACGTCGCCCAATGTTTGGGTGAACCACGTGAAATCCTTGTGTCTATTATCTATGTGTGATTGTTAATTATCATTGTGAATTGTGATTTTTGCATTGACAATTCTAACAAGTGGTATCAAAGTTGGTTAAAAATGGTTGGAGGAGCGCCGCAGATCCCTCCTCTAGAAGGATGCGACGACATACTACTCATCCTTTCACTCATTGAAAACGAGGCACATTGCGTAAATTATTTAAGGTTTTCGTACTCCAAATATATCGGAGGTGCGTACTCCCTGTAGTCTACTATTGAGTGAGGTGCGACGACTCCCTTAAATACAAAAGACACTACAAATCCGCCAGATCAAGAACCATATGTATGAAATTATGTGTTTCTTTGAAAATTAAGGTATGATATGGCATTAGAGTGGACGCGTGTATGCTTAAAAGGCGTTTCTTATTAATTAAAAGGTACCAAGTCATGTGGGTGAGTTAGAGTAAAGAAGGTGGAGGAATTAAAGTTTTATTAAAGGATTGTTTTTTATTAAAGTGAATCCTTTTGTTTTATAAAAGTTTTTTTATTAAATCCTTTTTTATATATTATTAAAAAGGTTTTTTAATTAAACTTTTTTACCAATCATTTCTCCACATATTTTTCAAAGGGCCCTTGGTTAATATAAGCAGTGATTTGGGCGGGTTTTATAAGCAGTGGATATTAGGAGATTTTTTGTGCAAATGGTTAAGATGCAAAGTTCAAAGTTTGAAGTTGAAAAGTTCGACTGTAAAAACAACTTTGAGCTCTGGAAGCTCAAGATGCATGATCTTCTCGTGCAACAAGGCATCGTGAAGGCACTTTTGGGAAAATAAAAGCAACCCGCGACCATAACAGATGATGACTGGGATGAGATGGATGTGAGAGCACTGAGTGCCATACGCCTGTGTTTGGCCGACGATGTTCTATTCAATATTTTCTTGGAGAAGACAACAACCGGCTTATGGAGCAAGTTGGAAAGTCTATATATGACGAAATCCTTGACGAGTAGAATCTACTTGAAGAGACAGTTGTACAGTTTGCAGATGAAAGAAGGTACAAAAGTTGTTGACCATTTAAATACCTTCAATACCCTTATAGTTCAATTGACTAGTATGGAAGTTAAATTCGAAGATGAAGATAAGGCTATTACATTATTATGTTCATTTCCTAAGTCTTGGGATAATATAGTCACCTCTATTAGCTTACATAAAATTTAGATTATGACTATGTTGTCGGAGCTTTGTTCGCTGAGGAGATGAGGAGAAAATCTAGTAAAGAAACCTCAACTTCAGAGGTGATGTTGATCAGAGGTCGAAGCACAGAGAAGAATGAGAGAAGTTCTTTTTGATCTAAGTCAAGACACATGAAGGGTAAAGCAAAATGTTGGTACTGTGGCAAATCAGGACTTCTCAAGAAAGATTGTTGGAAGAGAAAGGAATCTGAGGAAAACTCTACGAAGGAAGAAAATTTGGTTGTAAAAAATTCAGGTATGATTGATCAAGTTTTATTCATTTCTAGTAATTTACAATATCAAGAAGAATGACAGTTAGATTCAGGTGCCTCCCACCACATGTGCTCACATATAAATTGGTTCATTTCTTACCAATCTGTTGATGAGGGTGTAGTGTTTATGGGAAATGGTATTCGATGTAAAACTATTGGGGTTGGTAGTATTAGAATCAATATGTTCGATGGTATTTTTAGGGAATTAATGGATGTTAGATACGTACCTGATCTTAAATCAAATTTTATTTCATTAGGAGAGTTGGATTCTTGTGGATATAAGTATACAGGTCAAGGTGGAGCTCTCACATTGTCGAAAGGTAGTTTAGTAGTGATGAAGGCAACCAAGGTTGATAACCTTTATAAGCTGGAAGGGAGTACTGAAGTGGCATCTGAAGTGACAGATGTATCTTCTTGTTTATGGAAGAATCATCAAGGTCATAAGAGAAAGAAATAATTGAAGGTATTGGTAAGCAGTAAATCATTTCCAAACTTAAAGTCTTAGTTTCTAAATTCCTGCTTGTTTTATATCTCTGCAAGTTGTGATGGTGGTATAAAGGGATGTTGTGTGTGGGATCCCACTTCTCACAAGGTCATCATTGATAAAGATATAGTATGTTTGGAACAACCAAAAGGGTTGATTCAAGATCACAACGGTAAATTTATTTGCATGCTAGGTGATTCATTGTATGGCCTATTGGTACCGAGGCAAATATACAAGATGTTGGAATCCTTCATAGAGAGTCAGAATTTTTCAAAGGGTGGGAATGACTATATAGTTTATAGTACATTCACAGTCTTGATGTTATTTGTTGATGATATTCTCGATGCAAACTGAAGCATGGATAAAATCAGTAAAAAAGTGACTCAGGTGGACAGGACAATTCAGATGAGGGATCAAGGAGCAACAAAACAAATTAAGGGCATGGAAGTATACAGAGATGGTAATGGTAAGTTGTGTTTGGAGTTCAGTGTGAACATAGTAAAACCAATTTTTATCCCTCTTTCTTTCCGTTATAAGTTTTCTTCAAGTATAGGGCATGTCTATAAAGAAGAAAAGGTTATGTCTCATGTAAGTTCAGTAGGAGGTCTGTTGTATGTTATGAAATGGTTAAGACGAGATGTTTCACATGCTAATGATGTTGTCAGATACGTGACAGATTTAGGTGTTGCAGTGAAATGGGTGCTTCAGCGTTTGAGAAGCACAAATGTCACCTATAATGGTTACACTGAGATAGTCTGTGATAATTGTAATGTATATTTTATAGGTGTTTTGGATAGAAGGATATCTATCACTAAATATGTCTCACAACACAGTTGTGGAAGACATGTTGGACCTGGAGTGACCCAGGAAATCCAAACTTGTGCAAGACACATAGACGAGATCATGAAACCAGTTTTGTTAGAGAAGCTGCAATGGTTCTTGGCTTCTCTTGGCTTGCAAAAAAGGTGATGAACAAAAGGAAGGAGAAAGGTATCAGGTTAATTGTTGTCAAGGTGGAGATTGTTTGTATTCGGTGACAACGAATTACCAAGAACATATTTGGATCCTATTATTTTGCGTTGGTTACAACCGAATATACCAAGTTAGAATATGGATAGGGATTGCATTTATTAATCAGTTTCTTGTAGATTTATATAAATACATGTAAGCCTGTAGAGGCAAAAATGACTATGAGAGACTTAGTGTGAGTGAGCTTATGTAATCTCCATGATATGAATAATAAGACAACCGATGCCTATGCTTGGTGGACGTAGCCCAATGTTTGTGTGAACCACGTGAAATCCCTATGTCTATTATCTATGTGTGATTGTTAATTATCATTGTGAATTGTGATTTCTGCATTGACAATTCTAACAGAGTATAGAGAACGGGTTTTCTGACAGAGAATGTGTGTTTTTTGCAAGCAAAGTGTTCTAGCAATGAAGGCATCTATGTCTATGTACATGAAGGCAGACAAAGGGAAGCTAGCCACGTCCACTAGCTAAGGGAATCCGAAATTGAGATAAGCTTGACACAAAAAACTTATATTATTTAAGTGAAGAAGTTTAAGCGTTCTATGTTTTTAACCTTTTTTTTTTTAAATTTATCATCATTAAAATAATTTATAAAATATTTATTAAAATTGTAATTTTGAATTATCTAAATCATTGTTTTTAATGCACAACTAAAAAAAAATTAGTTTTTTTGTAATCTAACTACTTATTATATTAGTATGGCACAAAAAAAATTATAACCAATCATGTTTATGGTCTGCCACAAAGGAAACCATGTCCACTACAGGTCAAATATATTGGTATTTGTTCTATGGAATATGCCTGAAAGTATAACATACAAGCTATAAGCATAAGCCTATGATGTTCTATGTTGCTAAGAACCAAAGAGAACACTGCATAATGTAAACTATATGATTTATAAAAGTAGAATGAACTACTCCTTAACTTCATGTCCCCTAGGTGCTAGTCCATTTGGGTGTCCTTGTCATCATCCACTTGAATAGGATTTGAAGGAGTTCCTTCAGATTTCATAGTGATATCATTCCCTTCCTAATTTTCATCTTGATTTTCTGAGTAGCCATGAATAGTGAATTCAATGTTGAAGAATTATTTGCAAAGGATGTCAAATTTTATTTCCATTATATGTAGTTTATGCACAATATCATGATATTGCCTTCCTCATTCTTCAACTCACTAAGCTATAAAGGCCTTATTGAGCCAATATAATTATGTTACTTGATTATTTTGATGTCACGGTTTTTATAATAGAAAGGGTCTGAAATCCTGTAACATCCCCACTATAATTCTCAGTTTAATTAATGCATAACGTAGATATGATTGTGGTTATGGCAAGGGGTGTAATATGCAGAATGTATTTTCTAAATTTTAATTAATACAATGTTATGCCAACTAGTGGGGGATATGTACAAAGTTGGGGGATGAGTTTTCCATAAGAGAAGAGGGTGTCTAAGACGAGTCCAAGGGGGAAATTAATTATGGGTATTACTTTAGCCCATTTCCCTGAATTTTATTATCATTGGCGATAACTTCTATTTTTTGTTTGAGTGTATGAGAACCCAATCATTAAACTCATATAAGAGGGTGGGTGTAAGAGTCAAATCCCATAGTTATTGGATGCATGGGGCTGAAGTACAATCAATATTGGGCAAAGTGAGCAGGCAATTGTCTTGGGAAAATAGAAGAAATTTGTATGGGGGAGAATTTGTAGTTTTACACATGGAATTTTACATGAGAAACAAACAGAGAGCAGGAAAAAGAGAGCATTGGAGATATAGAAATAAGGATGGGCAAATTATGGAGCATGTTGGAGCATTTTGGAGCATTTTGGAGAGATGGGTTGTTAGGCCTAAAGAGTGAACTCTTATTGGAGTTGCATTGCAACAACAACTGTTTGTTGTTGTTCATTGGTAGTTTTCCTGGAAGTGAGTTCCCTTGAGTTCCCAATAGAGAGATTCTTGGTTACATGTGCCAAAGAGACCTTGATAAACGAATGGGACACTCAATGGACTAAGAGCAGTGAAGGGGTACATTTCTTGGGTTGGGCAGGTCAAGAGGAAGAGAGTTGGTGTAAATCAGGATAGTTGTAGGAGAATATCAGTGGGTTGTGGGATATTTGAGATGTGAGAGGACAGTGAGAGACCCCATTTTATTGTGGATTCCTAGCCCCAACTCGAGGTTGACTTGTTGTTGATATTTAGAACAAAAATTCTATCGTTTGATGGAACGTCCATCCCAAGCAACTAATTGCACCAGTGTTTTAAAAATATAAGTGTTTATCTATTTTCCTGAGTTCATTTATGAGTTTAACTATTGTTCATTTTACTATGTGCATGAGAATGAATTATATGTTGTTGTGGTGAATTTAATAGCTGCATTTATGTTTTTAACTAGTATGGACAATTGCATGAGTCATGTTGTTCATAATTATGTGTTTAAATAAATATGTTAGTTGATTTTTAGTAGTAAGGGTAACAAGATTATGGCGCAGTGCTCGAATCGTTGTGTGTTGGGAAATAGTTGTCGTGGGCACTACAAAACTATTGCGCACACGGTTTGTCTCACTGAGGATGCAACATTCATGTTAGTTAGCATGATATAGATGCATTTAAATAATGGTATCCAGAATGATTAAATCTTTGTATCATTTGTAGTCACTTTGTAGTTGATAAGCTACATGGATTTAGTTAGCAGAAAATTTTTGAATTTATGTCAATTTTCCGCAAGTAATGTTCCTTGGTTAAGCTAGAAACGTTACAAATCCACCCATCAAATTTATTCTCTATCTAGTATTTAGAGAGGTTATGGCATTTGTTGTTAATATTGTTTACCATTTTTTCTTTAATCATAGCCAAGAACCGAGAACCGAGTACGGTAAGCCTTTTCTACCTACACAAGTTTTGTGTAGACACTCGTTTTGTTCTTAAATGTCTGAGTATGCTTTGTTTGTTGATAATGAGGTTTGATGCCTTTGGCCATGACACAAAAGCTAATGCTTACATGACCTTTCCAAAATTAGTTTATTGATATATATGCATTTTGGAACACTTAAATGGTCCCAAAAAGAAAATCTTAATATTAAAAACTTAATTGATGGGTTGTATTGGACTATTTATAGTTTTTCTATGTAAAACAAGTTAGAAAGGAAATCTTAATCTATGCAAGACAACTTTGACACATAATAATTATGTGTTTATTAATGTAAGTTACTTTTAACATATATAAAAATGGTATTGTTTAGTTGTTTTACGAAATGGATTTTTTTGCTGGAATCCGGCGATATAAATTTATACAAAAAAAATCATCATTTCGTAGAACGATTAACCTACAACTATAAATAATCACTCAAATCTAACAATTTCTAGTTGGATTTCAAACAAATATCGTAAAAAAAAACACTAGATTTCAAACAAATGTCCTCAAAAACAAATCATCTTTTCATAAAACACAAATGTCCTCAAAAACAAATCATCATTTCATAGAATGTTAACCTACAACTATAAAAATTACACGTTGAACTTGTATTGAATAATTTACCAAGAGCCACCCTTTTATTTCCCATGGAGCCCCTCAATGCCCTTCCATGACACGTAAAATGGGCTTGTATTGAAGAATTTACCAAGAGCCACCCTTTTATTTCCCATGGAGCCCCTCAATGCCCTTCCATGACACGTAAAATGGGCCTTTCATAGGAGTGAACGTGTCATATAAAAATGACATGTTAAGTTGGACATGACATGTCTGACATGTTGGACTTGTATTGGATAATTTATCAACCACCACCCTGTTGTTTTGTTTCCTGACTCATTAGTGGTATGCAAAAACGCCATTGGACATGAATTTTGGACACACTGAATTGATGACTCATGCAAATTTGACAGGCACATCCATAATTCAGCGCTATTTCGCCTCTTAAATGGACTCTCCCCTTGCCTATCTCCCCCGGTGTCATGACAATTCTCACCATGACAATTTTGAACAAAACTCACCGAAAAAGAATGACCAGAAAAAGGTAAAAACAATCCTAAATATATATTATTTTCTTTTGTTTTAGGCATATTGATATAATTTGATTATAATTTTTTTTCAGGATTTTAAAAATCAGTTCGTGAAAATTCAAAAAACAAATTGATATTATTGAAATTTCAAAAAACACAAGTTGATGAGCACTAACTTTGTTTTATTGAAAATAATGCATTAATAAAAAAAAATTAAATTTATCTATTTTTCAATTTATTCTATTAAATATAATATTTTAAATTTAATTTTTTTTTAAATAATTTAAATTTTATTTATTTATAATATATATTAATTTTTAATCATTCTCTAAATTATTAGATACTCATTTGTTTATTTTAATTATAATTTACTTATTTTTTAATTAATAATATAATTATTTTATATACAAAATTTACAACTATGTGTTATTGAAAATTTTTAAGGACAACATAAAATGATGTTATGTCATATTTTCAAAATAGCAAATAATCAAAGTGTAATCATATGATAGTTGTCTTTTCAATAAAAAACTTCTATGATAAAAAAAAAGTAAAACTCTTATTTCTCAAAATAACAAATATGCAAAGTGTAATCATATGATAGTTGTCTTTTTCAATGGAAAATTTTATGATAAAAAAATAAAAACTCAATTTTAGTTTTAATAAACATTAATTATCACCATTAATATGTTTGTATTTAATTTATTTTAAATAAAAAGAAAAAAATAATGATTTTTTTCTTTTCATTTAAAATAAATTATTATAAACAACATGTATATCTTCTATTTCTTATCATCTAGCATAATTCCTCATTATGTGCACTATTTTTCTTCCATTTCAATTAATTAATGTAATCAATTTATTAGCTTAGGGGTTCTAAGTGTGGAGGATCGCGAATTTTGAGGATCCCAAATATAAAATTATGATCGCACATTTTCCTACCACTTTCATATGTATCTTGGTTATCTAATCGTTTGCCTTCATCTTCTTGGTGTACAAACAGCTTTATAATATTTTCTTTGGATTATAAATACACTATGCATGCCAGCCGTTTTTAATATCTAGCATACTACTTTTATATGATTTTTATACAATATGGATTAAACACACTACAGAGGTGAGGTGGT
>ML781858.1:58447-82453 GCA_009831015.1 Picea engelmannii | reverse complement strand
TAAAAGGCCTTCCCCCGTAAGAAGTTATCCCTTAAAAGGATCATTATGAGCCACAAACTTGATATATTTCTAATTAAGGAAACTAGGGTGGATGGTAATAGATGTATAGTTGTCTTGGAGCTGTGGCTAAAAAAATGTTCCTTTTGCATGATGGATGTAGATGGTCAATCAAGAGGCTTAATTACAAGGGTGGGGTAAATGCGCCATATTCTTTTTCACTAATGAATGCGCTGCCTGCCCATACCTCCCATATTATATCAATCAATCTTGTTATTTTATACTGAAATGGGTTGGTTTAGTCCTGCCTGAAACTAATTCAAGGGGAGGGATGTCACACCTTCCTTTCAGTTGCTTCCAAGAGGATATGATGGAAGGGAGGTGAGGTAGGTAAGGTATTAGTTAGAATGATTATGGATTTTGACCCACCCAACTGGAATCCTAAGGGTTGAACCCAACCGACCGTAAGGTTCCGGCTGTCCCGCTAGGCATGGGTAAGACTTGTACTGGGGAAGGGTGGGAAAAGAAAGGACTGTTCGATCACTTATCTATCTAATAAATGAGAAAGGTGTAACCGTGCTGAAATGTGCGTGATTCGACTAGGGAGGTCTTCGGCTTGGAAGGTGGCAGATCATTGACCATGATTCTGGACGCTTAATTACAAATTGGAGTTTTGATTCTCAACTCTTTCCTCTCTTCTCTTAATTCTACTATCCTGGTCAAATTGGAATTAAAAGAATTGAGAGTAGTTTTATCGGTTTTAAACATTTATGGTCCATATTCAAAGAGAATCCCCTTCTGGGAAAATTTGGTTTAGGCAACTGCCTTAGCAGACCCTCTTACATTAGTTGGTGGGGACCTTAATCTAACTCTATCTCTGAGAGAAGTATCGGGGGAATCCTAGGAAAGACCCCTAGAGAAATCTCTTTTCTAGTTTTTTTGAAAATCATTGTTTGGTGGACGTCAAGCCAGTAAAGTTAGTTCCTACTTGGAGGAATTTCAGCATGAATGATGATTCAATATAAAAAAGTCTTCATTTCTTGGTGTCAGAATATTTGGTGTAGATTCTTTTTATCATGAAATCTTCAATGTCTTCTAGAGGCATGTCCAATCACATGTTGGTTCTATTCAGAATGGTGTCAAATGAGGAGAATCCTCCATCCCCTTTAAATTTTAATCATATCTGGCTATTGGAAGAAGATTTCAAGAAGCTCGTTGAATATTTGTGGGTTCATCTAACTCCTTCCCCGCCTGCTTACTTGTTCCATTTTGCAAAAAATCTAGCCAGAGTAAGAGCAGCTACAAGAAACTGGCTCAAAGCTTATAATGAGAAGTCTCAAGCCTCTTTGAAAGAAGACGAGTTCAATATCTCTAAGATGTATGAATATACCGCAGTGGGTAGTCTCTCATAAAGTGACTTATCCTGTCTTCAATCCCCAGAAGCCTCTCATTAGTCTTTATTGGAGAAGGAGGAAGTTGCTTGGCAATTGAAGAGCCATGCAATTTGGAATAAGGAAGGAGATAGTAATACTAAATTCTTGCATCAGTATGCAAATTACTGGAAACATTAAATATGATACGGGAAATAAAATTGTTGAAGGGAATGTAGTGCACTCTTTCAAGGATAAAGTTGAAGAGGGGCCCGTCATTTCGAATCTCTCTTCAAGGAGCCGAAAGGTTGTCCAATTCAGTAAATTATAGAGGTGATCTACAAATTCCCTCTAGTCTTTTTGAAAGATATGAATCTGTCTCTAAAAGAGGAAGTGACAGTGGTTGAAGTTCAAGCTGCCCTATCCTCTATGGAAAAAGGTAAGTGTCCTTGTATCGATGGGTTCATTGTTGAACCTTTTTTTGGCTTTTACGATTTGATGAAAGAAGAATTGTTAAAAGTAGTTCGAGAGTCCCATAGATCGAGGAAAACATTAGGCTCATTAAAGTCTACCTTCATCACTTTAATCCCCAAATAGCAAGATGGCCTCTCCTTTGGTGATTTTTGACTAATTTCGTGTTGCGACGTGATTTATAAGTCGGTGACCATTGCTCAGATAATTTAGCCTATCTTAAGTGAGGTGATTTCAAAAGAACAATTTGAGTTTCTGCAGTGTAAGAAATTTCATGTTGTAGTAGTGATTTCTCAAGAAGCAATACATTCTGTAAAGTTGTCCATGCAGCCTACGTTTATCTTAAAGCTTGATTTGTCCAACTCCTATGATAGAGTAAGATGGTCCTTTCTTTGCCTTGTTCTTTTGAATATGGGTATGAATATTTCCTTGGTCAATTGGATTATGGGATGTATCCAATCAATATCCTTTGCAGTGCTTATTAATGGTGCTCCCTCCAGGATTTTTCGGCCTTCAAGAGGGCTCAAACAGGGATTCCCCCTATCTCCACTCCTCTTCCTCATAGTTGTTGAGGCCTTAAGTAAATTGTTCAATGATGTTAGGTCAAGAGGGATCCTTAAGGGAGTCAAGGTCTTTGTTAAGAAGTCATCTCGCATATCCTTTTTGTGGATGATGTGTTATGCTTTGATCAAGGGTCCCTGAGGGATCTTTCATCTTTAAAAGGCGTCTTGGATTTGTATTGAAAATCTACTGGCATGAAGATAAATTTCAAAAAACTGTGCATAATTCATATCTGCATTGATGATAATTATATTCAACAAATTAATCATATTTTCCCTTTTCCTCGGAAAGAGTTGGACTCTAGTTTCAAGTATCTTGTTTTGATCTAAAACCAAGTGGGTACAAGTTTGGTGATTGGATATGATTATTCAAAAAGGTTGAAGCTCGCATTTCTCTGTGGGTTAATAGGCTCCTCTCCAGGGGGGGGCGACTAGTATTAATTAAGACTGTGGTGGAAAGCATTCATGTATATTGGACATCAATAATTGCAAAGCCAAAGAGCATTCTCACTAAAATAAAGAATCTTAGTTTTTAGTTCCTATGGTCTGGTTCTCGTTTTTCTGGTGGAATTCTACTAATGAAATGGAGACGTTTGGCAACCCCCAAAAGTATTAGGGGTTGGGGGTTAAAAAACATTTTCCATTTCTCTCAATCTTTCACAACTATATCTCTTTGGAGGCTTACTCTCAATTTCTCTTTATGGGGTAGGGTGATGAAAACTAACTACCTGGGAAATGTGTCGATCGAGGACTAGTTCAAGAAACCTAGGAAGTTGGCAAAATGATATATTATATAGAAAGCATTGGTTGTAGATTTTCCTTTGGTAGGCGAGTGAATAGTGTGGAGGATAGGAAATGGAAAAAAAGTAAAAATAGGGGAGGACCCATGGTTGGGTGTTGATGAGGATTTTCGACTATCATCCTCCCTCATTCACTCTCTCCTTGATCCAAAATGGATCCAGACCGAAGAATGGGTGTAATAATTAGTAATTGATCATTGTTTAAGGTCAATAAAAAAATTTGTAAATCAATGTAAATTTAATAGTTTAATAGGACAAAAACGAGAACACGAGAGAAAAAAAATGCAAAATTAAATATAATTTAAAAATTAATAGAGGAGAAGGTTGAGGAACGTGAACTAAAGGATCATGTATGTTGGTATTCCCCCTACCCCCCAATGCTCCCTATTTATTCCATCACTCTCATTTGCAATGGGTCTTTATGTCTAGGAGAGAAAGAGGCAGAGAAAGAAAAGAACACATTGTAACCAGATAATACCATAATGAAAATAACGATCCCCTTTCGAAGATGGTTTTTTCCATTTGGTTTTCCAGTGCAAAACTTTTGATTTTATGTGTTGTGAATGCTTGTGGTTGCATTACTTAGGGCTGGTAGATGGTGTGCACTGTCAAATAATGGTTGTTTGTGTATAGTTTAGAAAAGAGAACTGTGTGCTTGTTATTGTTTGAACTCGTTTGATATTAATTTTGTTCCCATGGATTTGTAAGACAGAAAAATAGCTCTTTAATATTAAACATACATTAATTCAGAACTTGGAAATCGATGGTCATCCTTTTGAAGCCGTTGATATTTATTTGGGGTCTCTAATTTTGTTTTAAGAGTCGTTGGGGGGTTTTCACTTACTCCCATTGCTACTAGTTTGTGTGCACAAGCTATATGTAAGTCCTGTCCCACATTCTCAAACTTTATAGGCATTTTTCTCGTGACCATAAATCAGGGACATAGTATATTTTGAAATTGGGGGTTCTCTGAGAATTTATTATCTCCCCACGGACCGTATACACATTTTTTCAATTCACCTGCTATCAATTTCACCTCCATATGTTTTCCTCTATGGTTGAATACCCAATTCGACTTCAAGACATTTTAATTGAGATGGGATTATCAAAATCACCTTGACCATTTTTTTATGTGTTGTGGGTTACCGAAAATGACCCCAAAACGTTTTTCTACACGACTGGTTGTCGAATCCATCCTCTAAATGTTTTTACACACCGAGGAGTTATCAAATTCACCTTTAGACTTTATCCTTAGTAGATGGTTTCTAAATTCCACTTATTTATTTGTAACACCTCTCTAAGAGATGCTATGAAATAAGATTTGGTAATTTATACACACACATTAAGTGTAAAAAAAATAACTTTTTTCATAGATGGAATAACCTACAACATATTCATAACTCTTTTACAATTTTTCAAATGCTAAATATTCCAAATTTGAATCCAAATATACGAATCTAAATAAGAGGATGAGATAAATAAGAAGTTCACTTTACGATTAAAATATTTAAATAAAAGAATAAAGAAATATATCAAGTAAAATACCTCCTCCCTAGTCTCTTGAAGATGACCATTTGCAATGTAGTCCCGTTATGAGTAGAAAATGCTTCCTATAATTCTTCTTCTTCTTTCCCAAACTGAAACAATAGAATCCTCCCATCCAACTAGGATCCTAGCTGGCTTCCTAGCTCCAAGAGACCTTTCAGTTTCTTGGCCCTCCATGTCCATCATTCCAAGAACAACAAATTACATATTCTCTAAGAAGACTATCACAAGAAATATACCTTCCAAGAATTATCTAACCTCTCAACATGATTCAACATATCAACCTCCTCTCATCACCCCTTCCCCTTCCTATTTATCAAGTTTTCATACCCCCTTCCCCAAGTATCCTCAACCAACCTCATTATTAGCCATCAACCTCCCTTATCTATAATTTCGGGAAAAATTTAAAATAAACTAAAATATCAATGACTTACATAAAATAACAATAAATAAAATGCAAATTCTTTGTTCTTATGCTATCTTATGAATGCAACTTAAAACAATTTCCCCAAAATGTACATGACAACCCACCATACTCAATTAATTGATGATACAAACCATCAATCAAATTCAAAGAAGATATTTAATGCTACTAGATATTTCTCTATGCAATATAATTCACAGTCATTAAATCATTCAATTAAATAGTTAATAATCTAGTTTAATAATTAGTTAATTCTACTAGCATACATGTGCAGGATATGTGTGCATAGCTAGCATACACATATCTTATGCATGTACTAACAATAAACAACCACTGCCTCTAGTGCATAGTTCTTGTATGATCACACTAAGGCATGCAAGACAACAGATCAAGTAAATGCATCATTTAATAATCTCAATGAACAAAATTACAATAATTCATCAATAACTCATTATCACACTCAAAATATAAAAAGGGAATCATAAGATAGTTTTAAATATGGTAGGAACCAAGTGAGTAAACAATAGTGGCACATCTAATTCTCAATCAGTATTTTCAACTAACATCAAAACATCGTTCCTTCCTAACCTACTTCCATCTTCCATCATATCCTTTCCTTTGCTGGACTAAGTTGGAGCATAAAATACATTGAGCTAACTCCAGATAGAACTCGTAAGTGGAAGTGTCATACATCTTGACCAAGCTTCCCCAACAAGAAACTAGTAGTCGCCATCACACGTCTAGGGAAGCGTGACTTCACACAACCCTCCCACGAATCCAGGTTTCAGAGGATACACAGTGGGAAATACCTCCACCCCTCCTAATAAAAATACGTTCAATGAGATACTCGGTGGGAAATACCACCACCCTTCCTAATAGAACTAGGTTCAACACCCTATATCAAGCCATATTGTGCTATTATTGTTCTTAGAGTCACGTCATCAAATAATCACTTTTGGAAATATGTGTGTCCTGTCAAAACCACACTTACCACAGATCATAGCAATATTTGAAATCATAAATTAAATCACAAGTACAAATTATACCATACACTATCTTATTTATGTCTACGACATCTAAGTTACCTCAACACTACAGTTATTTGGTTATTATACAGTTTGTCGTGACCTATAGGTTAGCTCACAAATACTTATATCCATGAAAATACATCACAAATTTCATATGATCATCCATATTTGTATTTACATTCAATTATGAAATATATTCTTATTTACAATATGCCTCACATCTATTATACATCCACTACATAATTTTGAACGAGTACCCATGTACTAAAATTCCACATTTTAATTTTCATGTTTAAACAAATCACATAACAATCATCAACATGAACATATAATAGTAAAAATAATATTATGCAACACATAAATAGGTCCAGTTGTACACCTTTGACATGTCTATATCATTCTTATTAAGTCCAAATAGTTACTAAGCAATGAATTACTAATATGAGAAGAATCAAAGTTCTAACTACCTAATACCAAATTATGGGGCTTTACATTCTTTGTCTGGTCGACTCATTTGTTGGTTGAATTCTTACTCAATCGACTTTTACTTACCCAACCCACATAATTCCTTTTGTTGGTTGATTTCAGTTACCAGGTTGACTCACATTCCCACCAAAGTCGACTTTCATTCTCTTGGTCGATTTGACTTCCATCTAATTGGATTCACTCAAGTTGGTTGACTTTCTTTTGTTTAGACGAGCCACCACATTGCTCAGGTGTTTCTAAACAATGATGGGAGAATTCCTCCTTTCCTGGGTGTGTTTGGATGATGCTAGTCGGATTTAGAATTTCAAGGGATAAATTAGATGTTTTCAGACATGTTTATATGTTTCCTGGACTTCTTTAGAAGTTGTTGGGAGAATTTAGATGTTGTCGGATGTGTGTAAATGTTTTTTGGGCATTTTTTAAATGTTGTGGGTTGTCCAATTCGCCCTCCAGATATTTCTCTTCACAAAGGGTTTCCAATTCACCATCTAATCATTTATATCCACTTCCATTCGAACCAACCCATATATTGAGTATTTTTCTTCACTGTTGGTCAGCTCATTCCATCAGACTATTTTTTTCCCCTCCTCTATTTGGCCGAATTCACTTACTAGCCAACTAGAATTTTGCTCTGGTCGTTTGGGATGGATTTTGGTCGATTCATCTTCCTCGACGAACATGTTCTTGGTAATTGGTTGAGTGTTATATTACAGGTCATTGGACAACAAGTTATTCATAGGAGAAACCTGAGATCAACTGGCTCATTAAGAACATAGAATTTACCGCAACATGGACAATTGGTTTCTTGTGTGCAGACAAGCCTGAGAAAAAAGGGGTCACCAACTAATTGTACTGTGCGGTTTACAAGAAGGAAAGGGATTTGTAACAAATTGAGAAGATATATTATAGAGAGCATAGAGGAACAGAGGCCTAACAACTTTTGTGAAAATGAATCTCTATATACAAGACTGAGACAAATATCAGATTTTAAATTTCCACATAGTATATGTGTTGGTGAAGCGAGTGGGCTATAGGTCCCTCATTTATGTATAACTCCATGTGGTAGGAATATTAATACTTGTATATTCTAAGGCTCAATCCCATCAATTGAGTGGAAAATTGGGATGGAATTCAGCGGATGATGTAGGTTTGGAAGGCTCATAAGTGGATGAGTGGCATTGTTTCATTGGTAAGTTAGTATCTAATTGCATTAGTCTAAAGGAGGAAGAAGTCGATGTAAACTCTGGAATAGGATAATTTACAGCCATAATGGGGTACTCTTCTCTTATGGAATCTTATTTTCAGGGGGAAAAGCGATGGTGGTGGAGCCTCGTATGGAAGCTTCATGCACCACTAAAATCCAAAATCAACCAGGGGCTCACATTGAATAACAAATTTTTGACATGGGAAGTTGTATTAAAAATCGGTTGGGTTGGACCCAATAGGTTTCCTCTGTGCAAGAAAAATGAGCAATCCATCTCACATATTTTTTATTTCATGCCCTTATACAATGCAGGTTTTTAGGATCGCAAGCCTTGAATTCAAGTAGAAGTATGCCTAGTCAAAGAAGGGGTTGGAAGATTACAAGAAAGAATGACTAGAGGATAAACCAGTTAAGGAGTTTGAATATTTTCCAGGTATTCTTGTCTATGGTGTATGGTGGGCTCACAATTATATCATTTTCATAGATGTGGACATTCCCCATGAAGTCACTATTGGTTTAATTCTCAAATTCTTTAAGGAATTCAAAGTTGACCCAAAGATTAAAAATCCAAGGGTCCTGGTTATGCCTAATTTAGATTTTGAAATACCTTGGGGGTATTTTAATGACACCAGTCAAGGCCATCCATGTCAGGAAATGAAAGACACTTCCACACTAATCCTAGCATAGGAAAAGAAGAATTTAATCAATAATGAAAATGACACAAGAAATCACACAGTACATCGAGATTTTACCCTCGAAACCATTAACTGGGAAAACCATCATTCCTTTGAGCATTCTTCTCTCTTGTTTTCTTATTCAATCTGAATAAAAGGTTACATGTCTAACCTTGTTCCACACCTAAGACATAATCGACATCATACCCTCTTTCTTGTGCAAGAACAACCCTGTAGCCAATATGGCTTACATATGCATGACCAACAACCTACATCTAAAGATTTCTCTAAAGACTGGTTATTTTACATTAACCTACATTATCCTTTATGTCCTTACAACATGCCTACTTATAGGCTTTACAACAGGAAAAAACCTAAATATTGGCACCCAAAAACGGTTACAAATCCATGCATATCATTGGCTACAAATCCTGCAAATATCGGGATTCTTTTACAGTTGACTCGAAGTCGATTTACCAGTCGACCTTCATTCAATCTCCAGTCGATCGTCTCATGCCCTCACTTCGACCTCTTGTTGGTTGACTTGTTTTTTATATCTTTGACTTCGAATTTACCTAGTCGACTTCCTCGACCTTTGACTTGTTGTCAATCCACCTCGACCTTGACTATTGTTGATTCACCTTGACCTTTGATTGTCGGTTGATTCACCTCGACTATACTTTCACTGCAACGAATATAACAACCCAACATTAATCTCCCACTTGTTTTCTTCTTTGATGAAATAGGATATTCCTGAACTTTTGTTCACAGACCCAGGGAAACAATTCCCATTTCCTCTCTACACCAAGAGAACTTCACAATACTCACAGACTTGTTCAACGAGTCTACTATGTTTTCCAACATTTCTAATTTCTCCAGTAGCACCTTTTTACTTTCCACCATATCTCTTACAAAATGGTATTGTACATCAATGTGCTTAATCTTTGAATAATAAGTAGGGTTCTTTTCCATAAATATTGCGCTTTGACTGTCGCAACTCACCTTCATAGCTCTCTGCTCAAACCCGATTCCTGAACACAACCTTTGCATCCATACCGCTTCTTTGATTGCATGAGTCGCTGCCATGTATTAAGCTTCTATTGTTGAAAAGGATACAACCACATGTCGCTTACTCATCCAACTTATTCCTCCACCAAACATATTGAAGACATATTCGTTGGTCGACCTCTGTCGATCCAAATCTCCATCCCAATCAGTGTCGACAAATCCATGTAAATTTTATTTACCATTATCACCTCCAGGTCTTCCTTGGTAGCATATAGTATATTCCTTCATGCCACACAAATACTTGAATACTCTCTTCACATTTGTCCAATGCTCCTTTCCAGGGGTCGACATGTACCTACTCAACACTCCCACTACATGGGAAATGTTTGGTCATGTGCATACCATCACATACATTAGACTACCAAAAACACTTACATAGGAAACACGTGCCATGTCCTTTATTTATTCTTGTATATTTGGACACTATTTAGTAATAAGCCTTGCTCCCACAGGAATCGACACCTTCGTCAATTTTCAATCCTGCATGTTGAATTGTTTCAGAATTGTTTCAATATACTTCGTCTGATTCAACCAGATCTTTCTAGAAGCTCGATCTCTCTTAATATCCATGCCCATAATGAATTTACCTGCACCGATATCCTTCATGTCGAACTTGGAGGATAACTGCTTCTTGACCTCCTTTATTGCATCCATGTTGTTTCCAATCAACAACATTTCATCAACATACAAAGCTACATATATGAAAATCCCACCTTCTTCCTTGGAATATATACAGTGATCATATTTTCTTCTCACGAATCCCAAACTAAGATGTATGTATCAAACTTCCGGTACCACATCCTTGGTGATTTATTTATACCATAAAGGGATCTTTTCAATTTGCACACCAACTCTTACTTTCCCTTTACTACAAATCCTTCAGGTTGTTTCATGTAGATTTCTTCTTCTAGGTCCCCATGTAGGGACGTTTTATTCACATCCATCTATTCTATCTCCAGATCGAATGTTGCATCCAGAGACATTAGTACTCTAATAGAAGTTAGTTTTGCAACAGGGGAAAAAATCTCACGGAATTCGACTCTCTCGACTTGGGAATAACCTTTCTCTACCAGTTGAGATTTGAACTTCTCGACTTGTCCTGCATCATTCATCTTCTTCTTGAACACCCAATTGCTACCGGCGTTCTTTCTTCCACTAGGATATTCGACCAAATCCCATGTCTCATTATTGTACAAGGATTCCATCTCTTCAACCATGGCGTCCTTCCAGAGTTTACCCTCTGCTGAGTCGACTGCCTCACCGACCGACTTGGGATCATTATCGATGGAAGTTAGAATGAATGCAGAATAGAAGTTAGGAGGAATATACTTCTCAACTAGTTTTCTTATTCTTTCTGACCTCCTTACTACCGGAGTCAGTTTTTCCACCTCTTCCTCTAATTCAGTCGACTCATTTGAATCATCTTCTTCATTCCTCAGTTCAAACCACACTATATCAAGATTATTCTTGGTTTGAACAACTTTCTAAGGCTCAGACTTACCTACGACTTTTATAAAGACCATATCTTGACTATACATTATTCTCCTTGGTGCAGGATCCCAGAGCTTATATCCTTTCATTCCTTCTTTATATCCAATGAAAATACATTTGGCTGCCTTCTTGTCCAGCTTGCTCCTCTTTTCCTTGGGAACAAGCACAAATGCATCACAGCCAAATACTTTGAGATGTTCCACTGAAGGATTCTTACCAGAATATAGCTCCTATGGAGTCATGTCGACTAGCACCAATGAAGGAGACATATTTACCAGATATCTTGCAGTGTTGACTGGCTCTACCCAGAATTCTTGTGTGACCCCAACACCACTGAGTATGCTCCTTGCCTTATCCATCAACGTTTTGTTCATTCTCTCGACAAATCCATTTTGTTGTGGGGTATATGGTGTGGTATTTTTTCATACTATGCCACACTATTTAGAAAACTGATAAAATTCTTTTCCACAGAATTCACCACCATTGTCAGTTCTCATCACTTTAATCCTCTTCTCTGTCTGGTTTTCCCCAAGATATTTAAACTCCTAATATCTCTTGAAAACCTCTAATTTCTTCCTCGAGAAATATATCCATGTCTTCCTGGAGGAATCATCTATGAAGGAGACATAATACAGGGATCCACTAAGTCAAGGCACTATAATCGAGCCAAACACATCACTATGCACCAAATATAGAATCCCTCTTTCCATTATCGCTCCAGATGGAAACCTCACCCGACTTTGTTTTCCATATATAAAATGTTCACAAAATTCAACTTCTAAAGCACATTCAGGAAAACCTTCGACCATACCTTTGCTTTGCATATCTCGAAGTCATTTTTCTCCAATGTGTCCCATCCTCTCCTACCATAACCCGGTCGGGTCAATTTTATCATTTCTTGTCGAGTCGGTTTAAACTGAATTATCTCGAGTCGAGTTGAGATGTGTCGACATCAAGTCGAGTCGAGTCAAAATCGAGTAGATTTTAGGAGCAATGATTTTTTTGCATCCAGACGAGTTGGCATTCCATAACAACTTGTACAGGGTACCAATCCGAACTCCTTTCATTAATACCATTGCACCTCTGACCATGTTGCACGAATCCTTCTGAAACAGAGTATGCACACCTACATCACTCATCTTTCTGACAGATATCAGGTTTCTTTCCAAACCTGGAATGTGTATCACACCTTGAAGGGTTCTTTTCCTCCCATCATGAAGTGTCAATTGAACTCTTCCTCATCTGACAATGTTGGTTGTCGATTCGTCCCCCAAGAACACATCACCCCCATCATATCGTTCATATTCATAGAACCATTCTTTATGTGGTTCCATATGATAGGATTCTCCTAAGTTGATCAAACAAACATATTGATCTGAGTGTGTATTGGTCGATGCTAGGTACACATCACCTCCCTTATCCAAGGACATCTTTCTCTCAGCCGACTGCTTCTCGTCGGATCCAACACTGAATTTTGTTGCCTTCGACTTACAACCCTTTTTATAATTTCTAGCTTTACTGCATTTCCAACATCTTCACATTGAATGAACCAGGGATTTAGATCTACCCTTCGACTTGAAATTTCTACCAGAGAATCTACCTTTATTTTTGTCTATCGGTCAACCTCTCACTACTAGAGCATCTTTGGTTGATCCTTCCATGTTCTCCCTTCTCATTTCTTCTGACAATAGAGAAGCAACCACGTCCTCTAGCACTAGTGTAGTTGTATAAATCCCAATAGCCATGACTAAGCTATCCCATGAGTCTAGAAAATAACATAATAGGATGATACACTTCTCCTCATCAGTGATATTAATATCCATAGATGATAACTGGCTTAACACAATACTAAACGCATTTAAATGCTCATTCACCGAACTGCCATAACTCATTCTCATAAAATATGGTTTATTTTTTAGAAACAACTTATTTACCATAGATTTCGACGAGTATAAGCTTCCCAGCTTGTCCCATAGTTTCTTGGTCGAATCTTCACCTGAGACATTCAACAACATTGAATCTGCAAGACAAATCCAAATCATACTTCTTGCTCTTCTTTCAAGTTTCTCCCATTCTTTTTCCGACATGGTTGTCGGTTGAGTACCTAGACAAATCGTTGTACATTGTTCTCAATCTACAAGAAGATCTTCCATTTTAAGCTTCCAAAGCTCAAAATTTTGGCCATTATTTACCACGCAATTTATGATTTATGACTCTTACTATACCTAGGGTTTATTTATCAAATTCAAGATTGGTAAATAAAGATATGATATATTTTCCAAAGAATAACACCACTCTAATAACTCACTTTTCAAGGAAGACCTAATATCTGATACCACATGTCAGGGAATGAGAGACACTTCTACACTAATCCTAGAAGAAGAGAAGAAGAATTTAATCAAGAACGCAAATGACACAAGAAATCACACAGTACACTGAGATTTTACCCTGGAAACCCTTAACCAGAGAAACCAACATTCCTTTGAGCATTCTTCTCTCTTGTTGTCTTATTCAATCAGAATAAAAGGTTACATGTCTAACCTTGGTCCACACCTAAGACACAATCGACATCATACCCTCTTTCCTACACAAGATCAACCCTGTAGCCAATATGGATTACATATGCATGACCAACAACCTACATCTATAGATTTCTCTAAAGATTGGTTATTTTACATTAACATGCATTATCCTTTACGGCCTTACAACATGCCTATTTATAGGCTTTACCACAAGAAAACCCTAAACATTGTCACCCCAAAATGGTTACAGATCCATGCATATCATTGGCTACAAATCCCACAAATCTCGGGATTCTCTTACATTCGAATCCAAGTCGATTTATGATTCGACTACCAATCGGCCTTCATTCGGTCTCTAGTCCTCTCACACCCGCACTTTGACCTCTTGTTGGTTGACTTGTTGTTGATATCTTTGACTTCAACTTTACCTGGTCGACTTCCTCAACCTTCAACTTGTTGTCGATCCACCTCGACCTTGAATGTTGTCGATTCACCTCGACCTTCGACCGCCAGTCAATTCATCTCAACTAGACTTTCACTACAAAGAATATTAAAATCCAACAATCCAGTGGTTTGTGGGGTCAAAGTTGTTTTATTTCTTAATCAGAGTCTTTATATGCATATTAGATATGTTCTAGGTCGCGGTTCGAACAATAGAGAAAAGTTCCTCGCCCTTAGGAATCTTCTTTCAGAGGCATCTAAGAAGGGAGTTAGAAAGATTTATGTGATGGGGGATTCAAAGTTAGTGATTAACTAGGCATCCAAAAAATATTCAGTGGTGAATGTGTTCCTTGGTCCTCTGTTTAATGATATTCATGATTCTATTCAGACCTTTAATGGGATCCCTTTCAAGCACATTTATATAGAGCTCAATTCGAAGGTTGATTCATTGTCAAAGGAATCTTTGTCTCTCCTTGTAGGGTATTTTGGTCTCTACGAGTTTTTTGATGCGGTAGAGAACGAATCAATGGATTTCAAGTTTTAATTTCCTTCCAAGCCCATGATGGATTGCAGATTTTTTTATTTTTTTTTTAAGCTTGTTGGTATCACATAAGGTTGATCACCATTGATTCCCTTTGACTTAAAACATATTTTTGTGGTATTGAATTAATGATGCTTTTATTATATTTTGATATGCAATACTTTTCAATATGTGCTAGAATAAGAAATTTGTCTCCTTTTACAGACTTTTCATTGAATTTCTTGCCATGATCAATCCTCTCAAGATCACATGTATATTCATCTCTTACGAATATAAGGATTTTTTTTCTGTGGGAAAAACCTACAAAAATTTAAAAGCATTTGTTTTTAACATTAAAAAGATAAAAATATAAATTGATAAAATTTAATGTCATTATGTAAAAGGTGGAGTATGCTACACATAATATTTGTCAGAATAGTGTTTATGAATTTGTTATTGTATGTTAGATTTTGATATATTAGATTTAGGTTTAAGGTGAGATGGTTCAATCTACCTCCTCTAATTCTTTGGGATAATGGAAGGTCATGAATTTGAGACCAAAATATATCAAGTTGGTTGTAAATATTTGATGGGTGGATGTTTTCCATATTGAAAAAGGTACAATTTATGTAGTAATTTTGATGTTTCCTTCTTTTTGAGTAGGTCAGAAAGGATTAGAAAAAACAATAAATAAAATAAATCATTATCATCATCTAAGTTAAGGTTACAACCTACTTAAAGGTAAAATTGACTTCACAATGACAATAATTCCATCAATTTGAAATTATTATTTCCAAATATTAGATAAAAAAAATAACAATTTCCCTTCTTATTATTTTGAACTATCGAAAAAACAAATTTATAGAAGAGTTATACTACAACTATGTAAGTTTATTTTTTAGAAAAAACATCATATCATTTCATTAATATTATTTATTTTCTTCGTGAAATACATATTCCCTCCAAGTACTTCCCCATAATCCATGGAAGGTAAATGGGGTAAATCGTTGGCCCTGATTACGGGGCTTAACCCCAAGGGGATCAAAATAGTCAAACCAGTGACCAACAACAAGCAAGAAAGATCTAATTTTTGGCTCTAGACCAATTGAACTAACCCTTAGGGATTGAAATAGAAGAGTTATACAACTATTTAAATTTATTTTTTAGACATAAAATCATCTCATTATTTTTTTTTCTTCGGGAAATCCCCTCATTCTGAGAATGGTATCAAGGGTAAATCAGATTTTGCAAAAGATAGAGGCTTTGTTAAAAGAAGTTTCAAGGCCATTACAACAATTTACTCATTAAGATCTCAACATGCCACACATAGGAATTAAACGTCGGTGGAGAGGATAGTAATCATTCCTCCTAACTATCTAAGTTAGAACCAATTGAAAAATCATCATCTCATTAACCAATTGAGTAGTCAAAAGGCTAGATCAATTTCTTGTACACAATGCCCTTTTGCAGAGGGTGGAAATATAGATAACTTGGATTGGCAAGGTCAGATCTTTGAATCACTTTCATATTGTATTTAAACTAGGTAAGGATGGAGAAAAACATGTAGAACCTTTTAAATATAATACTAGTTGGTATGAAGAGGAGGATTTGTAGAGGTTAATCAAGGATAATTGGAAGCATTATGAAGAGGGTATGGGTGAATTTGCTAGTGTTCAGTTTTCTTCTACATTAAGGTTGGCCAAAGAAAAAATACCCTAGTGGGAAGTTGAGAGACATAAAAAGAAGGATTACTTGCTTAAGGAGTTGGAGAAAGAATTGGAGTTGGTTTACTCTAATCATTTCACTAGTAAATTTAGACAAGCTCTATTGGAAAGGACTACTTCATTAGAACATAAAAGAAAAATCTTATATTGGATAAAGAAAAAGAGTGGAGAATTAAGAGTTGAGCCTTGTGGATTGAGTCCAGTGACCAGAATACCAATTACTTTTAAAAAAATTCTAGGCACATAATAAACAACAACATTATTTGGGAATAAAAGGATGGAAACAAGGTTTGAGGGTTAATGATTTGGAAAATATGGGGGTTCAACACTTCAAGGAGATATGTAAAGAACCTGATAGAGTGAGCTTAAGGGAGATACCAAAAGTTTTGTCATATTTTCCCAAATTTGTTTCTAAAGAAGAGAATAATATCCTCTACAAACCACCGACTAAGGAGGAATTTATGTATGTACTTAGTACTTTTCAAAAGGATAAGAACCCTGACTCAAATGGGTGGATTGCATAATTTTTTATAGACTTATTGGATGTTCTTGGAGATGATTTACTAAGAGTTTTCAAGGAGATTAGGGAGACTAGGAAGATGATAGGGAGTTATAATTCCACCTTTTCAATCCTTATTCCTAAGGTGTATTTCATTGGTACATTTGATGATTTTATACCTATGTCTCTATGTAATTGCCTTTATAAAATAATCTATAAGGTGATAGTTGTTAGAATCACACCTTTTCTATATGATTCCATTTTCTATAAACAATTTGGGGTTTTGAAGGGTAAACTTATATATGAGGTGATAGGCACTACTCATAAAGGCTTTCACTCAATTACACTTTTCATATTCATGGAGTAGTTATCAAACTAGACTTGTCTAAATCCTATGATAGGGTGTCTCAAATGTATCTAAGGCTTATCCTCAATCATATTGGTTTTGATCTACTTTTGGTTTTTGATCTAATATAATTACAAAAATTTCCTTGTACTTGCCTGAAATGGAGGCATAAGTAAGGAAACATTTGGAGCATATTTTTACATTCCCCTCTCATTATTTGAATGATGGAATTAAGTACTTAGGTTATTCTCTCAAACCTAACAATTATGGAAAGGTTGATTAGATGTAGCTATTATATGGGATTGAAAAACGAGTGAACTTTTGGTGTAATCTTTGGATTTTAAGGGGACAAAGATTAGTTCTCATCAAGTAATTCTAGAATACATTCTAGCCTATTGGAATATTATGGCTCATATTCCAAAAGGTATTTTGGATAGGACCGTGAAGGTGTTCTTTAACTATATATGGAAGGGAAGTTGTGATTATAAGGGATCCCCTTTGACAAATAGGAAGGTAATTGCTTTGTCTAAGGATTGGGGTGGTTGGGGCATCAAGACGCAGGGCTTCACCTTGTTGACCAATATCTTATCATGTTCATTCATAAAGGGGGTTTTTAAATTAAGAAAAATAACATCAATATATTGTAGATATTGGGGTGGAATGTGGGATATAGGGAGTTTTATAGGTGTTGGGGGGTTAAAAAAGAATATCTAGTAAAAATATGATTTTTATTGGAAATATGTATTGCGAGGGGGGGTCAAACTGTTAGTACCTAGTTTTCAGTATCGCTACAGGAATTTTAAACTTCTGCTAGATATTGAGGTGGAATGTGGGATATAGGGAGTTTTATAGGTGTTGGGGGGTTAAAAAAAAATATCTAGTAAAAATATGATTTTTATTGGAAATATGTATTGGGAGGGGGGTCAAACTGTTAGTACCTAGTTTTCAGTATCGCTACGAGAGTTTTAAACTTCTACTAGCGAAATGAGTGGATTCTTAAAAGAATTCGCTACAAGAAGTTTTCATAGCAAGGATTTTGCAATATAAAACTGATCTACTACATAAAATTTTGACTTCCGGAAACACTTGTCGTAGAATCATTTCCATGGCTAATGAAATAAACATCAAATGCACCCAACTATAACTTTGTATCCATCGTTTATAGTTCAATTGGGAGGTTTATTTGCATCCATCGTTTATAGTTCAATTGGGAGTTGTATTTTGGGCTTCATGTTATTTAATAGAATATAAAATCTGGGCTTCATGTTATTTACTACTGAGAATCACTATTTCACTGGTAAGGAAAATCTAGGTATTTGAACCAATAATCAAGGTGAATTTAGAGCATTATTATTCCTATTGAAGTGTGCTTTAGAGAAAAATATTATACAAATACACGTATTTGGAGACTGTGTTGTGACTATAAAATGGTTGAACAATGAAATCCAGGTCCATAGTACGGTTCTTTCACAGTTGAAATTACACTTGAAGGATATCTCTGGTCTTTTTAAGATGATTATTTTTACTCATATATAGAGAGAACTGAACAATTTTGTCGATTCATTATCTAAGGATGCTTTGCACATGGTTGAATCTTTTCTTGTCTTAGATGAATTTACTGAGGGATATTTGGTTTATTCAAATTCTTGTAACCTTTTATACTTTTGATCTTATTTGGTTATTTATTTGTAATATGTCAATTGATGATGACATATTTTGATTAGAACTTAGTTAGATATTTAAGGTTTTGGGATAGCTTATGAAAAAGATATTTGTAGTGGGCCTGTAAACCATAGAAAATGAATCATACATTGTATGAACATCAACACCTAAGAATTGTATTTTCAATTCGTCTTGAATAGAAAGTACTTTTTTTCTTGAAAAAAAAAACAATTAACAAAATGTCATCTCATTATATTATGCAGGAGCATCACCATCGTCATTTAATAAGATTGGGTGGAGGACGACTCAACATCCAACACAACGCACTTTAACTGGATTGGATTCTAAGGAGGGCGTTTCACTTTAAATTTTGAAAACTTTTAATTAAAGATCCCATAAAATCTTGAAGCTAGATCCATTGTATATGCTCCAGGAGATTTTACTTTCCTTTAATTCCTATAGGATTGTACATATTTTGAGCATCAACTCATATCTAGGTTGTAATTATCCATTTATTGTAATAAGCCTAGTGGTAGGACGCTTTTAATTATGATATGAAAGAACTATAATAGTCTGGAGGGAAGACTCAACAAGCCCCTTCATGTATAAATCAATGTAATCTATGCCCAAAAGAGGTTGTTGAAAGAAGAAGCTAAAAGCTACTAAAGGCTATTGAAATCCTTGTAAATATTTGTTGAAGGAATATAGAAGAGGAGAATTGCTTTCAATTTCTAAAATTGCTTATCTTTGAGTAACTGGGTAAATGTTATGTTATTTATCTTTGTGTTTGTGTGTGTGTGTGTGTGCATCTAAATGGTTGGTTGAACGAATCCTTAATGTTAATTTAAGTTTCGATTGTTTCTCTTCTGAAATCTGGGTGCAAGGAGTGCACAGTGCCCATGCAAGGAGTGTGGAGGCCAAACTGTCTACATGTTCAAATAGGTCAGGATAGATAGTGTGATTTTACACAGAGTGAGCGCAAGGAGTGTGCCTATACTCACAGGAGTATAAAATCCCAGAGGGGAGACCAATGCAAAGAGTGCATAGAGTGAAAGGAGTGCATAGGTGACTTTTCCAAGTCCCAAGATCAGAGGAGAGATATCGCAAGGAGTGTGAAGGTGACTTCTTTTAATTCCAAAGCTCAAGTGGGAAGTGTAAAGTGTATGCCAAGGTTCGAGTCCTTTAATATTGAAATATCAAGGAGGGATAGCGAGATTAAATCCTCAAGAGGAGGAATCCTTTTTGTTTTAAGCATCTAGTGGACGAGATATATTTGGGAGATATCAAAATTGCTCACAGTTGTCGGATGAAAGAGAATGAGAATGGTTTTTTAAATCCCAATTCCTTCGGAATTCGTTGCTCCGACAATTTTTAAGTTGTTGTTGTAAGTGAGTAAAAATCCCCAAAGCTTCGATGTCCTGGAGTGAATCTACACCATAGATCACTGGGAGAGTGTGATTCGTTGGATCCCTAAGTGGTTCAGCGATTTGGCACTAAGGAAGAAATTGGTTGTTGTAGTGTGGAGTAGAGAATTCCTCGAAGCCCCGAATTTTGAAGTAAATCCTGACCATCAATTTTTGGGTACACATGGACCTCAGATCTCTGCCCTTTTCCAATTCAACGTTCAACAGTTCAAGAGTTTGGAGGTCAGTTGGAGTGAGGATCCCCGAAGCCCATAGTTCTGAAGTTAATCATAGTCCTTGGTTGTAGGAGTACTGTGGACCATTGATCCCTGAAATCTTCGAGAGTTTTCCAATTCAGAAAATTGGGAGAAGTTGTTGGTTGAGGTTGGAAAAGTCCTGAATCCTAGAGTTTGGAGTGAACATGGACCATCGATCTGAGGAAAACACCAACCGTTAGATTTGTGGATTTCATCCTTTTGTGAGTTCGAAGGTTTTTGGGTGTCAAGTATTGTGTTTGTAAATCCTCCGGAGCACCAAAGTTACCGTTCCCAAATTTTAATCCCAAGGTCATGTGCACGAGTCCGTTGGAGTAAGAAGACCCTCGCGAATACAAATTTATGCGCAGTGAGAGAAGAAAAGGCATGTGGTAATAATTCTAAGGGTTATGTGAGGACCCAAGTGCCACTTTTTCTCCCATGTAATACCATCCTAGAATGGGAGGTTGTATGAGCCCTAGGGGGGATTTGCATCAAGTGGTATCAGATATTGCGTAATATTTTTATGATACCATCAAGTGGTATTGGAGCTTGCAATATTTTTGTTTGATATCATCAAGTGGTATCAGAGCAGGAATAAGCTCTATGAGAAGAAATATTTAGAGTCATGTCACCAAGGAGATGTAGGGAGAGACCTTTATTCAATACAACTATTGAGGAGGAAATGATACAACTTAGTGCAAGGTTGGACGCCATGGAAACAACACAAAGGAGAGCACCAAAGGCTGGTGATGTCATTGAAGCTGAAAGTGAAGATATAGAAGAAGAAGAAGAAGTTGTATGAGAACAATTTGCAGAGGAGCGGTTGCCGAGAGTTGTTGTCAAGATGGGAACCAAAGAAAAGATGGAAGTCCCGATGTATGAATGAAATTTCAGTGTAGAAGAATTTCTTGACTGGATAAGTGCTTTAGACAACTAATTTTACTATGAGGATATTGATGATGAGAAGAAATTAAAACATGCGGTTACCGGATTGAAGGGACATACAGCTTTATGGTGGGACGAGTTGCAAGCTAAGATAAGGAGAAATTGTAAGTCCAAGATTAAGAGTTGGGATAGAATGGTAACTAAGCTTAAGGATAAATTCATACCAAAGGATTATCAGTTGAATCTATTCATAAGGTTGCAAAATATGAGATAGAAAGTTTTTTCGGTGAAGGAGTATACCGAAGAATTTTATAAGTTGAGTATAAGAGCAGGACACATGGAGAATGATGAATAAAAAGTTGTTAGGTATATTGATGGATTAAGGTATGAAATCCAAGATGATATTAGTATGATAATGATGAGGACTGTAGAAGATGATTATCAGGTATCCCTGAATGCAGAAAAAAAATTGGCAAGAAAGAAGAATCAGAGGAGAAGGGGAAAGAGTCCTAACATAGGAAGAGGAACCACCAAAGAGAAGTTCCAGAAATCCAGGGGAGAAGTTGGAGGATTTAACAATTAAACAAATAGAGGAGGAAGTTCCATAGGAGGATACTCTAGAAGAAGGAATCATTTTCCAAGAGGTAGAGGAAGAGGCAGAGGAGGAAAAGTGAAGTGTTATGCTTGTGGGAAAATAGGGCACATGTCTTGGGAATGTCCTGAAAAGAAGAATGAAGGAGTTATAGAAGCTCACATTTATGAGGCGCAGTAGAGGAATGTGGAGATGGATATTAAATAAGAAGCATTTGAATAAGGAAGATCACTCATGATGAGGAAATCTCTCGTAAATCCAGAAAAAGAGGTACGAGAACCAGTCCATTGGAACAATTTATTCAAAACTACTTGCAAGACTAGGAACATAGTATGCTATTAAAATAATGTAACTGCGAAGAGAATTCTTATTATTATTTTATTATTGTATTAAATCCCCATTGTGTATTAATGATGTCATTATTATTATTATTGTTATTGGATTAATCCCCATTGAGGATTAATCATGTCGGTAATTTTATAAGGACCAAATCCCCTTTTGTGGATTGGTCATCGGACAATTACAAAGGACAGAATAAGAAGTCGGCCCCAACAGTTATAATGGAAGACCCAGAATTAATTAAAGGTGGGTTTACCCACCCAGAGTGAGAGGTCGGCCCTGCGAGTTGTGACCTTTCACATGTGCCAGTTTGATATAAATAAGAGGCTAGCGCCTCACTTCAAACACACAACTCACTTGCTCATTATCTTATGAGGCAAGCTGCAATTACCAGTTGGAGAGAGGAGAAGAAGAGTGGTGCATCTCTTGGGGAGGACTATCTGTATTGGTTTGAGTTATCTCTTGAACATTGTATAAGCTACTTATGATAAGGAAGTTTTTGTTGGGTTTTCTTCCCCTAGAGGGTTTCCCAAGATAAATGTTGTGTCTCTTATGAATGTGTATTTCTCAGTGATATTGTTCTTATGATGATCTTATCTATTGAAATGAAAAGAACTGTAATAATGGCATAAACATTAACATGGTTTCAGAGCCAACCTGAAGGAAGCATAATTCGCAAGAGGAAAAACGTCACTGTTACCGTACCCAAAAATTAGGGTTTTGAAAAAGTATCTCTTTTCAGCTCCCTAACCTCCTAGAAAGTTGTGCCCTCCCCCAAGGATCATTTTGGCACTTAGAGCGTACCTTTTCAGTCGCTAGATCTCCTGGAAAGTGAAACCCTAGTTTTACAAAGTACCAGAAAACCAGATAACCAGAGTACCAGAAGTACCAGAAGTACCAGAAAACCAGAAGCACCAATCCAGAAATCCGTAGATCAGATTTGAAGGGGTAAAAGTTGGATTTTCAAAAATCTAACTACACCAGCTAACTCGCCTCAACTTAGCGCACCTATCCCCTAGATCATAATTTCCAAATTTGAAGTTTGAAAAATTAGGGTTTCCTCATAAAACCCTAAGTTGCAGTTGCAGTTGTAGTCTCAGAACCAGTTGCAGTTGTAGTACTTGTTGCAGTTGCAGTTGTAGTACCTATTGCAATTGCAGCCGTAGAACCAGTTGCAATCACTCTTGAAGTTTTTGGTAATGATTATCGCTGCTACCAGATGGAGCCACTACCTGCAAATGCTATATGAGGTATGTACTCACATATGGTTAATGGTTAAACCCTAAAGAGTATTTGTAGGAGAAGGGATCTTTTACCATATATCCAAAAGGATCTCAAGATCCAACACATTCAGAGGAATGATGCAACCCAGGTGGGATTATTCTAATATGCATCTATTTGTTATGAAATTATCTTGATCAGTGTTGCATGTTGAAGCTATGATCAAAATATTAGAAGAATTAAAAGTTGATCATAGAAGCTTATCCTCTAACCTAACCTTCTGTCAAGATAGTGTATTCTCTTAGTACAGAAGACAGGTTGAAGAAAGCACTCATCACTTGAGTGAAGGAGACCTGGAAGAAAAGCAAGCACTCACTCTTGAGGACAAGGCTCCAGGTTTGATTAATCAAGATTCAAAGGTACACATGACAAGATGATGACTTTAGTTGAGATAGCAATCATCGTAAAGTATTATAC
>ML781858.1:35529-53790 GCA_009831015.1 Picea engelmannii | reverse complement strand
GTGATCTTGTTCTTATGATGCTCTTATCTATTGAAATGCAAAGAACTATAATAATGGCATAAACATTAACATATGCAAGGTGATCATCGATAGTGGGAGAACTGAAAACTTAGTATCCACGGAGATGGTGGAAAAGATAAAGTTGGAGAAGAAAACACATCTGAGTCTGTACAGGGTGTCGTGGTTGCAGAAAGGACATCAAGTCATGGTAAGTCGATAGTGTAAAGTTGAGTTTAAAATTGGTAGTTATAAGGATGAAGTTTTATGTGATGTCATACCCATGGATGTTTGTCATGTTATATTGGGGAGACCTTGGAAATATGACAGGAATGTCATATATGATGGGAGGAAGAATACTTATATTCTTGAGAAAAATGGATGTAAAAATATGTAGTTTCTATTAGAAGATAAGGAAGTCAAAGAGGAGGCTAGTCCTAGTATACTTCTCATGAGTGGGAAAGATCTCTTGAAAGAATTCAAGAAAGACCAAGAAATGAAATTCGATGTTATAGGTAAGCCGAGAGTCATCCTTACAAACACTTCTATGAATTATTTTCCAATGAAAATTCAGGAGCTATTGGATGAGTTTGTTGATAGTGGTGGATGAGTTACCTCATACTTTACCTCCAATTAGGACTATCAGTCACCATATTGACCTTATTCCAGGAGCAATTTTGTCGAACAAAGAAGCATACAGATTAAACCCTCAAGAGAATGAAGAGGTCAAGGAGCAGGTCCAAGAGTCATTGGATAAAGGTTTGATCAGAGAAATATTGAGCCCATGTGCAATACCAATTGTGTTGAGTCCAAAGAAGGATGGAGGTTGGATAATGTGCACATATTCTAGAGCCATCAACAAGATAACCATTAGGTATAGATTTCCTTTACCCATAATGGATGACTCAATGGATTGTTTTAGTGGAGCTAGTTATTTTTCCAAGATAGACTTGAAGAGTGATTATCATCAGATAAGAATGAGAGAGAGAGATGAATGGAAAACAATGTTCAAAACAAATAAAGGACTGTATTAGTGTCTTGTTATGCCATTTGGATTAACGAATGCTCCAAGTACATTCATGAGTTTAATGAATGAAGTTCTTAAATATTTTATTGGGAAGTTTGTGATCGTTTACTTAGATGATATTCTAGTTTTCAGTAAAACTGATGAGGAGCATTTGAGACACTTGAAGATGGTGTTAACAAGGTTGCATCAATAAAACTTCTTGGTGAATTTGAAGAAATTTTTTTTATGAAGATAAAACTTTTGTATTTGGGATTTGTAATCTCTTGAAATGAATTGAAGATGGATCCAGAAAAGGTGAGGGCTATAAGAGAGTGGCCTTCTACAATAACTGTGTTTGAAGTAAGAAGTTTTCATGGGTTAGCGATATTTTAAATAAATGATCTAGGTGGATATCGGTGGCCACCCACCTATTCCACGGGCTCGAAAAACAGTTTTCCATCTTGACATTTTTTTGGTAGTTTGTTGGGTTCCAAACTTTTGGGGTTGTTTTAAGGCCCTAAACGACATTTTTTTATGGATTTGGAGCTCAGGTGACTACTAATGGCATTGACCTGGGCCAGTACAAAAAAAATATTCTCGGTTAGACCTTTCCAATAGTGTATCGAGTGCCCCAAACATAGATCGTATGCAAATGTTATGCCCCCAAGAAGTTGACATATCAACTACCCCCATCGGGGCCTGCAAACCTTTTGGATTTTCATCTTCAGGGGTTAGGGTTTTGGATTTTACTTATGTTAAAAAGGAATTTGGAGCCTCATTTTAATGATCATATTCTTACGAATGAGATTAGCCATCAAATATCTTCTCAGAGATAAGCTGCCACCAATCTAGCGAGTCTTTCACTCTTTATTTTTATAGTTCTGTACATTTCACACATTAATAGAAATTGTGTATTATTGTATCTCTATGTTTATGGTTTCATATCTTATACATTTATGTTGTATTATTGGATATCCATGATATATATCCGCTCTCATTTTGTGCCGAAAATCATCCAGATCATTGGTATCATAAGAGGCTGCTCTTGATCATTTTTCAGTGCATGTCCCCGACGAGGTGTTAGGGTCCTAACCTGCACATAGGTAGATCAATATATTTGGATGTAATAAAGGTCAATATTAATAAGGCCTTTCAATAAAATAGAATAAGGCGGATGTAAGAAGACCTAATAGAAGCTTCCGCTTCTAGAAGTATCTTCCTCTAGATGCTTCTCTTGATAGACATATTTAGTATAAGTAAGGGTCGAGGGTATGAAAACCCTAGCTTGGAGATTATTGTAACAGAGTGCTATTGGACTGGAGGTTGCCCCCTTGAAGAGGCCCGTGAACATTGTTTTCTGAATCAAAGTGTTATTTATGTGGTTGTTCTTATATCATTTTTGTGTTATTATGGAGATTATGCTGGTTATATTACTGTTATTCTACCATTTCTAGCATTTTATTTCTGTTCTGCATACTTTCTATATCTGGTATAGTACAAGTGGTATCAAAGCACTTTCCTTGGCAGAAATTGTGGGAATTTTTTTTTCAAGGTAGAAATGTATTCTGGCATCTTTAAGCCACAGAGATCTGTCATTACGCGCATAAACCCGCGGTTGAGGGATTCATACACGCAGGAAATACAAGTGATTCTTAAGAGTACATCTGTTGGCCACCCTTGTAACCCCTATTGGTACCCCTTCAAGTGGTAGCACTGTTATTGGATAAATCGGTAGGTGTAGACACTAA
The DNA here is from genome assembly GCA_009831015.1 of Picea engelmannii. Classification (NCBI taxonomy): domain Eukaryota; kingdom Viridiplantae; phylum Streptophyta; class Pinopsida; order Pinales; family Pinaceae; genus Picea; species Picea engelmannii. The sequence goes on along the minus strand of ML781858.1, from coordinate 51,039 downwards.
TTGATCTCCCTATATCTAGATCTAGAGCAAAACACACTAGAACATGACACTTTCCTTAAGTTTTAGATATTGAATTTACTAACTAAAGAGAGATGAGTGACATACCGTTTAAATGTCACTACCGCTCGTCATCGCCATCTTAGCTCCGTTCCAATGCTCATACAATGATGAACAGAGTGATAGCTGAAATACTTTGTCGAGTGTGTGTAGGGAACAAGGAACAGTCGGTCGAAAACCTGCCAACAAACAAGGAAATACAATACAATAAAATATCATCACTGAGGTAGGCATTCCCATACTCAGAATGCAAATGAATCAAAACATAAATCCCAACATGCGGAGATTCATGCTAAGTGAGACAGGTCATGGCCACCAAACATACACTGTGGATCCATGCCAATATGACTCAAATCTGAACATAGCCACCAAAAATACAATGTGGATCTAGGTGTTAAAGACTCAAATTTGAACATAGACACCAGACATACACTGTGGATCTATGCACCAATACAATCTGAATATACTCCAACGCAACCTGAATCTAACAGAAAATATCCAGGGTCTTCATATCCACCACTCTATAGTACAAATCTAACCATGTGAATACATGTGCTGGAGTCGAACATGGTAGAAACCGCTTTATTACCAGTCAATGATGAGAACCATTAACAAGTGCAAGGGAAATCACCATTAATGTCAATGACTCCCAAGGTACACTAGTACAATCCAACGAATGTGAATAAATGAGATGAATTCGAACACTCGGCGGAATCTCCCGATCAGGGGTCGATAATGAAAACCCACTGTCGAAAGTGAGGAAACCTACCATTGAGGCATGCAAGTTCCAAGGTACCAATTGGTCTCTAAGTCTAATTCATGAATAATGAGTTGAAGTCGATAGGAAAAGACTCGTCAGAGGAGGGCCTTAACGTATCCCACATCAATGACACAAAACAAGTAACAAGATTTGATGTAGATCAGAGTAACCAGTAACTCATGATTGACTCAGGGATGGGCGATGCAATAGAAGGCTTAAGGACTACAGAAATGGCTGATGCGATAGATGACTTTCTGGGTTGAATTTCTCTTTGAACATATTGATGACACGACAACTGTCTTGGAAATACTAACTCAACAACAAGGATCATAGACCAATTTGTAGTCTTATAAGGAGTATGATCAAGTGACGAGCAGATTTTCCAACCTAGACACAAGGCCAGTGAAAGGGTGTCATGTTCAAAAGTGACTCTTCCATGGAATACAAGTTTAGACATATTTCTTTCCCAAAATTTTCCCCCAACATTTCTACCGAGTACCTCTTTATTTTTACACAAGCTTGAGGAGGATAACATATGCTTGTAATGTAATCTCATCCTTCGGACGAGTCCCTCGAAGTATATTTAACAAAACCTAGGAAGGAGTGGCTCGGTCCCATGTGGGTCTTTCAATGTTTGTTTTATGAGTCCAAAGAAAGAAAAATCAGGGGGTTCTAAAAAACACTTAAAGAGGACTCTCCCAGTTCCTTTTTTGTAAATAAGTTCGACGAGACCGAAAAAGTGATAAACTATTGCCCGTCGAATGTTTTCTTCAAATACTTTAATGAACATGAAGAGAACAAGATCGCTCAGCAATATTTTCATGTTTAGAGAGTTTAAAAAGAGCTTAAAGGGAACTCCAGTGGGTTTCTTTTTCGTATAACCTTTACGAGTCCAAAAAAGTGATAAAAGTATACTCGGTTGCATTCTCACATATTTATGAGCACGATAAAGAACAAAGACTAAGCTCGATAACGTATTCTCATGTATTTACGAGCATGAGAAAGAACAAAGACTAAGCTCGAGATTGTTTTCATTTTTACGCAAGCTTTAAAACAAAACAAAACTATGCTTGGACCTGGTTTCATTTTTACACAAGCTTGAACTAGAGGAAACTATGCTTGAGGTAAGTGGTTTCATTTTTACACAATCTTGAACCATAAAAAACAATGCTTGGACTTCCCAACACATAACATAGGGATGGTTGGTACTTAGCCCTCAGCTTAAGAAACTAGCATCTCTACTTCAACATGAAGTCCAGAGGTTGAGGAAAATACCCCCCAAGCTTCATTTCATCCAATTGCAAAGGAGAATGAAATGAAACTTCAAATACTAGATGAAGGACTTGACTCAAATAGAGAGGGGGAAAAACTATTTCATTTTTTAACGAGCTCGACACAGAAACAAAAACTATGCTCATAACCTCTGTTTCATTTTTTAACGACGTTGCCACAGAGATGAAAAAAACTATCCTCGTAAGTGGTTTCATTTTTTAACGATCTTGAAATTAGAAAACTATGCTCAAAGACCTTTGTTTCATTTTTTAATGAGGTTGCCTCAGAGATGCAAAAATTGTCCTCGAAACAGGTTTCATTTTTTAACGAGCTTGAAATCAGAAAACCATGCTCAAATACCTTCGTTTCATTTTTTAATGAGGTTGCCTCAAAGACGCAAAAACTATCCTCGAAACTCTCTTTTTGATTATGGATTCGAAGAGGACAATGCTCCGGAAGGACACCATGTCAAGGGACAAAACTCGATCAGAGCTTCCAAGAGATCTTCACTAGACGAAAGGAACACATTGTGGAAGGAACACATGCTGAGGGTTGCAACAGGAGTAAAGAGATCAGGCTCTAACAACCCTATCGAGGATATCACCATGTCAAATACTGGATCTAATTCATCAGAAGTTGAAGCCATGGGCGACAACGCCACATAATTGACCTGTGGCAGGGACGATACCGTATGCATATAAGAACCATTTAGGGAGGCAATCCAGTCAGGGTCAATGAATGAAAGTTGATCAACAGTCACAACTCGTCCATTGTGAGGGAAATATATCACATGAAAAAGAGTAGACACAATAGCTTTCATGGCATAGACATAATCTCGCACAAGGAGTAAAGCGAAATCCAAGGGGTATTGGACTACCATGACGTCAATAAAGATAGTTTTCCCTCCCAAAGTTACAAGAAACTAAGGAAGGGTCCCTAAAGGTTGACTATTTCTTCTATTAAAAGATAACAGATTTTTCGTAACCGACGCAAGTGGAGGACAACCCAAAGATTGCCAAGCAAAAGATGACAAAATACTAATGGATGCAGCTTCATCTATCAGCGTTTGAGGAACACCCCGACCACAAACCTGTACTATAATATAGAAGAGAATGTGAGAGAGAAGACGAGGTCTAGTTAGCACACCCCAATTAAAAAGGATGGCCTCATTACTTGGAGGGGGTTTCACGGGAGAAGGAGGAGTACCCCCCGACATGGCATAGTTTGTATCAATGAGAAAAATGGGGGCAGTATCGGGTTTACTCTCTAGCGAGAGAGTAGGATCGACCGATGGAGAGATCAGATCGACCACTTGAGTTTCATTCTCGAAGGAGAGAATGGGGTCGACAGATGGAAACAGATTGACCACTTGGGTGACACTCTCTAACGGGAGAGTGGGATCAACCAAGGATGGGATCGGATTGATCTCATTCATTTCACTCTCTGAAGGGAGAGTGGGATTGACCGAGGATGGTATTGGATCAACCACTTTCTCAACTGGTCCAACTAAGGATGTGACCAGATTGACGACATGATCAACCAGATTGACCGATGAAGGGACCAGAGTGATCATTCCATCAACTACAGGTGGGTTGAGAGAAATCTTGTGATAAGTAGCTGGAAGTTGAGTCTGTGAAACACTCATGTCTTCCAATAATTTCGAGTTGCCAATTTTGTTATTGGATAAATCAGTAGGTGAGGACACTAACTGATCTCCCTAGATCCACCTAGATCTAGAACAAAACACACCAAAACATGACGCTTTCCTTAAGTTTTAGATATTGAATTTACTAACTAAAGAGGGATGAGTGACATACCATTTAAACGTCTCTTCCTCTCGCCATTTCCATCCCATCTCCATTCCAATGCTCATAAAATGATGAACCTGCAAAAGAACACAACCAGCCAAAGTGATAACATTAGCATAAACTCAATATAAACCTATGTATGTGATCAAGGAATCATACAATAACACACAACAAGCTTTATAGGAAAGAATCATATTATTGTATCATATTAAATGTGAAAGAGAGATTACAACCATGGCCTTGATGTCGTAAGGTCCCTTCCAACTATCCTTCATTCCCCACACACTTCCACTCGAAGAATTCTGAGAGCATAGCTGATACTACTCACAATCTATCTTGACAAAGGCAAAACTCAAAGACACTCCAACCAAGCTAATAATTCCAAGACAAATCCAACTCAGCCCTTCTCCATGAGAGCTCCTCTCCTTTTATAAGATGAAGAGGATAAGGTGAGGAGGTTAGGATGATCCCACTAAATCATGAAAGTGAGTAAGATCCAAACCATTCATATGACACCTCACCATGGAAGTTTCTCCTTCTAGAAGATTCGAGAAAACGCTCATTTTTCCCACGTGTAAGCATTCTCACACCCTGCCTATAGAGCAGATTGTGAACTCCTCATGACCTAGCTATGATGCAACCTGTGAGAATCAGGCATTCTCACACCCTAGCTATAATGCATCCTGTGAACTTCCTTTTTTATAGGGTTTTTACAAAGGAAAATACAACTTCTTTTCTCAGGAAAAGTTCTTCTCACTTCCTTCTTCAGGAACTCAGGCCACTGACCCCTCCGAAGAAAACAAATAGGTTTACATCATTAATGATCATAGGTATGATGAAAATAATGTGTAACAAGCACATCAGACAACACCTATGTATGGATCAGCCTAGATTTCCTGAATCCCTCTTTAGATAAACTGATCGGCCGCGTGACTGTTATAGTGCCACTGAGAACAACACTCAGAAAGATACTCTCTAGTACCTGGGTAGTCGGGTAGTACGGCTAAGGGTATGGTCTATCCTCCTTAGTTAGTGCCCTGAGATATTGGGCCGAGTACTATTGTTGGACCCCGCATGTATATCAGAGAGTTATAACACAGGGAAAACCCTTGTCTGTAGAACCCTTGAATACCTAACCCTTGGGGGACAAAAACATAAACAAATTAAAATAGACAAGATCTATTGCCGTGCAACTGTGTTTGGGTTTCCAAGTAAATACACATTTCTTTCTGGTTAAGCATTTGGGGATTTCATCACTGCAGTATTTGGGGATTCATCTCTTCTCCCTTATCACATTCATCCATATCATTTTTTGGAAAAATTTTGACCCCGCCCACCCCTTTTCAGTTCACCCATCCTCATGGCCCATACCCGTAGCCAAGACCTGGAAGATCGCTTCAACACCTTAAAATCTGGTTTCCTCGAGACCCAAAAAGAAGTGAAACAACTCACTGCTATTTTTGCCTCCATCAATACATCCATCAATACAACCATAAATACATCCATGCAGTCCTCAATGGACGAAGTCAAACAAGAACTGACCACCCAGCTTGAATTTGTCTTTGCATCACTTTGCACCAAACTGAAGATCCCTACAGATGACCATTTCTCTGACACACCGCCAAAGACTGAAGGTGAACATTCATCCCATTCCCATACCTTTCAGCCCCATCACTTTCAACGTGACCTACGCCTTCCATGGGTGGATCTGACCAAATTTGATGGCTCGAACCCCACTGGTTGGGTAACCCAAATGGAACATTATTTCTCTTTATACGGCATTACAGATGACTTGGCCAAACTCTAGTATGGTGTTCTCCATCTAGATCAAGAACGTTTGCATTGGTGGCAATGGAGAAAAAATTCTCGTCAAGGGTATATTGCTTCGACCCAATTTTTGACTGAGCTTTATGAATGTTTTTCCATGGACACCAACCATTTGGGCCGCTTGACAAAGTTGAAACAATCAGGAACAATAAAATACTTCATAGCTGCCTTTGAGCTCCTGGCTTTTCCAACAGAGGGCATGACTGATGCTTTCTTTCGAAAGTGTTTTATCAGTGGCCTCATGGAGGATATTCAGGCCCATGTCCTCATGGCTCGACCCTCGAGTTGAGTGGAGGCTACTAAAATAGCTAAAGAAGAACAACAAGTTGTATCCTCTCAAAACCGAAAACCCTCCTTTATCCCTTGCCCTAAACCTGTAAATCCCACTACTCCCTCTACCCCATTAAAGATCCAAAAATTGACTAGGGTTGAAATGGCTGAATGCCAACTCAAAGGCCTTTGTTATAATTGTGATGACAAATATTTCTCGGGCCACAAGTGTAAGGAACAAAATCTTTTTATGTCCATCTCTGGGGATATTTTGGAAGAGGATGTTGAAACTCCCCTTGTGTCTCAGTCACTTGAAATCACTGACATAAACCCTCCCTCAGACCCTCTCGAAGTGGAACCGGTCATTTCCCTCAATGCTCTCACTGGTTTCTCCACTCCCCAAACCCTCAAGTTAATCGGTTACATCAAGAATCAGAAGGTCATCATTCTGGTTGATAATGGTAGCACCCATAATTTTATTCATCACCGCATTGCCCAAGAAACTCATTGCTACATCCATGCCTTCAACAATTTCCAAATCATGATTGCCAATGGTGGTTCAATGAAATGTGGAGGGTACTATGAAAATGTTTGTCTCGAAATCGATGACTACCACCTAAAATCCCATATGTTTGCTATAGACATGGGTGGTTGTGACATTGTGTTGGGTGCAGACTGGCTAAGAACTTTGGGTCCCATTCTCATGGATTTTAAGGCATTAACCATGCAATTTGACCAGGAAGGCCACCAATATAAATTCCAAGGCATCACTACTGGTTCACCTGAGGTCATTAGTTCCCATCGCATGGAAAAGCTGCTCAAAAAAGGTCATTCTGGTGTCATTGCCCAACTCCATGCCATACAAGCAACAAAGACATCCTCGGTGCTGCAAGACCTCCAAGCCCTCCTTTCTAAACATTAAATGGTGTTTTCCACTCACCAAGGACTCCCTCCTTCTCGTGGTGTTCACGATCATTCCATTCCCCTTATACCCAGAAGCCTTCCTCCCAATATCCATCCGTATCGCCACCCCTTTTCACAAAAAAATGAAATTGAAAAAATGGTCTAGGGAATCCTTAATGCAGGTGTTATCCGCCCTAGTACGATCCTTTACTCTTCTCTTGTAGTCATGGTCCTAAAGAAATAAGTTTCTTGGAGATTGTGTTCTGACTTTCGTTCCCTCAACAAACTGACCATTAAAGACAAATTTCCCATTCCTGTCATTGATGACCTCCTGGATGAATTGAGTGGCACCCAATTCTTTACTAAACTTGATCTTTGCTCGGGCTATCACCAGATACGTATGAAAGAGGAAGACATTCCCAAGACATCCTTTCAAACTCATGAGGGCCACTATGAGTTTTTGGTCATGCCCTTTGGCTTGTGTAATGCCCCCTCCACCTTCCAAAGCCTCATGAATCATGTCTTCCGTCCCTTTCTCCATCATTTTGTCTTAGTTTTCTTTGATGATATCCTCATCTATAGAAAAACCTAGACAAACCATCTTACTCATGTGGATCATGTTTTCCATCTACTCTCTCAGCACCAACTTTTCTTGAAGTAGTCTAAATGTGCTTTTGGTGCCTCAGAAGTAGAATACTTGGGTCATCTGGTTGGCAAGGATGGCATCATGGTGGATCCAAAAAAGATTGAAGCTATGCAAGACTGGCCACACCCAAAGACTCTCAAAATATTGTGTGGATTTATGGGCTTAACAGGGTATTATCGCAAGTTTGTTAAGAATTATGGAAAGATTACAGTACCTCTCACTTCTCTTGTAAAAAAGAACTCTTTCACTTGGACTCCCACCACTGCTCAAGCTTTTCAAACCTTGAAGAAGACCATGTGCACCACTCTGGTTTTGGCCCTTCCTGATTTCACAAAGACCTTTGTGTTGGAATGTGATGCCTCAGGGAAAGGAATCAGTGTTGTCCTTAGGCAAGAGGGTCGACCTTTGGCCTTCACCAACAAGAAACTATCTAAAAGGAATCTAGGAAAACCCATTTATGAAAAAGAAATGTTGGTTATTCTACATGTCGTTGATCTGTGGCACCCTTATCTCTTGGGGCAATGTTTCCAAATTAATACAGACCATCAAAGCCTCAAGTACTATCTGGAACAACGCATTTCCTCCCTGGAGAAACAAAAATGGGTGACTAAGCTCTTTGGATATGATTATGAGATCATTTACAAGAAGGGAAAAGACAATGTGGTGGTGGATGCACTGTCCCAAAAATATGAAGAAGAAGGATCCCTTTTTTCTCTTTCCTTCATTGTACCAGATTGGCTCCAAGATGTGCGCTAAGAATGGCTACAAGATCCCAAAAGTTTGCATCTGATCTAGCAATTGCATACCAATGCTTCTGCTCCCTAAGGTACTCTTGGCTCTAGGATGAACTTCGATACAAAGGCCGTTTGTATTTAAGTAAACAATCAAAGCTTAAATCCATAGTAATTTTTGAGCTTCATGCTACACCCACAGCGGGGCACTCCGAGTTCACCAAAACCTATGATAGGGTCAATAGTTCTTTTTTCTGGGATGGTATGAAACAGGACATCCGTAATTTTGTCACTGAATGTGAGGTGTGCCAATGCAACAAGGGAGAAATAGTCAAATCTTCAGGCACACTACAACCACTTTTGATTCCACATGTTATTTGGAAGGATATCTCTATGGACTTTATTACCGGCTTACCCAAATTGGTAAATAAATCAATCATAATGGTGGTTGTGGATTGCCTTTCCAAGTATGCTCATTTATGCGCTCTTCAACACCCATTTTCTTCATCCACGGTGGCTCAAATTTTCATGGACCAGGTCTTCAAGCTTCATGGCATGCCACACTCTATTGTTTCTGATCATGACCCAACTTTCACAAGCAATTTTTGGCAAGAACTGTTTAAGCTACAGGGCACCCAATTGCATCTCAGCACAACTTATCATCCCCAGACTAATGGTCAAACGGAAGTTGTCAACAAGTGTTTGGAAACATATCTGAGGTGTTTTGCCTCTGAAAATCCAAATTAGTGGGCTCAATGGTTACCCCTAGCTGAAGGGTGGTACAACACTTCCTACCATACAGCTACACGCATGATTCCTTTTGAAGCGGTAAATGGACAGAAGCCACCTTCAGTTCTCTCATATTTACCGGGTACCTCGAAGGTCTAGGTGTTTGACCAAACACTTACAGTTCAAGAGGATATTCCTCGTACCCTTAAAGAGAACTTGGTCATGGCACAGAATCGCATGAAGCAACAAGCAGATCAAGGTCACTCTAAACGTCAATTTGCAGAAGGGGATGAGGTCTTTCTGCAACTGCAACCATACAAGCAAAATTCCCTCAAGGTCGAGCATTGTCAGAAGCTAGCACCCAAATTTTATGGTCCTTATATAGTTCTCAAGCGTGTGGGACAAGTTGCCTATCAGTTAGCTCTGCCCAGTCAATTGAAGCTACATCCTATTTTTCATGTTTCATACTTAAAGAAGGTGATTGGAACTAGGTGCCAAATTCAAACCAACCTTCTCGAGTTAGCAGAAGAAGGATCCATTTGGATACATCCAGAAGCAGTTTTGGACCAACGTGAGTGTCGCCTGTGTCAAAGAACCATCAAGGAAGTGCTTGTCCAGTGGAAAGATACAACTCCAGTAGATGCCACTTGGGAACCAACTACCATTCTGCAGTAGTTTCCGCATCTCACGTCTTGAGGACAAGGTTTTTTTTAAGGGGGCAGACATGTTAGGGTCCTAACCCACACATAGGTAGATCAATATATTTGGATGTAATAAAGGTCAATATTAATAAGGCCTTTCAATAAAATAGAATAAGGAAGATGTAAAAAGACCTAATAAAATCTTTCGCTTCTAGAAGGATATTCCTCTAGATGCTTCTCTCGATAGACATATTTAGTATAAATAAGGGTCGAGGGTATGAAAACCCCAGCTTGGTGATGAAGGAGAATTATACATAGTTAGCCAAGCAACATAAAGGCATGAGACAACTGGAAAAGCACCCGCTCACATTTTGAAGTGTTTTGAAGATTAATGAATGGACATTAATGAAATAGCTAAGGGAAGTGTACTTACATTTATATCTAGATGTTGTAAACAGATCTTGAGCATTTCACTCATTTGTCGAATGTAGAGGCATTTATGCGTAATGAATGCAAGTAGGTAGATTTAATTTAATAGATTAGACAGTTTAGAAGCGTAGGAGGGAAAACGGATATAGACACCCTCACCCTTGTATCATTGTAATTTGGATGATCATTTAGAATTCAAAAGCTGTAGAGTTGTAGCAAAGAGCTATAGAGAAGAACCCATGTACAGGAGCACTTGAGTTAATATATGAAGCTTTGACTCAACTTTCATGGTGTTATGATGCTTATTGTTTACATTTGTTGAATGATATGTTTACAGTTGATTTGTTTCTCTATTACACATTTATTTCAATGTTGTGTTGTGTGTATGATTTCATGTTGAATGTATGAAGTCAGAAAGAGAAGAATAATGAGTTTCAATTGTTTCTCTCCCTGAGCATTCCTGCAAGGAGTGCAGTGAACGTCCGCAAGGTGTACGTTGATGAGGGTCTGAGTTTTAATTTAGAAATCTCAGGAGAGATATCGTTGTTCTCATACCAACAGAGGTGCAGGTGAAGCACAAAGCCATGCAAGGTGTGCGCAGGTTGGTTTAAATCTTTGAACTTATCAACCAAGGGGAAATTTGAAGGACCACTATTGCAAGGAGTGCACAGGGTCGAAGATTCAAATAACCAGTGGATATTTGAAAGTTTGTCGCAAGAAGTGTGAGCAGGGATCCTTTTGGGAAGCTTGAGTTTACAAGTGAAAGATCAGGAGGAATTTAACCTTTGAAGTGGTCCAAGGGAGATGAAAGTCGAAAATCATCTCATAGAAATCTAGTTCAGGAGGGAGAACACCAAGTCGTTGGGTAGAAGTCCTTGAGGAGTGAATCGGGCAGTCATAATTCTCCGTGGAAAATTCACGAAATCGCGAGGACCGTAAAATCCAGAGGAGTTGCAAGGTGGTTAGGAGTAGAACGAACCACCAACCTGATATCAAGAATCAACGTGAACCATTGATCCTGGTCAGTTTGAGTCATCAGATCATTTCAGGAATTCGGGGTTCATAAGTTTGGAGTGCAGGCCAAAATCCTTGGTCACTGTAACTCCCGAATCGCGAAAGGAATTATCAAGTGTGAAATCGAACGGTGGGAACACTTTGTGGAGAAGCATCGAAGACCCGGGAGCCATCGGATCTTGCAAAGAAGTAAGGGGGTTAAGGAGAGTACCTTTTCAATCACCCATAAGCTCAAGACAGATAGGGGTCGTTGGATCCAGTCCAGCGAGAATCGTAGTATCTTGTGTGAATTCATATTTCAGGAATTCGGGGATTGGCGTGACAAGTGATTTTGGAGTTAAGAGTCTCAAACTCCCGGTTCGCGAAATCCTGAAAATATTGGGACCGTTGGATCAAGGAAGAATCACATCCATTGATCTAGCCAAAGGCGAAATTTCGGAGCTCATGGAATCATAAGGGAAGAGGAGCAACTGTTGGCTGTTTTCTCAAAGTCCTAAAATCCAAAACTAGTGGGTAATAGGTGGCATGTGCTCATCGCATTGGAGGAGTCAACCTTCGTTGACATTTCGTGTTTCATCGATTATAAGAGTTGTGACATTGCATCAAGAACCTCCAACTCGTGAAGATCGAAATCTTTCGTGGCTTAAAAAAAGGGTTTAATTAACACTTTGCATGGTTTGGAAAAGATATTGCATTGATCTCGGCCCGAGGGCAGGGGGTCTGCACCAGTTGTGGTATCAGAGCCTGATTTTGTCTGTATATTTCAGGTAAAGGAAGCTAGAGGAAAATGAGTAGTCTGATACGCACCAATTGTGGTATCAGAGCACATATCAAAATCTTTGATTTTTGTAGTAGAGAGAAAGGAGTAATTTTACAACCATGTCGTAGAGAAGAAGAGACAGGAAAATACCTGATCCGGCAGTGGAAAGGGAAATGCGCGAACTATGTTCCAGGCTTGATGCTATGGAGACAACACAAAGGCGCACAACCGACACTTAGGATATCAGCGAGGCTGAAAGTGAAAATGAAGCCGTAAATGAAGAATTTGCAGTCAAAGATGTTGCAGAAGAATGCCTATTAAGGGTTGTTGCAAGGATAGGTGCTAGGGAAAATATGGACATTCCCATGTATGAGGGAAACTTGGATGTTGAACATCTTCTAGACTGGATTGAGCTCTAGACAAATACTTTGACTATGAGGATGTTGAGGAAGATAAGAAAGTCAAACATGTTGTTACCAGACTTAAAAGACATGCAACACTGTGGTGGGATGAACTGCAGGCTGACAGATACTGCAAGGGAAAACAAAAAATCGGGATAGAATGGTTGATAAAATGAAAGTGAAATTTATACCCAAGGATTATCAAATCACTTTGTTTCGGAGGATGCATAATTTGAGATAGAAGCTGATGTCAGTGAAAGAATACACTGAATAATTCTACAGGATAAACATCAGAGCAGGTCATTGGGAGAGGGATGATGAAAAAGTTGCCAAGCACATGAATGGTCTGCGATATGACATTCAAGATGAGATGAGCATGATGACCATTTGAAATGTGGAAGATGCTTATCAGATGTCTCTGAAAGCTGAAGAGAAGCTGAGCTGGAAGCAAGGTCAAAGAGACCGAGGTGGAAGTCAAAGCAGAGGCAAGACAATTGCCCAAGACAGAACTCAAAAACCTAAATAAGAGAAGAAACCTCAAACTCAACCTGAGGGAGGAGGAAACTCACAGGGAAGGCAGTATGCTAATAGAAATACTTTTCCTCGAGCCAGGGGAAGAGGAAGAGGTAGAGGAGGTGAAGTGAAATTCTTTGTCTGTGGAAAAATCGAACATAAATATTATGAGTGTCCAGATAAGAAGAAAAATGGTGGTGAAACTCACATTTCCGAAGCTCAAGGGCGGAATTTTGAGGCAGAGGATGCTGAGGGCGGAAGATCCTTAATGATGAGGAAAGTTCTCTTGAAACTAGATAAGGAAATACAAAACCCAACCCAAAGAAACAGTCTATTTCAGACTACTTGCAAAACTAAGGATAGAGTATGCAAGGTCATAGTGGACAACGGTAACACAGATAATCTCATATCTACAGAGATGGTAGAGAAGCTGGAGCTAGATATTGTTGCACATCCAAGCCCATACAGAGTTTTGTGGCTACAAAAAGGACATTAGGTAAATGTCACTAAACAGTGTTTAGTTGAAATTAAAATAGGAGGATATAAAGATGAGATATTGTGTGATGTCATTCCCATGGATGTTTATCATGTATTGCTGGGTAGACCATGGAAATATGATAGAAACGTGGTTCATGATGGGAGAAAGAATACGTACACCCTGGAAAAAAATGGTAGGACTCACATGTTGCTGCCGATTAAGGATAAAGAGGTGAAAATAGAGATGAGCAACACTGTACTTCTCATGAGTGGGAAGGAACTTCTTGATGAGGTTAAGAAGAAGGAAGACACACAATTTATTGTGGTTAGGAGGCCCAGAATTGTTTTGACCAGTACGAGGATAGATGATTTACCAGAAGAAATCTAGGAATTGTTGGGAGAGTTTGTTGATATAGTAGTGGACGAAATACCTTGTTTGTTGCCACTTATTAGGAGTATAAGTCATCATATCGATCTTATACATGGGGCCAGTTTGCCGAAAAAAGAAGCATATCGGCTGACACCATAGGAAAATGAAGAAGTTAAGAGACAGGTCCAGGACTTAATGGACAAAGGATTGATTCAAGAAAGCTTGAGTCCATGCGCTACTCCAACAGTGCTCAGCCCAAAGAAAGATGGTGGCTAGAGAATGTGTACATACTCAAGGGAAATCAATAATATTACCATTAAATATAGGCTTCCATTGCCAAGGATGGACGACTTGATGGATTGCTTGGGTGGATCAAATTTTTTTTCAAAGACTGATTTGAAAAGCGGATATCATCAAATTAGAATGAGAGAAGGTGATGAATGGAAGACAACATTCAATACAAATGAGGGGATATATGAATGGATTTTCCATTTGGCCTAATGAATGCACCCAGTACTTTCATGAGGTTGATGAACGAAGTCCTGAAGGATTTCACTAGGAAAATTGTCATTGTATATCTTGATGATATATTAATTTTTAGCAAAACTAAAGTAGATCATTTAAAGCATTTAGTTGCAGTAATGCAAAGGTTACAACAAGAGAAATTTCTAATCAATATGAAGAAATCGTCATTTATGAGGACATAACTCATTTATTTAGATTTTGTTATTTCTGCAAATGAATTGAAAATGGATCCAGAAAAGATAAATGCAATTAAGAATTGGCCATCGCCGAAGAGCATGTTTGAATTTCAGAGCTTCCGTGATTTGGATAGCTTCTATAGGAAATTCATCCGAAACTTCTGTGGAATTAGCACACCAATGATGGATACAGTAAAGAAAAGACATAAATCTTTTCACTGGACAGAGGAAGCAGAGAAGAGCTTCAATTTACTGAAGAGGAAGATCACTAAGAAACCAATTCTAGTTTTGTCGGATCTCAACAAGACATTCTAGGTCAGGTGTGATGTGAGTGGATTTGCAATTGGAGCGGTCTTGAGCCAAGACAACAGGTCGGTCGCGTATTTTAGTGAAAAACTGAATGAAACGAAGATTAAGTACTCCGCGTATGACAAAGAATTCTATACATTCATACAAGCACTGGAGAAATGGAGACATTATTTGGTTCCCAAGGAGTTTGTTTTGTACAGCGATAATCACGCTTTGCAATTCGTGACTCGATAGGAGAAGTTTAACCAAAAACATTCTAAATGGGTTGAATTCATGCAGAATTTTACTTTTGTGATTAAGCATATTTCTGGAACTGCTAACAAAGTTGTTAACGCTTTGAGTAGGAAATGTTTTCTTTTGCAAGAATTCAGAGTCAAGACTTTGGGTTTTGAGAACCTCAAAGAAATGTACAGGGATGACCCATATTTTAAAGAGGCATATGAGGCATCTGAGAATCCAATTCTCAAGGATAGAAGCCAATGGACTGAATATATGAGGATGGATTATTATTCAGGGTGTTCGTTCTCTTTTCGTCGATGTGTGAGCAAAAAGTGAGCACTTACATGCCTAGTTGGGCTCTTCTAGTCATGACAGCTGTAATGCAAAAGGTTAGAAAGAAAACAATAAAGGTATTAACAAGAATTAAACTAGAACTAAATAACAACATGAGCATAAAAACAAAAACTAAAAACAAGTGACAATGGAACAAGTTCACCAATAGATAGGCTGATCTGATTAGTGAAATCCACAGGTACACAAAGGGGAAAGGGGACTTGGGTCCCTTCCTTCTCCAATGGAAGGCTCTTGAGGCCCTCAAATAGATGCTTTCCTTACAAATGAAAGATGAAAATATGAGTGAAAGAACTCAACACTTCTCCACTCTAATGAGAGA
>ML781858.1:0-35429 GCA_009831015.1 Picea engelmannii | reverse complement strand
TAATCTTTTTAGCCAACTTTGTATAGTTTTGGCCCTTTTGATGTGCTGTGGAGTTAATCCTTGTGCCATGGATGATTGTTTTTCTGTGTTGATGATGTTTGAGTTCTTGTCGCCCTGTGCGGACGAAATTTCAGTGATAACACAGGGGAAATCAACTATGTATTCCTAAATGCTCAATGAGGGAGAACCTGTTGAAGGAAAAACACAGTGGAGGATTGGATGGACACTTCGGTCATGAAAAGATGTTCTCAAAGTTGAATATTTCATATCTCTGGCTAGGGATGAGGACGAATGTGAAGCAATTTGTGGACAGGTGCAGAATTTGTCAGCACACGAAAGGAAAAAGGAAGAACACAGGATTATACCATCCATTACCCATACCTAAAATGTCGTGGGATGCAATGAGCATGGATTTCATATTGGGACTGCCAAGGACACAAAGAGGATGTGATTCGATCTTTGTGGTAGTCGTCAGATTTTCAAAGATGGCACATTTCATACCATGCCAGAAAACCAGCGATGCAACTCATATTGCGAACCTGTTTTTCAAGGAAGTCGTCAGACTTCACGGCTTGCCAAAGAGCATTGTTTCTGATCGAGATACCAAGTTCCTTGGACATTTATGGAGGACCTTATCGAAGAAGTTGGGGACAAGCTTGTCTTTTAGGTCAGCATATCATCCTCAGACGGATGGACAGACAGAGGTCGTAAACAATATCTTGGGAGATTTGTTAAGGAGCTTAGTGACTGAACACCACCATTAATGGGATCACATTCTGCCACAAGAGGAATTCACTTACAATGATTCACTCAATAGAAGCACATGGAAGAGTCCATTCCAGATTGTATATGGAATGCAGCCAAGGGGAGTTTCTGAATTGAAAGATGCAGAACAAGCCGAATTCAGGAGTGCTAGTGCAGAGGACTTTGTAGAAGGAATGAAGGAGCTTCACAGCCGAATCAAGGATCAATTGCAGAATTCAAATCAAGAATACAAGTGTAGAGCAGATCAACATAGGCGAGAACTTCAGTTTGAAGTTGGTGATTTGATTCTTGTGCATTTGAGGAAGGAAGGAGAGGTTCCCAAGGGGAATGTATAACAAACTGAAGATGAAAAAGATTGGACCATGCAAGGTCATAAGAAAATTTGGGGCAAACTCATATGATATTGAATTACCAGATGAGGTCAGAATCTCACCGATATTCAATGTTGAAGATTTGTACCCTTACAAAGTGGAAGAAGCAAGAGCAGAGGAGGAACATAAAGAAATTCAATGGACAAAACAAATGCCTATAGTTGTAGAGCCACAGATGGAAAGCATAATTGACAAAAGGGTTAGCAAAAAGACCAGGAGAAAAGAGTATTTTGAATACTTGGTCAAATGGAAAGGACATCTAGTTGAAGATGCCAGTTGAGAGGATGAAGCAACAATTCATAGGCATGGACAGACCGTGCAAGAGCTCATGAATAGGAGTTCATGAAAATTTTCAAGCAAGGGAGTATGATGCAGGAGCATCATACACAGCCAGCCAAGCAACATAAAGGCGGGAGACACCTGGAAAAGCACCCGCGCACATTTTGAAGTGTTTTGAAGATTAATGAATGGACATTAATGAAATAGCTAAGGGAAGCATACTTACATTTATATCTAGATGTTGTAAACAGATATTGAGAGTTGCACTCATCTGTCGAATGTAGAGGCATTTATGCGTAATGAATGCAAGTAGGTAGATTTAATTTAATAGATTAGATAGTTTAGAAGCGTAGGAGGGAAAACAGATATAGACACCCTCACCCTTGTATCATTTTAATTTGGATGATCATTCATAATTCATAAGCTGTAGAGATGTAGCAGAGAGTTGTAGAGAAGAACCCATGTACAAGAGCACTTGAGTTAATATATGAATCTTTGACTCAACTTTCATGGTGTTATGATGCTTATTGTTTACATTTGTTGAATGGTATGTTTAGAGTTGATTTGTTTCTCTGTTACACATTTATTTCAATGTCGTGTTGTGTGTATGATTTCATGTTGAATATATGAAGTCAGAAAGAGAAGAGGAATGAGTTTCAATTGTTTCTCTCCCTGATGATTCCTACAAGCAATTCAGTGAACGTCTGCAAGGTGTGCGTTGACGAGGGTCTGAGATTTAACTAAAAAAGCTCAGGAGAGATATAGTTTTTCTCATACCAGTAGAGGTGGAGGTGAAGCACAGAGTTGTGCAAGGTGTGCGCAGGATGGTTGAAATATTTGAACTTATCAACCAAGGGGAAAGTTGAAGGACTACTGTTGCAAGGAATGCATAGGTTTGAAGATTCAAATAACCAATGGATATTTGAAAGTTTGTCGCAAGAAGTGTGAGCAGGGATCCTTTTGGGAAGCTTGAGTTTACAAATGAAAGATCAGGAGGGATTTAACCTTTGAAGTGTTCCAAGGGAGATGAAGGTAAAAAATTATCTCATAGAAATCAAGTTGAGGAGGGAGAACACCGATTCATTGGGCAGAAGTCCTCGAGGAGTGAATCGGGAGGTCATAATTCTTCGTGGAAAATTCATGAAATCACGAGGACCATAGGATCAAGAGGAGTTGCAAGGTGGTTAGAAGTTGAACGAACCAACACCCTGATATCAAGAATCAATGTGAACCATTGATTGTGGTCAGTTTGATCCATCAGATCATTTCGAGAATTCGGGGTTCGTAAGTTTGGAGTGTAGGCCAAAATCCTTGGTCACTCTAACTCACGAATCATGAAAGGGATTATCAAGTATGAAATCGAATGACATGAACACTTTGTGGAGAAGCGTCGAATACCCGAGAGCCATCGGATCTTGCAAAGAAGTAAGGGGGTTAAGGTGAGTACCCTTTTAATCACCCATAATCTCAGGAGGGATAGGGGTCGTTGGATCTAGTCCAACGAGAGTCATTGGATCTTGTGCAAATTCGTATTTCGGGAATTCAGGGATTGGCGCAACAAGTGATTTTGGAGTCGAGAGTCTCAAACTCGCGGCTCACGAAATCCTGAAAATATCGGGACCATTGGATCAAGGAAGACTCATAGCCATTGATATAGCCAAAGGAGAAATTTTGAAGTTTGGGGAATCATAAGGGAAGAGGAAAAACTGTTGGTTGTTCGCTCAAAGTCCCGAAAGACAAAACTAGTGGGTAACAGGTGGTGTGTGCTCATCGCATTGGAGGAGTCAACCTTCATTGACATTTCGCGTTTCGATGATTGTAAGAGTTGTGACATTGCGTCGAGAACCTCAAACTCGTGAATCCTGAAATCTTTCATGGCTTAAACAAAGGGTTTAATTAACTCTTTGCATGGTTTGGAAAATATCTTGCACCAATCTTGGCCCGAGGGCAGGGGGTCTATGCCAATTGTGGTATCAGAGCCTGATTTTGTCTGTATATTTTAGGAAAAGGAAGCTAGAGGAAAAGGAGTAGTCTGATACGCACCATCTATGGTATCAGAGCACAGATCAAAATCTTTGCTTTCTGTAGCAGAGAGAAAGGAGGAATTTTATAACCATGTCGTCGAGAAGAAGAGACAGGCAAATACTTGATCCAGCAGTGGAAAGGGAAATGCGCACACTACGTGCCAGGCTTGATGATATGGAGATAGCACAAAGGCGCATAGTTGACACTGGGGATATCAACGAAGATGAAAGTGAAAATGAAGCCATAAATGAAGAAGTTGCAGTTGAAGATGCTACAGAAGAACGCCTATTCAGGGCTATTGCAAGGATAGGTGCTAGGGTAAAAATGGAAATTCCCATGTATGAGGGAAACTTGGATGTTGAAGAGATTCTAGACTGGATTAGAGATCTAGACAAATACTTCGACTATGAGGATGTCGAGGAAGATAAGAATGTCAAACATGTTGTTACCAGACTTAAAGGGCATGCAACACTGTGGTGGGATGAATTGCAGGTTGATAGACGCTGCAAGGTAAAGCAGAAAATCAACAACTAGGATAGAATGGCTGCTAAAATGAAAGCCAAATTTATACCCAGGGATTATCAAATCACTTTGTTTCGGAGGATGCAGAATTTGAGAAAGAAGTTGATGTCAGTGAAATAATACACTGAAGAATTCTACAGGATAAACATCAGAGTAGGTCATCAGGAGAGCGATGATGAAAAAGTTACCAGGTACATGAATGGTCTGCGATATGACATTCAATATGAGATGAGCATGAAGACCATTTAAAATGTGGAATATGCTTATCAAATGGATCTGAAAGCTGGAGAGAAGATGAGCCAGAAGCAAGGTCAAAGAGGCCAAGGTGGAAGTCAAATAAGAGGGAAGACAATTGCCCAAGACGGATCTTAGAAACCTAAAGAAGAGAAGAAACCTCAAACTCAACCTGAGGGAGGAGGAAACTCACAAGGAAGGCAGTATGTTGATAGAAATACTTTTTCTCGAGCCAGGGGAAGAGGAAGAGGTAGAGGAGGTGAAGTGAAATGCTTTGTCTGTGGAAAAATTGAACATAAATCTTATGAGTGTCCAGATAGGAATAAAAGTGGTGGTGAAACACACATTTCCGAAGCTCAAGGGCGGAATGATGAGGCAGAGGACGCTGAGGGTGGAAGATCCTTAATGATGAGGAAAGTTCTCTTGAAACCAGAGAAGGAACTAGAGAACCCAACCCAAAGAAACAATATGTTTCAGATTGCTTGCAAAACTAAGGATAGAGTATGCAAGGTAATAGTGGACAGTGGTAGCACAGATAATATCGTATCTACAGAGATGGTAGAGAAGTTGGAGCTGGAGATTGTTGCACGTCCAAGCCCAAATAGAGTTTCGTGGCTACAAAAATGACATCAGGTAAATGTCACTAAACAGTGTTTAGTTGAAATTAAAATAGGAGGATATAAAGATGAGATATTGTGTGATATCATTCCCGTGGATGTTTGTCATCTATTGCTGGATAGACCATGGCAATATGAAAGAAACATGGTTCATGATGGGAGAAAGAACACGTACACCCTGGAAAAAAATGGTAGGACTCACATGTTGCTGTCGATTAAGGATAAATAGGTGAAAACAGAGATGAGAAACACTGTACTTCTCATGAGTGGGAAGGAACTTCTTGATGAGGTTAAGAAGAAGGAAGACACATAATTTATTGTGGTTAGTAAGCCTAGAATTGTTTTGACTAGTACGAGGATAGATGATTTACCAGAAGAAATCTAGGAATTGCTGGGAGAGATTGTTGATATAGTAGTGGACGAACTACCTTGTTCTTAGCCACCTATCAGGAGTATAAGTCATCATATCGATCTTATACCTGGAGCTAGTTTGCTGAAAAAAGCAACATATTGGTTGACGCCGCAGGAAAATGAAGAAGTTAAGAGATAGGTCTAGGACTTAATGGACAAAGGATTGATTCGAGAAAGATTGAGTCCATGCGCTATTCTGACAGTGCTCAGCCCAAAGAAAGATGGTGGCTGGAGAATGTGTACAGACTCAAGGGAAATCAATAAGATTACCATTAGATATAGGTTTCCATTGCCAAGGATGGACGACTTGATGGATTGCTTAGGTGGAGCAAAGTTTTTTTCAAAGATTGATTTGAAAAGTGGATATCATCAAATTAGAATGAGAGAAGGTGATGAATGGAAGACAACATTCAAGACAAATGAGGGGCTATATGAATGGCTTGTCATGCCATTTGGCCTAACGAATGCACCCAGTAATTTCATAAGGTTGATGAACAAAGTCCTGAAGGATTTCACTGGGAAATTCGTCATTGTATATCTTGATGATATAATAATTTTCAGCAAAACTAAAGTAGAGAATTTAAAGCATTTAGTTGCAGTAATGAGGAGGTTACAACAAGATAAATCGTTGATCAATATGAAGAAATCGTCATTTCTGAGGACATAAATCATTTATTTGGGTTTTGTTATTTATGCAAATGAATTGAAAATGGATCCAAAAAAGATAAATGTGATTAAGAATTGGCCATCGCCAAAGAGCGTGTTTGAAGTTCAGAGCTTCCATGGTTTGGCTAGCTTCTATAGGAAATTCATCTGAAACTTCAGTGGAATTTGCGCACCAATGATGGATACGGTGAAGAAAAGACATAAATATTTTCACTGGACGAAGGAAGCAGAGAAGAGCTTCAATCTGTTGAAGAAGAAGATCACTGAGAAAACAATTCTGGTTTTGCCAGATTTCAGCAAGACATTCTAGGACAGGTGTGCCGCTAGTGGATTTGTAATTGGAGGGGTCTTGAACCAAGACAACAGGCTGGTCATGTATTTCAGTGAAAAACTAAATGAAACGAAGATTAAGTACTCCTCGTATGACAAAGAATTATATGCAGTCATACAAGCACTGAAGAAATGGAGACATTATTTGGTTCCCAAGGAGTTTGTTTTGTACAGTGATAATCACGCTTTGAAATTCGTGACTCGACAGGAGAAGTTGAACCAAAAACATGTTAAACGGGTTGAATTCATGCAGAATTTTACTTATGTGATTAAGCATATTTCTGGAACTGCTAACAAAGTTGTTGACGCTTTGAGCAGGAAATCTTTACTTTTGGAGGATTTCAGAGTCAAGACTTTGGGTTTTGAGAACCTCAAAGAAATGTACAAGGATGACCCATATTTTAAAGAGGCATATGAGGCATCTGAGAATCCAATTCTCAGGGACAGAAGCCAATGGATTGAATATATGATCCAAGATGGATTATTATTCAGCTGCAATCAACTATGTATTCATAAATTCTCAATGAGGGAGAACCTACTGAAGGAAAAACACAGTGGAGGATTGGCCAGACACTTCGGTCATGAAAAGACGTTCTCAGAGTTGAATAGCTCATATTTCTGGCCAGGGATGAAGAGGGATGTGAAGAAATTTTTAGACAGGTGCAAAATTTGTCAGCACATGAAGGAAGAAGGCAGAACACAGGATTATACCAGCCATTACCCATACCTGAATGGTTGTGGGACGCAATGAGCATGTATTTCATATTGGGACTACCAAGGACACAAAGAGGATGTGATTTGATATTTGTGGTAGTCGACATATTTTCAAATATGGCACATTTCATAACATGTCAGAAAACCAATGATGCAACTCATATTGCAAACCTGTTTTTCAAGGAAGTCGTTAGACTTCACGACTTTCCAAACAACATCATTTCTGATAGAGATACCAAGTTTGTGGGACATTTATGGAGGACATTATGGAATAAGTTGGGGACAATTTTATCTTTTAGCTCAGCATATCATCCTCAGACGGATGGACAGATATAGGTCGTAAACATGAGCTTGGGATATTTGTTAAGGATCTTAGTGACTGAACACCACAGTCAATGGAATCACATTATGCCAAAGGCACAATTCGCTTACAATGATTCACTCAATAGACGCATAGGGAAGATTCCATTCCAAATTGTATGTGGAATGAAGCCAAGGGGAGTTTCTAAATTGAAAGATGCAGAACAAGCCGAATTCAGGAGTGCTAGTGCAGAGGACTTTGCAGAAGGAATGAAGGAACTTCACAGCCGATTCAAGGAGCGATTGCAGAATTCAAATCAAGAATACAAGCATAGAGTAGATCAACACAGGTGAGAAATTCAGTTTGAAGTTGGTGATTTGATTCTTGTGAATTTGAGGAAGGAAGGAGAGGTTCCCAAGGGGAACGTATAACAAACTAAAGATGAAAAAGATTGGACCGTGCAAGGTCATAAGAAAATTTGGGGCAAACACATATGAGATTGAATTACCTGATCGGGTTGGAATCTCACCGATATTCAATGTTTCAGATTTGTACTCTTACAGAGTGGAAGAAGCAGGAGTAGAGGAGGAACATAAAGAAATTCAATGGAAAAAAAAATGCTTTTAGCTGTAGAGCCATAGATGGAAAGCATAATTTACAAAAGGGTTAGAAAAAAGACCAGGAGAAAAGATTATTTTGAATACTTGGTCAAATGGAAAGGACATCGAGTTGAAGATGCCAGTTGGGAGGATGAAGCAGTTATTCATAGGCATGGACAAACCGTGCAAAAGCTCATGAACAAGAGTTCATGAAAATTTTCAAGAAAGGGAGTATGATGCAAGAGCATCGTACGCAGCCAGCCAAGCAACATAAAGGAGGGAGACAGCTGAAAAAGCACCCGCGCACATTTTGAAGTGTTTTGAAGATTGATGAATGGACATTAATGAAATAACTAAGGGAAGCATACTTACATTTATATCTAGATGTTGTAAACATATCTTGAGCGTTGGTATCATATGTCAAATGTAGAGGCATTTATGCGTAATGAATGCAAGTAGGTAGATTTAATTTAATAGATTAGACTATTTAGAAGTGTAGGAGGGAAAACATATATAGACACCCTCACCCTTGTATCATTGTAATTTGGATGATCATTCAGAATTCATAAGTTGTAGAGCTGTAGCAGAGAGCTGTAGAGAAGAACCCATGTACAGGAGCACTTGATTTAATATATGAATCTTTGACTCAACTTTCATGGTGTTATGATGATTATTGTTTACATTTGTTGAATGGTATGTTTACAGTTGATTTGTTTCTTTGCTATGCATTTATTTCAATGTTGTGTTGTGTGTATAATTTCATGCTGAATGTATGAAGTCAGAAAGAGAAGAAGAATGAGTTTCAATTGTTTCTATCCCTGAGGATTCCTGCAAGGAGTGCAGTGAATGTCCGCAAGGTGTGCATTGATGAGGGTCTAAGTTTTAACTCAGAAATATCAGGAGAGATATCATTGTTCTCATACTAGCAGAGGTGCAGGTGAAGCACAGAGCCATGCAAGGTGTGTGTGGGCTAGTTGAAATATTTGAACCTATCAACCAAGGGGAAAGTTGAAGGACTACTGTTGCAAGGAGTGCACAGGGTCGATGATTCAAATAACCAGTGGATATTTGAAAGTTTGCCGCAAGAAGTGCGAGCAGGGATCCTTTTGGGAAGCTTGAGTTTATAAGTGAAATATCAGGAGGGATTTAACCTTTGAAGTGGTCCAAGGGATATGAAGGTCGAAAATCATCTCATAGAAATCAATTTCAAGAGGGAGAACATCGATTCGTTGGGCAAAAGTCCTTGAGGAGTGAATCGGGAGGTCAGAATTCTCCGCGGAAAATTTGCAAAATCCTGAGGACCGTAGGATCCAGAGGAGTTGTAAGGTGGATAGGAGTCAAACGAACCACCACCCTGATATCAAGAATCAACGTGAGCCGTTGATTGTGGTCAATTTGAGTCGTCAGATCATTTTGGGAATTCAGGGTTCGTAAGTTTGGAGTGCAGGCCAAAATCCTTGGTCACTCTAACTCCTGAATCGTGAAAGGGATTATCAAGTGTGAAATTGAACGACGAGAACACTTTTTGGAGAAGTGTCAAAGACACAAGAACCATAAGATCTTGCAAAGAAGTAAGGGGGTTAAAGAGAGTACATTTTCAATCACCCATAAGCTCAGGAGGGATAGGGGTCGTTGGATCCAATCCAATGAGAGTCATTGGATCTTTTGCAAATTTGTATTTCGGGAATTCAGGAATTGGCGCGACATGTGATTTTGGAGTCGAGAGTCTCAATCTCCCGGTTCGCGAAATCCCAAAAATATGGGGATCGTTGGATCAAGGAAAGACTCACAACCATTGATCTAACCAAAGGAGAAATTTCGGAGTTCAGTGAATCATAAGGGAAGAGGAATGACTGTTGGTTTTTCGCTCAAAGTCTCGAAATCTGAAACTAGTGGGTAACAGGTGGCGTGTGCTCGTCGCGTTGGAGGAGTCAACCTTCGTTGACATTTCACGTTTCATCGATTGTAAGAGTTGTGACATTGCATCGAGAACCTCCAACTCACGAAGCCTAAAATATTTTGTGGCTTAAACAAAGGGTTTAATTAACTCTTTGTGTGGTTTGGAAAAGATCCTGCGTCGATCTCGGCTCGAGGGCAGGGGGTCTATGCCACTTGGAGATTATTGTAACAGAGCGCTACTCAACTAGAGGTTTCCCCCTCGAAGAGGCCCATGAACATTGCTTGCTTAATCAAAGTGTTATTTCTGTGGTTGTTCTTATATCATTTCTATGTTATTGTGAAAATTATGTTGGTTATATTACTGTTATTCTTCCATTTCTAGCATTTTATTTCTGTTCTGCATACTTTTTATATCTGGTATATTACACGAGGTCTGAGTATAGAAAGTTGGGTCTCAAGCTTGTCTCTCTTGAGGAAAATCTTTCTCACACACCCATGAAACCCTCCATGGAAAAATAAAATAAAAAAGATAGAGCAAAAGATTCTATTAATCTGTTGCTTGAGCAAGCTCTCACACGACAAAGGGATGAACTGATGGAGAATTTTCTCCACATCCTTCAACACATGTCGGTAAAAAAAAGAACATCTTAATAAAGAGGCCAATTTGGAGGCACCTCACCTTTCAAGGTACATGTTAATTTTGATATTCCAGTATTTGAAGGTCAGATAGATGTGGATGCCCTAGACAAATGGTTAAATCTGCTAGAAGCTTGTTTCTCTGTTCACCATTTTTTGGATAGGGAAAATATCAACTTCACACTCTTTAAGGCTCTCCCCCATGTCAAAAATTGGTGGGAAACTTACCGGGAGAAAAGTTCCGCAGAGTCTGGAATATATGGGGCCGAGTTGTTGGCCCTCGACCAAGTTTTAAGGAAACCTTGGTCAGGTTTGGACCACTTTTTAACTTCGACACATTGTTCGAAGGAGCACCCAGGGGGAGCTAAGATCGTGGATCTTACTTATTTTGAGGGCTATGTGGACCAAGTAAGGTATTTTCTAGGGTTTTTTTAATGGTCTTATGGGATGTTGGCCCATGGGGTTTACCCATGATTAGGCCTTATTGTAAGGGATTGTAAAAGTATAAATAAAAGAAGAATGTATGGTAGAAGTTGGTAGAGAATATTTTAGAGAAGAGTGGATAGATAAGTTAAACTAATGTGATTAGATTTGTGCAAGGGATTGTATGTGAGTAAGGATTTGTTCTTGATAGAGAATTGGCTCTGTGACTTGACCTAGTTTTGGAAGGAGGATCTGGTTCTCAATGCGCATATCTCTTGTCTAATGTGAAGCTTGACTCTGTGGCTTAGTTCACAAGAGTGAATGAATGTAAGATTCAGACGAATAATAAATAAGGGGAAGCAGTTGGTGGACATAGCCCCACACTAGGGTGAACCACGTATATCTTGTGTCTTTGGGTCGCTTTGTTCTGTGTTGTTTATGTTATGAATCTTCTCAATGCTTTGATTATTATGTATGATAGATAGATCTGTTGTTGCTTAGTGATTTACTTGTGTTAAGGATAAATGAATGTTAGATTTAACTCAATACTAAGTGCTCAGGATATATAATCATTTATTGTTACTGTGCCAATCTATCTTTGGGTATGTTCTGCGATGTTACTAAGATTAGGAAACTAATGCATGTCATCTTCTAAGTGTTAATAGAATACCGTGTGAAGTGTTATTATCATATATTTGTGTCCCAGCCTGGTTATAGACACCTGCGTCCTGTAACCCCCCCTGCTTCTACCTCGGGTGAGACTTCTCCTACTTCATAGGTGTCGCAGAAAGGGTTGGTAGTAGGGGTTTTATTGGTGCATTGTTAAGCATTGAACCTTGGGTTTGCCCCTATGCCAACAAATAATTTCATTGTCGGGACCTGAAACTATGATTGTTGGGAACTAAAGAAAAGAAAAGAGAAGCTCTATGCATAGATCTACTACTGAAGTGCATGGTACTCTACTTGAATTATGAAGCTCTATGATAAGAATGAAATCTGATCTGAAGAAAAGAGGTAAGATCCTAAAAGAGGCAAAGTTTTGTGCTTTGAAAAGATAAAGATGAGTTAAATGTTTTGTTTTGAAAGCATGAATTTAAGTATGTTTAACATATTTTATCCTAGTCTGAAGGCTAGGGCACAATTGAAATAAAGAGTTGATATGAATAAATATAATAGAAATGAAGAAAGATATGTTATTCCTATGCATAGAAAAAAAATTGGACTAATAAGTGGATGCAGGAACCTAGAATTTGTTTTTGCAGAGTGCAGGTCCAACACTGTGATCCTAGTGCGCAGTACAAAAGAGGTTGGGGACATTTAAAAGGAAAATATGATTGACATTGTGATATAATTTCATAATATCAGGACATCTTGCTAAGGAATTCCCTGGCGCAGGTCTTATTTGTCTTTGTTGTAATATTGTTGGTCATGAGGTTGAGGATTGTCCAAGGATGATTGCTAAAGTTGAACGAATGAACACGAGAAAAGAAAACTATGAAGGAAGTCAAGAGACTAAGCGCATGTTAGGGAATCATAAAGAGAAAGAATCAGAGAAATCTCAGACTATGTTATTACATTTGAAAGAAACGATGGATGTTCACAAAGAGGTCAGTTTACCAGAGATCCTAAAAGTAAAACAACGCATAAGTGAAAGAATAGAAGACTTCGACATAGACTGTGTCTTGGATGAAGAAACACAAGTGAATATTATGACAGAAGACACTTGGGAAAATTTGGGAAAGCCTACTATGATACCTTCATTGGGAAGGATAGGCTTGTTTAAGGGAAAGATGATAACCTTATGTGGAAGAGTTACTAATGTACCTATTATTATTCATGGAACACCGACTGAAGAGGAATTTGAAGTCATTAAGTTTGTTGAGAACAACGCCCCTTTCCCACTTTTGTTAGGTAAGACTTGGATTGAGAAGGATCAGATCAGAAGGAAAGAAGAGGAAGAAGCTACAGAAAAGAAAAAGAAAGAACTACGGGATTTCATAGCAAGAAAAATAGATCAAGTAATAGAAGAACAAGAGGATAAGTCGAAGAAACAGAACAAAGTAACAACACGGGAGGGACAAAAGGCAAGAGAATTTGTTTTCAAGGTTGAAAGAATGTAAGAAGATTTAAAGGACCTATCCATTAAAGAAAGAAGTATATCCACCCAGGGAATATTAAGAGAAGGGATATTAAGAGAAGGGCACATCAACAATGCGAAGTCACTATGCTAGGGGAAGATAAGAATAAAAATGGAAAGAGGATTCCAGAAACAGTTAGAGAGACTCAGATTATAGGAAACAAGGAAATGAATCTCAATAAAAAGAAAGCTAAGTTGGAAAATCTACAAGAAGCTACAAAGAGAAGATGGAAGACTTTGCAGACTAGAACATCGTAGGAGGCAGGTTCACAGGATTTGAACCTCGTTGGAACAACATGACCACGTAGAATGGGAATTCACCCTAGCAAAGCTATATGACCTTTGGAGGCACCCCGACCATTAGAATGACGCTCCAGAATGGTTAGAAAACGCATTTATGGGCAGATGGACCACGTTTGGACGTTGAGACTGCAGCATAATGGACAGATTCACATTGATGGAAGCACAACTACATGAGGTGCGGCAGCATGAATTTTTCATGCAGGCACAAATGAAGCTACTCACCACAATTGAAAGAATGAAAAGATCCCAGAAGCAGCGTGCAGTACATCAACAAATCACTTCCCTCCAGGGAAAGGTAATGGAAGTCACGTAGAAGCTGCAACCTGTGCAGGATGAAGCCTTCAAGGTGTTCGAAGAGATTGATGGAAAGGGATTGCAATTGGACCAAGTGGTTGCAAGAATAGAACAATGCCTGGAAGGACCTGTTATAGAGAAAACGATCCAGGAGCTCGTTGAGAAGGAGGCTCAAGAAAAATAGCAAGTCAAGGTAGCTCAAGTTAATTTCAAGGCATTCGAAGCAGCATCTACCAGACCTGAGTGACTCAGGATGAGTCACAGATGAGAATTGGGGGCCGATTGGCCCTCGATCAATTTTTGAAGAAACCTTGGTTAGGTTTGGACCACTTTTGAACTTCAACACATTGTTCGAAGAAGGAGTGTTGAGGCGGAGATGAGATCGCGGATCTCACTTATTTTGTAGGCTATGTTGATCCTGTAAGGGGTTCTCTAGGGTTTTTGTAATGGGTTTATGGGATGTTGTCCCATGGGGTTTACCCATGATTAGGCCTTATTGTAAAGGAATGTAAAAGTATAAATAAAAGAAGAATGCATGGTAGAAGTTGGTGGAGAAGCTTTTAGAGAAGAGTGGAGAGCTATGTGAATGTAATGTTATTAGCTTTGTGCAAGGGAATGTATGCGAGTAAGGCTCTGTGCTTGATAGAGAATTGGTTATGTGCCTTGACCTAGTTTTGGAAGGAGGATCTGGTGCTCAGTGCACATATCTCTTGTCTAATGCAAATATTGACTCTGTGGCTTAGTGCACAAGAGTGAATGAATGTAAGATTCAAACGAATAATAAAGAAGGCGAAGTGGTTGGTGGACGTATTCCCACACTAGTGTGAACCACGTATATCTTGTGCCTTTGGTTTTCTTTGTGTTGGGTTGTTTATGTTATGAATATGCTCAGGGATTTGATTATTATGTATGATAGATAGATCAATTTTTTCTTAGTGCTTTACTTGTGTTAAGGATAAATGAATGTTAGATCTAACTCAGTGCTAAATTCTCAGGATATATAATCATTTATTGTTATTGCGCCCATCTATATTTGGGTATGTTCTTTGATGTTACTAAGATTAGGAAACTAATGCATGTCATCTTCTAAGTGTTAATCGAATTTCTTGAAAAGTGTTATTATCACAGATATGTGTCTCAAATTGGTTATAGACACCTGCGTCCTATAACCCCCCCTGTTTCTACCTCGGGTGAGACTTTTCCTTCTTCGCAGGTGTCGCCGAAAGGGCCGGTAGTTGGGGTTTTGTTGGTGCGTTATTAAGAGTTGAACCCTGGGTCTTCCTCTGTGCCAACAAAGTTCCACAGAGGAGTCTAGAATATATGGGGCGAATCCCACTTGGGATTTTTTTTTTGGATGCGATAAAGGAACAGTATTACCCTATTGTCAACTATGAGGACCATATTATGAGATGGACCACACTACGGAAAGAAAGGGGCTAAAATTTTATTTTTTTCACCAATACCTTCCATAACTTCCGCACCAAGTTGGGTATCAAGGACTCTAAACAACATTTGGTTCCAAAATACCGTGAGGCTCTACACAGATACATCCAAACTGAAATGGATTTTCTCTACATCTCATCACTCGGTCCTACTTATCGATAATGTTGTTAAAATATAGCAGAAGTTTAAGCACTAGAACAAATGGGAGTTCGGGTCCGCGAATCAGAAACAACAAAATTATGACAAAGACGACCCTAACAAACAACCTCTCGAAAACCATTCCAAGCCACAGGAAAAGCAGGGTGATGGAAAGATGAAGAAGGACACTAGAAAATGGTGCGATTTCCACAAAAACCTTTGGCAAAACACCGATGAATGTTGTACAAAACAATCATTGGTGGCCGAGATAAAAGACAAGGAGTCGAACCCTAATTCAGAATCTGATTCAGAAAATAATGACAGAAGACAAATCATCGACACGAACACCACTGTTATTGTCACGCTGCAACAATTCAACCAGAAGAACCAACAGATCCTGAAGAGGGGGCACACATTTTTCATTCACAAATGTGGGTGAAGGGGACCCCACTGCGTTTTATTGTTGATAGAGGAATCCATAATAACCTCTTCTCAGTAGAGGTCATCAAACAGTTGGGATTGTCGACAACACCATAACCGCAACCATACAACATTGGGTGGCTTCGCTAGGGACAAGATCTTTGTGTTGGCCAGTAGTGTTGATTGTCATATGACATCCATCCCTTCAAGGATGAGGTATTATGTGATGTTTCCCCACTGGATGTATGTGATGTTCTCTTGGTCCAACCATATATGTGGAAACACCATGTTGTTTATGAGTCTCGACCTTGTAGTGTCATTGTTTCTCTAGGGGTTCATCTCTACAGAATACCAGAGGTATTTCTAACTACTGTTCCACCTAAACAGTGTCGCAAGGTAGTATCTAATACTACAAAATTTATATTCTTCACAGTCTATTCAAAAGGTGAACAAAAGAACACCGCAACCAATGCAGCCTCAGTCCAAGCACCTTCTCTCCAATATAAGCAGGTCGACAAGATTGAAGAAAAGAGAAAGGATTCCTTCTGCACATAGTCATCTCATGTATTGAGACTGGTTAAAAAATTCCAATCCTTCCAGCCATAGGTTCATAAAATCCTTCAACAAGCTAAGCAACGCAACGTCTCCAACAAGGCAAGCAACTCACCAAGATTCAGATTCAGCAAACGCTTCCCTCTCTCCCTCGGGAACTCAACGCAATGGATACCATTGCTTCATAAGGAGGTAGGATTGATCAAGGTGGACATCGATGGCCACCCACCTATTCCATGGGCTCGAAAAACAGTTTTCCATCTTGGAAGTTTTTCGGCATTTTTTCGGGTTCCAAACCTCTAGGGCCATTTTGAGGCCCTAAACGATATTTTTTGGGGATTTGGGGGCCAGGTGACTGCCAAAAGGCACTGACTTGGGCCAGTCGAAAATATTTCTTCTCGGTTAGACCTTTCCAATGGTGTATCGAGCGCCCCAAATGAAGATAGTATGCAAAAGTTACACCCCCGGGAAGTTGACGTATCAACTACCCCCATCGAGAACCGCAAACCTTTTGGCTTTTCATTTTTTGGGGTTAGGGTTTTGGATTTTAATTATGTTAAAAAGGCCTTTGGAGACTCATTATAATGATCATATTCTTGCAAATGAGAGTATTTGTCACATCTCTTCTCAAAGATAAGCTAGCACCATTCTATCGAGTCTTTCACTCTATATTTTTATAGTTCTGTACATTTTCCACATTAATAGAAATTGTGTATTATTGTATCTCTGTGTTTATGGTTGCAT
Source organism: Picea engelmannii (assembly GCA_009831015.1). NCBI lineage: Eukaryota > Viridiplantae > Streptophyta > Pinopsida > Pinales > Pinaceae > Picea > Picea engelmannii. The sequence continues at coordinate 18,606 of ML781858.1, read as the reverse complement.
CTCTGATACATTTATTTTATATTATTGGATATCCGTGATATCTCTGTACATTTCTTTATTATATCTTCTCTCTCATTTTGTGCCGAAAATAATCTAGATCAATGGTATCATAACAAGCTGCTCTTGATCGTTTTTCAGTGGTATCATAAAAAGTGGTCGAGAGCTTGTCTCTCTTGAGGAAAATATCTCTCACACTCCCAAGAAAAACTCAATGGCCGAAGAAAAGAAAAATGATGGAGCAGAAGATTCTATTAATATTTTTCTTGAGAAAGCTCTCATGCGACAAAGGGATGAAATGATGGAGATTTTTTCCCACATCCTTCAACGCATGTCGGTAACAACATGTGCATATTCATCAAGGTACATGTTAATTTTTATATTCACGTATTTGAAGGTTAGATAGATGCAGATGCCCTAGACAAATGGTTAAATATTCTAGAAGGTTATTTCTCTGTTCACCAATTTTCGGATAGGGAAAAGATCACCTTTGCACTCCTTAAGGCTCTCCCCCATGTCAAAAATTGGTGGGAAACTTACTGGGAGAAAAGTTCCACATAGGAGTCTGGAATATATGGGGCCGAGCCCACATGGGATTTATTTGTAGATGCGGTAAAGTAAAATTATTACCCTGTTAGAAACTATGAGGACTAGTATATGATATGGACAACACTGTGGCAATAAAGGGGCCAAGCATTTCCAGAGTTCACCAATACCTTCCATACCTTGCACACCAAGCTCAGTATCAAGGAATCCAAATGACATTTGGTTCTAAAATACCGTAGGGCTCTACACAAATAAATCCAAACTTAAATGGATTTTCTGGGCATTTCATCACGCTGTTATGATTATCGATATGTTGTTAAAATCGAGCAGAAGTTTAAGCACCAGAACAAATGGGAGTTCGGGTCTACAAATCTGCAACAAACAAAGTATGATAAATATGTCCCTAACAAACAACCTCCTGAAAACCAGTCCAAACCATAGGAAAATAAGGGTCACGGAAAGACGAAGAAGGACACTAAAAAATGGTGCGATTTCAACAAAATCCCCTGGCACAACACCGATGAATGTCGCTAAAAATAGTCATTTGTGGTCGATATCAAAGACAATGAGTCAAACCCTGATTCAGAATATTATTCAGAAAATAATGACAGAAGACAGATCATTGACACAGACCCCACTGCTATTGTCACGACTGAAGTAATTGAACCAGAAGAACCAACAGATCCTAAAGAGGGGGAGCACCTTTTTCATTCACATATGTGGGTGAAGGGGACCCCACTGCATTTTATTGTTGATAGTGGAATCTAGAAAAACCTCATATCAATAGAGGTCATCAAACAATTGGGATTGTCGACATCAGCACACGTACAACCATACAACATTCAGTGGCTTCTCTAGCGATGAGATATCTATGTCGGCCAGCAGTGTCGATTGTCATACGACATCCATCCCTTCAAGGATGATGTATTATGCGATGTTTCCCCACTTTATGTCTGTGATGTTCTCTTGGGCCAACCATATATGTGGAAACACCATGTTGTTTATGAGTCTTGACCCTGCAGTGTCATTGTTTCTCTAGGGGGTCATATCTACAGAATACCAAAGTTAGTTCCCATTATTGTTCCACCTAAACAGTTCTGCAAGTTATATCATACTACAAAATTCAGCTTCTTCATAGTCTGTTTAAAAGGTGAACAAGAGAACACCACAACCACTACAGCCTCAGTCCAAGCACCTTCTGTCCAGTAGAAGCAGGTCGACAAGAATGAAGAAAAGTGAAAGGATTCCTTCTACACACAATCATCTCATGTATCGAGACTAGTTAAAAAGGTCCAAGACTTCCAGCCATAGGTTCATGACAGCCTTCAACAAGATAATCAGTGCAACTTCTCCAACAAGGAAAGAAAATCACCAAGATTCAGATTCAGCAAACACTCCCCTCTCTCTCCCGGGAACTCAACGCAATGGAGACCATTTCTTCCTAAGGAGGGAGGATTTATCAAAGTGTATATTGGTGGCCACCCACCTATTCCATAGGCTCAAAAATAAGTTTTCCATCTTGGTCATTTTTCGGTAGTTTTTCGGGTTCCAAACTTTTTGGGTATTTTTGAGGCCCTAAATGAAGGTTTTTGGGGATTTGGGGCCCAGATGACTGCCCAAAGACACTGACCTGGGCAAGTCAAAAATCATTCTTCTTAGTTATACCTTTCTAATGGTGTATCGAGCACCCCAAAGGGAGATTGTATGCAAACGTTAGGCCCCCGAGAAGTTGACGTATCAACTACCCCCATCAGGGCCCACAAACCTTTTGGATTTTACTTATGTTAAAAATGCCTTTGGAGCCTCATTGTAACGATCATCTTCTTACAAATGAGAGTATCTGTCACATCTCTTCTCAAAGATAAGCTGCCACCATTCTCATGAGTCTTTCACTCTGTATTTTTATAGTTTTGTACATTTCGCAGATTAATAGAAGTTGTGTATTATTGTATCTTTGTGTTTATGGTTTCATATCTTATACATTTATGTTATATTATTGGATATGCGATATCTCTGTACATTTATTTATTATATCTTCACTCTCATTTCATGCCGAAAATAATCTAGATCAGTGGTATCATAGTAGGCTTCTCTTGATCATTTTTCAGTGTCTGTCCTCGACAAGGTCCAAGTATAGCAAGTTGGGTCTCAAGCTTGTCTTTCTTGAGGAAAATCTCTCTCGCACGCCCAAGAAACCCTCCATGGAAGAAGAAAATAAAAACTACGGAGCAGAAGATTCTATTAATATGTTGCTTGAGAAAACTCTCACGCAACAGAGGGATGAAATGATGGAGAATTTTTCCCACATCCTTCAACGCCTGCCAGTAACAAAAGGTGTGTCTTCATAAAGCGACCACTTTGGAGGAACCTTGCCTTTAAAGGTACATGCTAATTTTTATATTCTCTTATTTGAAGTTCATATAGATGCAGATGCTCTAGACAAATGGTTAAATCTGCTAGAAGGTTATTTCTTTGTTCACCATTTTTCAGATAGGGAAAATATCACCTTCGCACTCCTTAAGGCTCTCCCCCATATCAAACATTAGTGAGAAACTTACTGGGAGAAAAGTTCCACAGAAGAGTCTAGAATATATAGGGCCAAGCCCACATGGGATTTTTTTGTGGATGCAGTAAAGGAACAATATTACCTTGTTGGCAACTATGAGGACCAGTATATGAGATGGACCACACTACGACAAGAAAGGGGCCAAGTAGTTTTGTAGTTCACCAATACCTTATATACCTTGCACACCAAGCTTGGTATCAAGGACTCCAAATGACATTTGGTTCTAAAATACCGCAGGGCTCTACATAGATACATCCAAACTGAAATGGATTTTCTGGACATCTCATCACTCAGTTCTGCTTATCGATATGTTGTTAAAATCGAGCATAAGTTTAAGCACCATAAAAAACGAGAGTTCGGGCCTACAACTCCATAAAAACCAAAGTATGATAAAGATGGACCTAAAAAAAAACCTCCCAAAAACAAGTCCAAGCCAAATGAAAAGAAGGGTCACAGAAAGACTAAGAAGGACACTAGAAAATGGTGTGATTTCTACAAAATCCCCTGGCACAACACCGATGAATGTCACTCAAAAAAATCATTGGTGGTCGAGATCAAATTCAAGGAGTGGAACCTCGATTCAGAATCTAATTCAGAAAATAATTATAGAAGACAGATCATCGACGCAAACCCCATTGAGAGCATCGCAACTGCAACAATTCAACCAGAAGATCCAACAGATCATGAAGAGGGAGAGTTCCTTTTTCATTCACATATGTGGGTGAATGGGACCTTGCTGCATTTTATTGTTGATAATGGAAGCCAGGAGAACCTCATCTCAATAGAGGTCATAAAACAGTTGGGATTGTCGACAAAACCACACCCACAACCATACAACATTATGTGGCTTCGTCAAGGACGAGATCTCCATGTTGGCCATTAGTGCCAATTGTCATATGACATCTAGGCCTTCAAGGATGAGGTATTATGTGATGTTTCCCCACTGGATGTCTTTGATGTTCTCTTGGGCCAGCCATATTGATCCGAATGGATCTCCTCACGTGAAAGAACTTCTTATTTTGCGCCATGTTGATTTTAAGGTGGCAACAAAAATGTTTAAGTGGATTAAAATGATGCTTTCTTGAGTTTTATTTGTCACACATTTAATTATGCATTTGTGGGAAAAATACTTCATGCATTTTTCATATTAGTTTGATTAATGATTTTATGAAGTGCTCATGCATTTAATTATGCATTTTATGAGCTTTTATAACTCATACATTATTATTATTCACTTGTAGTTAAAATGATTAATATTTGTGAGAGAAAATTTGTCTCACATATTACTCATTTATTAATTATGGAAATTGGTTTTCATGTGAGAAACCACCTCACACCAATTTGCCCTTTTTTTCTCAATTGTAGGTTGAGAGAATCAAGGGCATAGTTGGAAAGTCTTTGGGTGGTTTTGAGACTTTTCCATTTTTGAGCCTAAGATGGTTGAAGATCCTAATTTTAAGGATCTTGTTTTTTCCTTCTTTGTAATTAGATCCTACAATTGTGGATCTTGTAATTAATGCTCTTAGTTGGAGAGTGAGTAAGGAAAAACTATATATATTCCTTATGTGAGCCATGTTGGAAAGGAAAAAAAGAGAGAGTGCTTAGCTATTGAAAGCCATAGTGTTGAGCTAATGAAGAGCCATAGTGCTTGAATGTAAAAGAGTTTTGAGGGCTCACTTTGAAGAAGGAATATAGAAGATTTGCATTCCAGTTGGAGTAGGTCCGGAGACGTAGCCCTAGAGGTGGAGGGGTGAACTCTGTTATCAACATCGGTTGTCTCTCTCTTATTTTCCTTCATGTGTTTTTTCTATTCTATGTTCATTTACTTATGTTTATGTGTTTTAATGCATTATGATAAATGAACTAATATGCTCAATAAAACCTATATAATCCATAGTCAATTTAAAGATCCTCACATTGTAAACATTTGGGAGAGTAGTACTCGACCCATTTATGGATCACATATATGTTGAAATGCTAAGATGTTTATAATTCTCGACCCCACAGTGTCATTTTTTCTTTGGGGGGTAATCTCTACAGAATACCAGAGGTAGTTCTGACTATTGTTCCACCTAAACAGTCTCGCAAGGTAGTATCTCATACTACAAAATTCATCTTATTTATATTATGTTCAAAGGGTGAACAAAAGAACACCGCAACCACTGCAGCCTGAGTCCAAGAACCTTCTGTCTAGTAGAAGTAGGTCCACAATATTGAAGCAAAGCATAAGGATTCCTTCTGCACATAGTCATCTCATGTATCAAGACTGGTTAAAAAGGTCCAAGCCTTCTAGCCATAGGTTTGTGAAAGCCTTCAACATGTTGATATTATGGTAGATGCGGGAGGTATTTACCTCCACGTGTAAACCTAACGAGAATAGAATATTCCAGAAAGCAGGAAGAAACCCTAATTGATTGGTTAATAACTCTATAAGACAAGTCAGCTCAAGAGAATGACTTGTATTAGGTTATTAGCCTCCAAGGGAAGAAGTCGGCAGAAGGAAATAATATATACTAAGGAATTGGTACTCAGAATGAGAATTCAGCCCAGGGAGTTTGCCAAATTTAGTATAAATACAAGAGGCCAGACATCATTCTGGCAGGCATTCTCAGAACTACAGAAGAAGCACTTGTGTTCACTACAGTGGGCTAGTTGTGCACAAGTTTGGAGGAGAGTTGTTGTTGCAGCTGCTGCAGCTAGCAGATTTCGATTTTGGCTTGGACTCTCTTGGTTATGGTTTGGACTGTTTGATCAGCTATTGTTACTCTTGCTTGGTGCACTATCCTTGGAGAAAGTTGTGCCACCTTGTTTGGATATCCATCCTAGGGGTTTCTTCTGGATTGATTCTCTTTCAAGTTTAAGGTGCTTGGGGGTGGCTTCGGCCTATGGTTGGGTGATAATAGTGATATTGTCTATGGTTAAATGAGCACATCCATTATATTCTAACAGGTTATGGGCCCACACCTCCTTCATTCAGTCTAACCACTGGAAGGGATCATATCCATAAGGATACTAATCTCATTGAAGAACTATCACTAGGGTTTCTAGTAGGAGCAGTTACTAAAGCACTGTCGCTAGGGTTACTAGCAGGTGGAGTTGCAAAAAACCTAACCCTCTCGTTGAGGCACCTTAAGTGAATGGATTGACCTAATTTCTAGATATACTAGTGAACCCTATCCTAGTGCACCTCCTGGTACTCTCAGCAAGCTCAGATGTCAAGTTTGAGTTTTTGGTCAAATCTAGGGTTGACCAAGTCAAAGCAGCCATGAATTACTCTATGAAGTCATAAAACAAGATAGATTGGGTTTCTAACTTTAGAGCATGGAAGAAAAGGATTGATCTCATCCTTGCTAAGAACAAAGTGTTGGATATCGTGAAAGGAAAGATTTTGGAACCAGAGTTTGAAGAAGGAAAAGAGAAGGAACCGCAAAACTATGCAGTTATAGAGAAGTTCAAAGACAATGAAATCAATTCCATGAGTATCATAGTGGATTCTATAAAATACCACCTGATACCGTACATCTCCCATCTTGATTCATCTAAGAAGATGTATGATTCCCTAACAAACCTCTTCTCAATCAAAAACATTGGACAATTAATGAGTCTGAAGAATGAGCTTCATGGCATGAAGATGAATGATGATGATAGCATAACATCATACTTTGTGATAATATCTCAGTTAAGAGATCAAATACAAGCTATTGAAGAGATCATTTCAAAGAAGGAACTGGTAAATATAGTACTCAATAGTCTTCCCAAGACATGGGATGCATTTTCCGCAAGCATGAACACAAGGAAGGAGTATCCTACATTTGAAGAACTTTGGAATTGTTGTGCACAAGAAGAATCAAGGATCAGTGAAAAAGAGAAACCCCAAATGAAGTATGATGATCAAGCCTTCACAGCAAGGTTCAAGGATTTCAGGAATAAAAAGAAGTTTGGCTCCAGGAAGAAACAAAATCAAGAGAAAGATATGTCAAGAATACAATGCTTCAACTGTCGAAAGTATGGACACTAGAAGAATCATTGTCCTGAGCTAAAGAAAGGGAAGGAGACACACGAAGCATCAATTGCAAAGGGAACATACAAATAAGACCAAGCAGGATAAAACATACTTCTTCTTCTAAGACAAGGTAACAATACTCTTCATAGTTCTTGTACATACCATGTTTTTTGTACATATCTTGCATATCTATTTCTTAAAAGATAATATGTTCAAAGAGAAAATACACTTATGGAAGAACAAAAATATAAGGATTGCTATCATTATGACTACAAGTCGGAAAATACACATGAAAGGATGAAGTACATCAAACAATTCATGTGGAAGTTATTACATAAGTAATAGTTGCAAGATAAGCTGAAATTAGAATCAATCTTGAATAAATCTAGAAGAATTAAAGACAGAAAGAAGTCAACAATCAAGAGGAAATTGGAGAAAGAATTATGACACCTTGCATAAGGCAATAAGGATGCATAAGTAAGCGTGGATTATGTTATATGGAGGGATCTGATTATATACTTCCAAAAGAAAAACATGCACTCATACATGAAGCAAGGACTAGATGGGAGCTAATACTACGATCCATTGAAGATGATGGAGTATATATCCATGGTAGCATCCATGAAAAGAAGTACATGTTCAACTTGACTTTAGAAGAAGTCTTCTTCGAAAGCAAACCTTAAAATATCCCTGGTTTTCCATCCACATCCATGATCCTATGATGAAAGAAAGAAGTTGGAATCTTTAGGGCATGGAATCTATAGAAAACTCCATGGACCCAAGAGCTAAAGAAAAACATGAGGAAGAACATGAAGATTCCAAGAGAGAAAGAAAAGCCAGAACAACCAGTCATTGTATCAAGAATCACAAGACTACCAGTCTGACATGAACTCACTAAAATCAATCAAACAGAGAAACTAAAAGTTGTGATGAAGAACAATGTATGGAAGACTTATGAATGTAAGCATTGAGAGATCCAAAACTAGAGGTTCTCCTAGATGGAGGGAGAATATTGTGATGATTGTGTGTTCCAGTAAACCAGATATACCTCTACATGAGCCATTATATCGTCCGCAATATCCATGGGTTGGAATTGACATCAGATGAATGAAAAATATGTTCTCCAGAATAATTGAACAAAGAGCATATGTAGAAAAACCTCAAGGCTTTGAGGTATACTAGAAAGAGAACCCTGTATGCAGATTTTGTATGGACTCAAACAACTTGGTGCAAAGTTTCTCATGCACAGCAGAAGCATGGTGAAAATATTCTATGATAAAAGTTAGAATGGTTACTCAAAAGTCTAGGATGATGGATTTCTAATCCATGACAAACTCTCATGATGAAAGAAGAAGTGCCACATGGATATGCTCTAGTTTGAGCCTTGCCACGATGTTATGAGCTAGGAGAAAACAAAGGAGATGAATTCAACTATGATATATTGTAATGATCAGAGCTATATGAAGCCTTCAGAGAAAACCAGTGTTCCAGAAAGACCGAAGTACATTGAGATCAAGCATTACATTCTCTGTGATGAAGTCTAGAGAAGAGAAAGTGGTTCTCCAATATATATCTCCATAGATGAGCAGATAAGCAGACATTTTGGTAAATCCTTTGTCCAAGATGAAAGAGTTTGCATACTCAAGTTGGAGCTCGTGCAAACGAATTCTTTATTCAAAAAGGAAGAGATGACTCCCATATTGGGAGGGAGCACTGATGTGTTATTGACTTATGGACAGTCATTTTTCAGTGCAAAAAATGGTCCAGGATGAGCATTTCCTTTCCAGTTCGGAAAATGGTTTGAGATTTCTGACGGACATGCATTTTGCAGTTCAAAAAATGGTCCAGATCGAATGGTCATATTCGTAATGAAAATGGTTTGATGGATTGTTGATGTACCACAAATAGTGATTCCCCTTGTGGTTAACATTGGGAATGGTCTAGGACAATCTCTCTTCTTGACGGTCACTCTCAGTAGTGGTCAAGAAGACTGGTCTGCCTCATCGGACAGTCATTCTTTCGAAGCTCATAGTTGTGAGCAGTTTCAAAGAATGGTCTGTTTTGGAGGTTGGTGTAGGACAGTCATTTCATTAGGAAATGGTCTGGACAATCATTCCCTAGGGCAATTCATTCTCTCCAAGTTTCACTTTGTTTAGTGCAGGAGGAATCGCCCAGATAGGTGAATGGTCCAGGCTCAGAAATTAGGACAATTATTCTTCCTTGCTTGAGAAGAATAGTTCAGATAGCTCATCATTGATTTTTTACCTTCTGAGGGCAGATGCTCTTCCAGATCTCATAGATGTGAGTGGAAGTATGGCCTAGATGATTCAATTTATATCATAACAATGTTTTTTGTGCAGGTTGATATCAAATGATTGTTATGGAGATTGTATGTCTCTAGACAGTAGATGTGTGCTATTGTTGTGGATGTGTTCCACTGATTGTGACTATACGTCACTGATAAAGTATCTCTGTGCTACTTGGTGTGGTAGTATACCACTGTATTGTAGTTGTGTACTACTATGGATAGACATAGGTGTACTCTATTGAATGACATTGTTCTGATTTCCCTGAAAACTATCAGTAGTATTGGAAATTATTATCATTTAGATGGATGATCAATGGACAGATATTTCCCAGACGAAAAATGGTCCAGGACATTTATTCTTCTAGGACATATGTCCGAATTAGAAGAATGGTTATTGTGTCACTCTGTGGAGTGAGTGACTTATCCAGCATCATGTCTGATTACTCAGATGGAGTATGGGTTCGAGAGATGATGCAGTTGATAACACTGATAGTGATGATGGTGCTCATGATCTAATCAAGAGTTAGTATATATGATTATGATGATGCTACCAGGTGAATGGTGTGTTTGTGCTCAAGACCATTACCTTCAATACCTCCCTAGCTAGGAGGGAGTTTTGATATTATGATAGCTTCGGGAGGTATTTACCTCCACGTGTAAACCTGATGAGAATAGAATATTCCATGAAGCAAGAAGAAACCCTAATTGATTGGTTAATAACCCTAGAAGACAAGTCGACTCAAGGGAATGACTTGTATTAGGTTATTAGACTCCAAGAGAAGAATTCGGCTGAAGGAAATAATATATACTAAATAATTAGTACCCAGAATGAGAATTTGGCCCAGGCAGTCTACCAGATTTAGTATAAATATAGGAGGCCAGTCTTCATTCTGGCAGGGATTCTTAGAACTGTAGAAGAAGCACTTGTGCGCACTACAGTTGGCCAATTATGTGCAAGTTTGGAGGAGAGATGTTGTTGCAGCTGCTGCAGCTAGAATATTTTAGTTTTGGATTGGAATCTCTTGGTTATGGTTTGAACTCTCTGATCAGCTATTGTTACTCTTTCTTGGTGCGCTATCCTTGAAGAAAGGTGTGCCACCTTGTTTGGCTATCCAGCCTAGGTTTTTCTTCTGGAATGATTCTCTATCAAGGTTAAGGTGTCCGGGGGTGGATTCAGCCTATGGTTGGGTGACAATAGTGATATTTTCTATGGTTAAATGATCACATCCATTATATTCTAACACAACAAGTTAAGAAACGCAAATTCTCCAGCAAGGCAAGCAACTCACCAAGATTCAGATTCAGAAAACGCTTTTCTCTCTCCCTAGGGAACTTAATGCAATGGAGACCATTTCTTCCTAAGGAGGGAGGATTGATCCAAGTGGATATCGGTGGCCAGCCACCTATTCCATGGGATCGAAAAACAATTTTCTATCTTGGTAGCTTTTCTGTAGTTTTTCAGGTTCCAAACTTCTAGGGTCGTTTTGAGGCCCTAAACGACATTTGTTTCTAGATTTGGGGCCCATATGACTTTCCAAAGGCACTGAGATGGGTTCGCCTAAAACATTTATTCTCGGTTATACCTTTACAACAGTGTATCGAGCGTCCCAAACAAAGATCATATGCAAATGTTACGCCCCCGGGAAGTTGACGTATCAATTACCCCCATCCGGGCCCGCGAACCTTTTGGATTTTCATCTTCTGGGGTTAGGGTTTTGGATTTTACTTATGTTAAAAATGCCTTTGGAGCTTCATTGTAATGATCATGTTCTTGCGAATGATATTATATTTCGCATCTCTTCTCAAAGATAAGTTGCCACCATTCTAGCGAGTCTTTCACTCTGTATTTTTATAGTTCTGTACATTTTGCACATTAATAGAAATTGTGTATTACTGTATCTTTGTGTTTATGGTTGCATCTCTGATACATTTATGTTATATTATTGGATATCTGTGATATCTATGTACATTTATTTATTATATCTCTGCTCTCATTTCGTGCTGAAAATAATCTGGATCAGTGGTATCATATCATGCTCCTCTTGATCATTTTTCAGTGCATGTCCCTGATGAGGTCTGAGTATAGAAATTTGGGTCTCGATCTTGTTTCTCTTAATAAAAATCTCTTTAACATGTCCAAGAAACCCTCCATGGTGGAAGAAAATAAAAACGACGGAATAGAAGATTCTATTAATCTATTTCTTGAGCAAGTTCTCATGTGACAGAGGGACGAAATGATGGAGAATTTTTCCCACATCCTTCAACGCATGTCGGTAACAAAAATCATGTCTTCATCAAGCGACCACTTTGGAGGCACCTCACCTTTCAAGGTACATGTCAATTTTGATATTCTTGTATTTGAAGGTTAGATAGATGTGGATTCCCTAGGTAAATGGTTAAATCTGCTGGAAGGTTATTTCTCTATTCACCATTTTTCGGATAGGGAAAAGATCGCCTTCACACTCAAGGCTCTCCCCCATGTCAAACATTGGTGGGAAACTTATTGGGAGAAAATTTCCATAGAGGAGTCTGGAATGTATGGGGCCGAGCCCACATGGGATATGTTTTTGGATGTGGTAAAGTAACATTATTACCCTGTTGGAAACTATGAGGACCAGTATATGAGATGGACTACATTGCGGTAAGAAAGGGGCCAATTATTTATGGATTTCACCAAAGCCTTCCATACCTTGTGGACCAAGCTGGGCATCAAGGACTCTGAACGACATTTGGTTCTAAAATACCGCAAAGCTCTACACAGATACATCCAAACTGAAATGGATTTTCTGAACATCTCATCACTTAGTTATGCTTATTGATATGTTTTTAAAATAGATCAGAAGTTTAAGAACCAGAACAAATGGAATTTTGGGTCTACAAATCTGCAACAACCAAAGTATGATTAAGAAGGGCCTAACAAACAACCTCTCGAAAACAAGTCCAAGCCACAATAAAAGATGGGTCACAGAAAGGTGAAGAAGGACACTTGAAAATGGTTTTATTTCCGCAATCTCCCCTGGCACAACACCGATGAATGTCGCTCAAAACAATCATTGGTGGCCGAGATAAAAAACAAGGAGCTGAACCCTGATTCAGAATCTAATTCAGAAAATAATGACAGAAGATAGATCATTGATGCAGACCCCACTATTATTGTCACGATCTCAACAATTCAACCAGAAGAACCAACAGATCCTGAAGAGGGGGAGTGCCTTTTTCATGCACGTATGTGGGTGAAGGGGACCTTGCTGCATTTTATTATTGATAGCGGAAGCCATAAGAACCTCATCTCAGTAGAGGTCGTCAAATAGTTTGGATTGTCGACAACACCACACCCGCATCCATGCAACATTGCATAGCTTCGCCAGGGACAATATCTTTGTGTCGGCCAATAGTTTCGATTGTCATATGACATCCATCCCTTCAAGGATGAGGTATTATGTGATGTTTCCCCACTAGATGTCTTTGATGTTCTATTGGGCAAGCCATATATGTGGAAACTCCATGATGTTTATGAGTCTCGACCCCGTAGTGTTAATTTTTCTCTGGGGGGTCATCTCTACAAAATAATAGAGGTATTTCTGACTACTGTTCCACCTAAATAGTTCCACAAGGTAGTATATCATACTACAAAATTCATCTTCTTCATAGTCTATTCAAAAGGTGAACAAAAGAACACAACAACCACTGTAGCCTCCATCCAAGCACCTTCTGTCTAGCAAAAGTAGGTCGAAAATATTGAAGAAAAGAGCAAGGATTCCTTATGCACACAGTCATCTCATGTATCGAGATTGGTTAAAAAGGTCCAAGACTTCCAGCCACAGGTTTGTGACAACCTTCAATAATCTAAGCAACACAACTTCTCCAGCAAGGCAAGCAACTCACCAAGATTCAGATTCAACAAATGATTCCCTCTCCCCCCCAGGAACTCAACTCAATGGAGAACATTTCTTCCTAAGGAGAGAGGATTGATCCAGGTGGATATCGGTGGCCACCCACCTATTCCAGAGGCTCGAAAAATAGTTTTCCATCTTGGTAGTTTTTTTACAGTTTTTCAGGTTCCAAACTTCTGTTGAGGCCTTAAATGAAGTTTTTTGGGGATTTGGGGCCTAGGTGAATGCCAAAGGATCTAACTTGGTCCATTCAAAAATCATTCTTCTTTGTTATACCTTTAAAACGGGGTATAGAGCACCCCAAACGGAGATCGTATGCAAAAGTTACGCCCTAGAAAGTTGACGTATCAACTACCCCCATTGAGGCCCACAAACCTTTTGGCTTTTCATCTTCCGTGGTTAGGGTTTTGGATTTTACTTATGTTAAAAATGCCTTTGGAGCCTCATGGTAATGATCATATTCTTTTGAAAGATATTATTCATCACATCTCTTCTCAGAGATAAGCTGTCACCATTCTAGCGAATCTTTCAATCTGTATTTTTATAGTTCTGTACATTTCGCACATTAATAGAAATTGTGTATTATTGTATCTTTGTGTTTATGGTTGCATCTCTGATAAATTTATGTTATATTATTGGATATCCATGATATATTTGTACATTTATTTATTATATATTCGCTCTCATTTCGTGCCGAAAATAATCGGGATCAAGAAAGTTTATTAGGAATTTCAACAGTATTTGTGCACCTATACTAGATACTATAAAGAAGGAACATGCATCTTTTGACTTGACAAATGAAGTCGAGAAAGGCGTTGAAAGAAAATATAGTAAAACAACCTATCTTGATTCTTCCGGACTTTAAGAAGACTTTCTAGGTCAAATGTGATGCAAGTGGAGTGCCCATTGGTGCAGTTTTAAGTCAAGATGATAAGCTTGTCACTTATTTCAGTGAGAAATTGAATGATGTTAAGAAGAAGTATTCAACATATGACAAGGAATTTTATGATGTAATTCAAGATTTGAAAAATTGGAGACATTATCTTATGCCAAAGTAGTTTATTTGTCATATTGACAATCGTGCTTTGTATTTCATAACCAGTTAAGAGAAATTGAACAAGAGACATGCCAAATGGGTATAATTCATACGGAATTTTACTTTTGACATTTATCATATTACTGGGAGTGCTAACAAAGTTGTAGATGATTTGAGCATAAGATGTTTGATCTTGCAAGAATTCCAAGTGGAGACTTTGGGATTTGACCACCTCAAGGAGATGTACTATGAAGACCCAGATTTCAAGGAAGCTTACGAAGCATCTGAAAATCATTTTTTAAGGGATAGAAATCAATGGATGGACTATATGATCCAAGAAGAACTATTATTCAAAGGAAGTTGATTATGTATTCCAAGATTCTCAATGAGGGATAATTTCTTAAAGGAGAAACATAGTGGAGGATTGGTTGGACACTTTGGCCATGATAAAACGTATGCACATTTGAGTTATTCATACTATTGGCCAGGCATGAGGTCTAATGTGAAGAAGTTTGTGGAAAGATGTAGAAGTTTCCAATATGATAAAGGAAAGCAATAGATCATAGGATTGTATCAACCATTTCCTATTCCATACAGGTCGTGGGATGTTATAAGTATGGATTTTGTTCTGGGATTTCCAAGAACCCATAGGTGAAATGATTAAATCTTTGTGGTGGTTGACAGATTTTCAAAACTGTCACATTTTATACCATGTCACAAAACCAGTGACATAGAGAATATGTTTTTTAAATAGATTGTGATATTAAATGGGTTACCCATGAGTATAGTCTTAGACAGAGATACCAAATTTGTGGGACACTTTTGGAGGAATTTGTGGAAGAAGTTTCAAAAAAATTTGTCTTTTAGTTCAATGGATCACCCTCAAACAGATGGATAGATTGAGATAATGAAAAGAATCTTAGGGAATCTGCTAAGGAGTTAGGTAACTGAAAATAACAGTCAATGGGATCAAATTTTTCTCAAGTAGAGTTTGCATATAACGACTCACCAAACAGGAGTATTGATAAGAGTCCATTATAGATAGTATATGGAATGCATCCAAGAGGAATTTCAGAATTGAGAGATTTAGGAAAAGCTAAATTTCAAAGTGCAGGAGCAAAGGATTTTGCTACAGAAATGAATAAGTTGCATGATCAAATCAAAGTACATCTATAGGATAGAAACCAGAGATACAAGAATATAGTAGACTAGAGAAGAAAAGAGGTGAATTTTAAGATTGGAGACCAAGTCTTGGAACATATAAGGAAGGAAATATTTCCAAGAGGGAAATATAACAAGCTAAAGATGAAGAAGATTGGACCTTGTAAAATCCTCAGAAAATTTGCTATGAATGCTTATGAGATTGAACTACGAGAGGATATTGGAATTTCACCAATATTTAATGTAGCAGACTTATACCCTTACAACATGGATGGCATAAAAGGGACAGATTGTCAAGAGAATATTCAGTGGAAGCGACAGATTCTCATAGCAGAGAATTTGCAGATAGAAAAGATAGTGTATCAAGGAATTGCTAAGAAAACTAGGAGGAAAGTTTACTATGAATCTCTGGTTAAATGGGAGAATCATCCAATAGAAGATATCAGTTGGATAAATGAAACCGACATCTAGAAGCATGGAAAGAGAGTGGAGGAGCTCATGGACATGATTCCATGAATATTTTTTTCAGAGAAGTATGATGCAGGAGCATCATCGTCATCATTTAATGAGGCAAGGTGGAGGACAAATCAACATCCAGTGCAACACACTTTAACTAGTTTGGATTCCAAGGAGGGCGTGTCACTTTAAATTTTGAAAACTTGTGTTTAAATATCCCATAAGATATTGAAACTAGAGCCATTGTATATGCTCCAGGAGATTGTAATTGCCTTTAATGCTTGTAGGGTTGTACATATCTTGAGCATCGACTCATATCTAGATTGTAATTATTCATTTATTGTAATAATCATAGTGGTAGGATTCTTTTAATTATGATATGAAAGCACTAGAATAGTCTGGAGGGATGGCTCGAGAAGCCCCTTCATGTATAAATCAATGTAATCTATGCCCAAAAGAGGTTGTTGAAAGCTGCTCAAGGCTATTGAAATCCTTGTAAATATTTGTTGAAGGAATATAGAAGAGGAGAATTGTTTTCAATTTCTGAGATTTATTATCTTTGAGTAACTAGATAAATGTTATGTTATTTATCTTTCTGTTTGTGTGTGTGTGCATCTAAATGGTTAATTGTATGAATCCTTAATGTTAATTTAAGTTTCAATTGTTTCTCTTCTGAAATCTCGGTGCAAGGAGTGCACAGTGCCCATGCAAGGAGTGTGAAGGCTGAACCGTCTACAAGTTCAAATAGATCAGGAGAGATAGCGTAAGTTTACACAGAGAAAGTGCAAGGAGTATTCCTATACTCACAGGAGTATAAAATCTCAGAGGGGAGACCAATGCACAGAGTTGACACTTCGTTAACTGTTGGTAAATAACAGAGGAGAGATAGCATAAGGAGTGCACAGGTGACTTTTCCAAGTCCCAAGATCAGAGAAGAGATAGCACAAGGACTGCTCAGGTGACTTATTTTAAGTCCAAATCTCAGGAGGGAAGTGAAAAGTGTGCACCAAGGTTCGAGTCCTTTAAGTTTGAAATCTCAAGGAGGGATAGTGAGAGTAAATCCTCAAGAGGAGGAATCCCTTTTGTTTTAAGGGTCTAGTAGACGAGATCTGTTTGGGAGATATCATAATCCCTCGTAGTCATTGGATGAAAGAGGAGGATCACGGTTGTTAGAACCCCAAGTCCTTTGGACTTCGTTGTTCTGAAAGTTTTTAAGTTGTTCGTGTAAGTGAGACAAAATACCAAAATCTTCGAAGTCCCAGAGTGAATCTACATCATAGATCACTTGGAGGAGTCTGGGCCTTTGGATCCCTGAGTGGTTTGGCGATTTGACACTCTACGAGAAATTAGTTGTTGTAGCGCAGAGTAGAGAATTCCCCAAAGTCCCGAATTTCGAAGTAAATCCTGACCGTCAGTTGTTGGGTACATGTGGACCGTAGATCTCCTTCCTTCGCCAATTTAGCATTCGACAATTTAGGAATTTGGAGTTCAGTTGGAGTGAGGAACCTCGAAGCCCAAAGTTTTGAAGATGATCATAGTCGTTGGCTATAGGAGTAGTGTGGATTGTTGATCCTTGAACTCTTCGGAAGTTTGCCAATTAGCCAATTTAGGAGAAGTTGTTGGTTGAGGTTGGAAAAGTATCGAAGCTCAGAGTCTAGAGTGAACAAGGACCATTGATCCGAGGAAAACACCAACCGTTAGATATATGGATTTCATCCCTTCGCGAGTTTAAAGGTTTTTGGGTGTGGAGTATTGTGTTTGTAAATCATCCAGAGCACCGAAGTTCCAGAACGTCGAAGTTATCATTCCCAAATTTTAAGCCCAGGGTTTTAGTCCCAAAGTCACTTGCACGAGTCCACTGGAGTAAGAAGTCCCTCACGAACACAAACTTTCATGTAGTGAGAGAAGAAAAGGAATGTGGTAATAATTCTAAGGGTTCTATGAGGACCCGAGAACCACTTCTGCTCCTGTGTAATATGATCCTAGACCAGGAGGTCGCGTGAGCCCTAGAGGGGGTTTGCATCATTATACATGAAAACTCAAAGACATTAATAATATAAATTGATAACATAAAATATTAATTTGTACCGAGACACATACATAATGATACATGTGGATTACACTATAGATATATTATTTGAATTTCTAGAATAAATATTAAAGAAAACACATCTCTTTTTAAATTGTAAAATAATTTCTGAATTTCACATGGTGGAATTATGGAAAAATGGTGTAATTTTTCCAATCCATGCCCCTCTTGTTAATTAAGTGTGTTTTTTTAACTTATATATATAGTTGGAATTATTCATTCATTGGTTGAAATATATTATATTTTTCTAGATTTATGAAGATGAAAGTGAAATTTCATAATTGTGTTTATGGATACATTGTTTTTTACTGTCATGGTGTGAAATTGGTTGAATCCAACAAGGGTAAATTTTCATAAGTGTGATTATATAAACATGTTTTTTCTATCATGATTAGAATTTAATATGTTGTGTTGTTCCTGAGTCTGTACTAAGGCTCAAAGTACAGTGTCAAGGCATCCGAAAAGAGGTGAAAGATGTAAACAGTGATAAAATCTCTCCGGTATTAGAATCTAAGGGAGATTTCTATGTTCCCTACGCCTAGCTTCCAATT
>ML781857.1:531701-543698 GCA_009831015.1 Picea engelmannii | reverse complement strand
ATAAAGGTTCCTGATCCTATTCACCTTCATGACCTGTAAGATGCCTTTGAACACTTTCATCACTCCACCTTGAATTGTACATTTGTATCTAGTAGAATCTTGGACTCCCAAAGATATCAGATTCCTTCTAAGTTCAGCTACGTGCCTCACATATGTCAATGTTCTTATAGAACCATCATACATTTTAATTCTGACGCTACCAATCCCAACAATCTTATAGGAAATATCATTTCCCATAAAAACAACTCCATCATCTATAGGTTTATATGTTGTAAACCAATATTTATGTAAACACATGATTGGATGTGTTAGATTCTAGTAACCAATGATGATCATGATGTGAAGCATTATAAATAGACATAACCTCATCAGTCATACCTGAACTAGAAGTTGAACTCGTCTCTATTGCGTTTGCTTCATTTACTTCTTTTGTAGAGTCATCTTTGGAGGCCTATTGTCTTTTCTAGCAATCCTTTTTAAGATGTCCGGATTTTCCACAATACCAAAACTTAAGTTTACTTTTCCTCCCTCTTGAATTAGATCTTAAAGAACCTCTCTAATTCTTCCCTTTATCTTTGGATCACCCTCTGACCACCATTGCCTTAGAAGTTGAGGTTTCTTGACTAGACATTCACCTCATCTCCTTAGCCAATAAAGCTCCCACAAGACTCCGAAAATGAACACAATAGTGCCACTTCTTCTTATAGAGGTAACTAAATGATCCCAAGACTTCGACAATGAATACAATAGTGTCAGTGCTTTGTCTTCGTCTTCGAGTTTAACTTCCATACTAGCTAATTAAATTAGAAGAGTATTAAAGGTACTTAAATGGTGTTGGTTACTTCTTCCCTTCGAGGGTTATTTGAGTTATTGACCCAGGGTTCATGTCACTCAAGGTTCCAACAAAGCCTCTAAAACTATCGGCCCTCCTGGTAAACCAGAAGGCAACACATCACCAAAAAGCGTTGTGCAGTCTCACCCGAGATAGATTTAAATGGGTGGTTGTAAGACTCAGGTGTTTACAGCCTAGGACAGAGCATGGGATAGGGGTTCCTCGAATAGGGTCAGATACCGTGAGCCATAAGGGAGAGTACCTATTCCTTGGATTCACATACGAATATCTCATAGGTTAATTACAATTGACTATAAGTAGATTCATAACCAAGTAATAACTCATCAATCAAGTTTAACCATCAATTGCTGAAAGAGAGAAGAATCATGCATACATTTAACACATTACATGAGAGTTTCCGTGGTTCACCCCCTCCTGGGCTACATCCACAAATATTTGGCTCTTGGCTATTGTATTATGATAGTTCTGCATTTCCGGTGCCTCGCGCCTACAATTCTCCACAAAACCGGGTAAGATCTATGCGAGGCGAACTAGATCACACCAGGCTCCACGGCCTGTGGTCTAATACTTAGATCCACCCCTCCTTGGGTCTTCTTTTCTCAACAACTTACAAATCAGTTCGTACCGCTTCAGAACATTACAGAAAATCACTCACAACTACTAACGAACTACTCTATATGATACTTTTGTATCTATATTTATACATTTCGGGCTCTTCAACCTCTTTTAGAATATTACAAAAACCCTAACCCTTATTACGTTAGGTATTTCTCCCATATGCGTGCTGCTCCTTCTCCTGCTGTGGCTTTCCTTTGTGCACGCTTTCTTGCATGCGCGTGTGTTGTTCTTCTGCTAGTTGTTACTTTAGTTTTCTGCATGCTTTCTTTTCTACGATCGTTCTTCTTCCTCTTCGACCTAGTGCCAACAGGCCCCCAACACTGACATGTGACTCATCCCGAGTCACCTAGTTTCTTTGCGCTTCCTCGATCTCCTTGGTGATCGTCTGGAACTGTTCCTGTAACTTTGATTCTTTTGTTAGTGCCTATGCGGTTCACTTCTTGATGGTGTCCACTATGTGAATTGCCACTTCCTCACTCATCATTCCTACGCATTCTAGTTGAGTCTGTGTTGTTTGGTTTCTGGCTTCTTCTATCTTTGCAAGTACTTCTGCTACCCATTCCTGCAACGGTTCTATTTGAGCCCGACGCTCCTATTTATGTGTTTGCGTAGTGATAAGTTCTGTCTGTATCTTCTTCAGCTCTTGCATTCCCTTGACTTGTTCGGGGATTGGTATGGTCTTCTGTCACTACTTGAGTTCTTGGATTGTTGTATTGATCCTCTCCTCCTCCTTGTCCTAGTGTTGGACTTGTGGATCCTCTTCCAGCCTTGTCCAAAGTTGTTTTTCTTTATCCAGCAAGTTGGCTGCCGATCTGACTTGTTTTTCCAACTCCTACAGCTGCATTGTTGCTTCCTGCTTCCTTTGCTCCTTCACTGGTGGTGGAGTTGTCGGTCTAATTTGTCCGCGGAGAGTCTCGATCTCCCTTTGATACTGATCAATTGCCTGTGCAATCTGGTCGATGTTCTCTGCAACTGGGAGTTCATTTCTTTGCGCAGTAGTTTAAAGTTTCCTGAAAACTTCTTCCACTCTACGTTCCAGCTCGTTTCTGCGTTCTTTCTCCTCCTTGGTTTCCTATTGAGCCCATGCGCAAACTGTTTCCAGTGCTTCTCGCTTCTTTGTTGCTTTTTGTAGCTCGACTAAGTTCTTATGTGCTCGAGCTTGCATCTCATGGTTGAATCTCACCTGTAGTTTGTGTAATGCCTTTGATGGAATCCGTGTCAGAGCCAATTGGATATGATCCAAATCCTTCAGTGGTGTCTGTCCCACAATTTCATCTATTCGCAGCATGCTAGGATTTGTGTAGACTATGGAATGTGCATGTGGCATTGAAAGAATTGGGTCACGTTCTTCTACTTCCACCCTTTCTGTGGCCTGTGCGGTCGATGGTTCTGTGCCTCTGTTGGTGCTCATGATCTGGGATTCCCCGAATTTCTTAAGGAGCTTCCCCATTTCTGTCAGTTCCTTCTATAGTTTGTCTTAGTGGTGTGCGGTATGATCGAAGTATTCTGCAAGGCAGTCTTGGACCATCCTGGCAATCATCTCTCCATCATCCTCTGTGATTGTGTAATTCGGTGGTGGTCGTTGTGCCTTCATTTTCTTGCACACCCCTGTGTCCTGTGCCGCTAGTCTCTTATCCCCCCCTAGTTCCTATGTGATGGGGTTCGGTGCGGTTTCTTGTGGTCCCTCAACTGGTTTCTTCTATCCATTGGTCGACTGGGTGGTTTCTGTTCCTCCCTTTTGGGTCCCTGGCTGCTGTGAGTTGTCGTCTTCCTGATTTGACTTGGGTTGCATCGTTCTTCTTCTCTTGGGTAATAGGATATGTGGAGGTTGTGTCTCTGCATGCGCAACCCCTCCTTCTGTTGTTTGTGCTGGTACTCCTCTGGGTATAGTTAGGATCCTCTATTCATCAGGCCATTTGTTGATGATCATGTCGATATCACCCTCGGTGACACAATAGTGCATCTGTAGCCACTGTTTATTTGAGTCTTTCCTTGGTTGTATCCACATGGCTTGTCGCCTAGCCCAGAAATTAGCGATGTCCCTGTATCGTGCGACAACCTCTGGTGTTATTCTCCATGCTTGGCCGACGGCTTCCTGTATCTCTCGTAGGTATGCTTCTAATAAAATTTTGTTCTCCTTCTTCTACTTGGCTAGTGGCCCAGCTCTGAGGACGTGATATCTTGCTCCCCCTGGCTATGGTGTGGTAGCAAAAACAACATATTCTCGTTCTCACCATCCCATGAAAGCTATGAGAGTGATCATCCATGTGTAATGAAATTCTATACCTACATCCTACATGTCTTTGCAGTCTATTTGGAACAAGTTTGATAGGTATGGCACCCAACTCATGAAGGTGCCTTCTGTGCAATGAGCTGCCACAAAAATGACTCCTGCCGGTCCTTCGTCTTTGCGGCATTTTCATAGCAGTTTGTAGGATAAAATATTTGCACCCAATTGTGTCGCAACATCGTTGATCCATTTAATTATAATGCCTCTTGTTCCCCTGTTGCTGCCATATTTATTTTTCATATCTTCTACCAATGCTTTTTCCTTGGACTTATCATCCAGGATCAGTGCGAGATCCATACCCCCGGTGGGTAAGCCTATTATCTGCGTGATAAGTTCAACCGTTATGTGGACGGGTTTGTCCAACCATATATCCCCTCCATGCGTAATTTCTAACAGTTTTTTTACGCATGCCGTTGCATATTGGCCTCTGCCAAAGTGTGGTATCTTCAACAACCCTAGAATTCATGTTCTGTCTAGTCCAGTGGCCCACTGGTGTGGTTGAGTGATGGATTTTCTAAGTTGGTTCATGACTATTTTCTGCATAAAAACCTACGGTGCAAGATCTGGATATTTAGTGTCATCTGTACGTCATGGTTGGAAAACTTGAGCTTCCCAACGTGACCTAATAGCTGTGGGTCCACCTGTACTCCCTCTGGTGTGCGAGGTAACACAATCTCTGCGGCTGGTTTCTTTTGAGGTGAGCTTGGTATCTAAATTCGGTCCTCCTGTCGCCGTGGTTAGTTTGAGGTTCCAAAATATTTTGGTTTCTCCTTCACCATCCATTCTGCCTAAGCCGTGGCCATTTCCCCCATCGACTCGACCGAAAAATAATCTAGGATGGGTCCTTGTGGGGTGTCTGGTTGCACTGCTGCATCCGGGTTCTGTGCGCTTCTAGTGGCTCCTATGGCTGCTTCAGATTTCTTTTGTAGTATTTCCTGGTGGGTTTCTTATTCCTTGTGTTGGGGCTCGTGCGCTACTGCTGGTGTATCATGTTACATGGCCTCTGTTTTTGGTTTCGGGGCCTCCTCAAGTATGGGTGTAGACTCTACTGGAATTTCCTCTGGTGATGGGATTTAGTCAATATCGACGATTTCTAGGGGCTACTGTTCACTTTCTTCCGGTGGTCCTTGCGACCTTGTCTGAGCCCTGGTTGATCTGACTGTATGGCTTGGTTCTGCGAGTTTTGGTGGTGCTATAATGGTGTATTTCAAACGTTTGTGGGGTTTGAATGACTTTGGTAAGCTCTGTGGTTTCAATCTGTTTATTCTTGCTGCTATTGCTCTTTTCCTTTTCTCGGTCCCCGAATAGACTAACTATTGTTGTGCTCGTGTGTTGTATGGGCTCACCATGAAGCTTGTCAAGGATGTTTTCCTCCCTCGTGTGATTAATGCACCATAACTGTAGGTTCAATGCATCTGTGGCATTTTTGTACTTGCCATTATGACTGATCTGTCGTCTCTAGTTGGCACATTTAATGTGACATCCCCTCCACCCTTGCCTTGCTTTAGCTCTGCTTTTTGCTATCCTGTCGATCTACTTTTTCCGGTCTTTCCCACGTGTTTCCTTTTTCAATATGGTTGTTATCTTTTCCCTTGATGGCTTTGTGTTTCATATGCAGCTATGTGTTTCCTTTTTATTTTTATTTTTTTTGAACTGTGCGGTGGGTGGTCAATTGTCCTTATACAGCTTCAGCCGAATCCCATTCACCATTCCTCTAAGGTCTGTGCCCGCTAGATCTTTTAACTGTACAACTCCTCAGTCCGTGATAGTTTTTACCTCGTATGGTCCTAGCCAATGCATTCTCATCTTTCCTGGGTGTTGTAACACTTTACTATCATAGAGTAATACTAGATCTCTTTTCTTGAATGTCTTCCTCTTGATGTGGCGGTCGTGCCAAGCTTTGTCTCTTGCTTTCTGTACTTGTTGATGGAATCCTGCCAAGATTCGGTCTTCCTCCATTGACAGTAATTGATTCAGTCTTTCCTGTACTATGCCTCGTTCTATCATTTGTGTAATGGCTTCTATACGTAGGCTAGGTATTAAAAATTTGAAGGGCATTATTGCTTCTTGACCATAGACTAGTTTGAATGGTGTGTGGCCAGTCATCTTTTTACATGTGGTTTTATACGCCCATAGTATTTCTGGTAACTTGTGATCCCAATCGTCCCCGTTGACATTGCATATCTTTGTCGAGGTGTTTTCTAGGATTTTGTTGAAGGCTTCTACCATTCCATTTGCATGTGGATGATACGGTGTGCTTTTTTGGTGATGAACTTCAAACTCTTCCAGCATCACTCGGATGGTGTTGTTTATGAAGTGCTTTCCTTGGTCACTCATAAAAATTCTTGGGCACCCAAATCTAGTAATTACTTGTTCAAACAAAAAGTGTGCAATTGTCTCTGTGTGATGGGGTTCAGTGTGGTTTCTTGTGCTCCCTCAGCTGGTTTCTTTTGTCCATTGGTTAGCTGGGTGGTTTATGTTCCTCCCTTCTGGGTCTCTGGCTGCTGTGAGCCATCGTCTACCTGAGTTGACTTGGGTTGGATCGTTCTTCTTCTCTTGGGTACTGGGATTTGTGGAGGTTGTGTCTCTACCTCCGCAACCCCTCCTTCTGCTGTTTGTGTCGGTACTCCTCTGGGTATAGTTGGGATCCTCCATTCATTAGGCCATTCGCTAATGATCATGTTGATATCACCCTCGGTGACATAGTAGCGCATCTGTAGCCACTATTTATTTAGGTCTTGCCTTGGTTGTATCCACATGGCTTGTTGCCTAACCCAGAAATTAGTGATGTCCCTGTATCGTGCGACAACCTCTGGTGTTATTCTCCATGCTTGGCCGATGGATTCCTGTATCTCCCATAGGTATGCTTCGAATACAATTCCGTTCTCCTTCTTCTGCTTGGCTAGTGGCCCAGCTATGAGGACGCGATATATTACTCCCCCTGGCTGTGGTGTGGTAGCAAAGATGACGTATTCCCGTTCTCGCCATCCCATGAAAGCTATGAGAGTGATCATCCATGTGTAATGAAATTCCATACCTACGTCCTGCATGTCTTTAAAGTCTATTTGGAACAAGTTTGATAGGTATGGTGTCGAACTCATGAAGGTGCCTTCTACGCAATGAGCTGCCAAAACAATGACTACTGCCGGTACTTCGTCTTTGCGGCATTTTCATAGCAGTTTACAGGCTAAAATATTTGTGCCCAATTGTGTCACGACATCGTTGATCCATTTAATTATAATGCCTCTTGTTCCCTCGGTGTCGTATTTCTTTTTCATCTCTTCTGCCAATGCTTTTTCCTTGGACTTATTGTCCAGGATCAATGCGGGATCCATACCCCCGGTGGGTAAGCATGTTATCTGCATGATAAGTTTGACCGTTATGTGGACAGGTTTGTCCAGCCATATATCCCCTCCATGCGTAATTGCTAATAGATGTTTTACCCATGCTGTCACATATTGGCCTCTGCCAAAGTGTGGTATCTTCAACAACCCTAGAATTCCTATTCTGTCCAGTCCAGTGGCCCACTGGTGTGGCTAAGTGATGGATTTTCCAAGTTGGTTCATGACTATTTTCTGTATAAAAACCTGCAGTGCAAGCTATGGATATTTAGTGTCATATTCTACATCATGGTATGAAAACATGAGCTTCCCAACATGACCTAATAGCTATGGGTCCACTTGTACTCCCTTTGGTATGCGAGGTAGCACAATCTTTGCGGCTGGTTTCTTTCAAGGTGAGCTTGGTACTTGAATTCGGTCCTCCTGCCGTCATGGTTGGTTCAAGGTTCCAACAACTTTCAGTTGCTCCTTTGCCATCCATTCTGTCAAAGATGTGGCCATTTCCCGCGTCGGCTCAGCCAAAAAAGAATTTGGGATGGGTCCTTGTTGGGCGTTTGGTTGCACTGTTGCGTTCGGGTTCTGTGCACTTCTAGTGGCTCCTACGACTGCTTCAGCTTTCTTTTGTGGTATTTCCTGGTGGGTTTTTTCTTCCTTGTGTTGGGGATCGTGCACTACTGCTGGTGTATCCTATTCCATGACCTTTGTTTGTGGTTTCTAGGCCTCCTCAAATATGGGTGTAGACTCTACTGGAATTTCCTCTGGCAATGGGATTTCGTCAATATCGACGATTTTGGGGGGTTGTTGTTTGCTTTCTTCCGGTGGTCCTTGCAACCTTGTCTAAGCCCTGGTTGATCTAGTTGTATGGCCTGGTCCCATGATTTTCGGTGGTGCCATAATGGTGTCTTTCGAACGTTTGTGGGGTTTGAATGACTTTGGTAAGCTCTGTGGTTTCACTCTGTTCGTTCTTGTTGCTATTTCTCTTTTCTGTTCTTGGTATGTGAATAGACTAATTGCTGCTGTGCTCGTGTTTTGTATGGGCTCACCATGAATCTCGTCGAGGACGTTTTCCTCCCTCGTGTGATTAATGCACCACAACTGTAGTTTCAATGCATCTGTGATGGTTTCATACTTGCCATTATGCCTTCTCTACCGTCCCTAGTTGGCATGTTTAATGTGGCATCCCCTCCGTCCTTGCCTTGATTTAACTCCACTTTTTGTTGTCCCATCAGTCTACTTTTTTCGGTCTTTCCCGAGTGTTTCCTTTTTCGATATGGTCGTTATATTTTCCCTTGATGGCTTTGTGTTTCATATGTGGCTATGTGTTTCCTTTTTTTTTTTTTAACTATGCGGTGGGTGGTTGACTGTCCTTATACAGCTTCAGCCAAATTCCATTCACCATTCCTCTAAGGTTTGTTCCTGCTAGATCTCTTAACTGTACAACTCCTCCGTCCATGATATTTTTTACCTCGTATGGTCCTAGGCAATGCATTCTCATCTTTCCTAGGTGTTGTAACGCTTTACTATCGTAGAGTAATACTAGATCTCCTTCCTTGAACATCTTCCTCTTGATGTGGTGATCATGCCAAGATTTGTCTCTTGCTTTCTGTACTTGTTGATGGAATCCTACCAAGATTCGGTCTTCCTCCATTGACAATAATTGATTCAGTCTTTCCTGTACTGCACCTCGTTTTGTCATTTGTGTAATGGCTGCTATACGTAGGCTGGGTATTAAAAATTCTAAGGGAATTATTTCTTCTTGACCATAGACTAGTTTGAATGGTGTGTGGCCAGTCATCTTTTTACATGTGGTTCTATACGCCCATAGTATTGTTGGTACCTTGAGATCCCAGTCGTCCCTGTTGACGTTGCATATCTTTGTCAAGGCATTTTCTAGGATTTTGTTGAAGGCTTCTATCATGCCATTTGCATGTGGATGATACGGTGTTCTTTTTTGGTGATGAACTTCAAACTCTTCCATCATCACTCGGATGGTGTTGTTTATGAAGTGCGTTCCTTGGTCGCTTATCAAAATTATTGGGCACTCAAATTTAGTAATTACCTTTTCAAACAGAAAGTGTGCAGATGTCTCTGCACTACAATCTATTACTGGCGTGACCTCTGCCCATCTTGTTAGGTATTTTGTCGTGGTGATAATGTATCTTTCCCCTATTCTTTTGGTTGGTGGGTTAATAGGTCCCACGAAGTCTATCACCCATTTGTCGAATGCCTGAAGTGTCACATGTGGTCGTAATGGCATCTCGTTCCTTCTATTGGGTTTGTGTACCCTTTGACAGACGTCACATTGCTGACAGTATTCTTTTGAGTCTCTGTGGATCGTTGGCCACCATAGTCCTGTGCATAGCACCTTCTGTGCGGTAGCTTTTCTTGCATAATGTCCTCCTGTTATTCCCTCATGGGCTTCTATTAAAATTCTTGGTCATTCGTGGGCTAGTACGTATCTTCGTAAGATGCTATCTGCGCCCATCTTGTATAGATGTCCCATGATCAATTGATAGTCAGCTGTGCAAACTACCAATTTCTTCTTCTGCGCAGTGGTATATTCTTGTGGCACAGTACCTGTGCTTAAGTACTGGATGATCACTGCAAAGTGATCGTTAGCAATCTGTACTGAGAATAGTTGTGCATTTGGAAAGTTGTCTTCTAAATTCGTTGGTTCCTCTCTGTTTGTGACCCTCAATAGGTGGTCAGGCCTTTCATTCAGTTTTCCTGGTTTAACTATTACCTCAAAGTCAAATTCTTGAAATAGTAATAACCATCGATAGATTCTCCCCCCCAACACTGGCTTGTTGACTAGGTATTTCAGGGTTGAGTGATCTGTAAACATCTTAAAGTATTTTCCCAATAGGTAATGTCTGTACTTTTGTAGTGCATAAACCATAGCTAGGCCCTCTCTTTCTGTCGTGTTATAATTTTGTTCTGAATATGATAATTTTCTACTTGCAAACGCTATTGGGTGGTCTAAGTCTCCTGCTCCTAGTTGTGCCAAGATAGCTTCGAGTGCGATCGATGATGCATCTACATGTACATGGAATGTCTTCTCCCAATCTGGAAATACCAATATTGGTGCAGTGGCCATATTCTCCTTTAAGGTATCTAGACCGTGTTGGCATTCATCATTCCATTGATACTTTGTATCCTTCCTTAACAATTTTTCCATTGGTGTTATAATCTATGCGTAGACTTTGATGAATTTCCTATAATATCCCATATGTCCTAACGTTGCTTTGAGTTGGTAGACTGTTTTTGGCGCTGGTAGATTAACAATGACTGCAATTTTGGACGGATCCACTAGCAAACCCTGCTTGCATACTATGTGTCCCAATAGTATCCCAAATGATGTCCCAAATATGCATTTCTTGATATTTATTGATATCTGGCACTGTCTGCATTGTTCTAGCATCAGTCCTAACAATTCCACATAATTTTTTAAAAGGCTGTAGACTATCTAATTATCCAGGTATACTTCGAGGAATTAATGGATGAAATCCTTAAATGCTGCGATGACTACTCTAGAAAAGATTGGGGGTGCATTCTTCAGTCCGAACGACATGACTGTATACTAATAAGATCCCCATTCTGTCATGAACATGGTCTTGTGTCTATCCTCCTGCACTATTTTAATCTAATGATATCCTGGGAATCCATCAGTAAATGAGTAGGATTTGTGGCCTCCTACATTCTCGAGTACTTCGTCTGTGAATGGTGTGGGGAATGGGTCATGTAGGCATGCATCGTTCAACTTCCACAAGTCGATGCATATTCTGATCCTTCTTCCCTGTTTCTTGTCCTATACTACCATTGGACTTATCCATTCTGATTCTTCGACTGGTTCGATGATGCCAACCTCCAACATCCTGTCGATCTCGTCTTTAACTTTCTGTTTATATTTGGGATTCAATCTATATTGTCATTGTTTAATGGGTCTCACATCATGTCTGAGTGGTATCTTCATTTCTCCTAATTCTCTTGCTATGCCTTTCATCTCTGTAATGGTTGTGGGAAATAGGTCGCTGTATTCGTGCAAAAATTCTGTGATTCTTTCTAGTGTCTGTTCGTCCCAGTAGTCTCCAATGCTGACCATCTTGGTCCGCTCAATGGTCCCTATGTTAACCTTCTTTACCTTGATTGGAGCAGAGATGACCTCTGACTCTAAGGGTGGTCCTTCCACATTTCTCTCGCCTTCAAATTCTTTGATCTGAATACTGCGCAGATCGTTTTCATCCAGATCTTCCTCCTATACATGGTAGCATGACAATAGATCCTTGGCAGTTTTCTTATTTCATTGTTGTACCTCTGTGATAGTTTCTACTTACGGTTCTTCGATGAATATGACGTTTCTGATCCGTTTCAAGGCCATGTCTATGTTGGGGTTCTCATGGTCGAATGAGAAAGTGATTGTAAAGTTCTGTTGGAGTGTTACCCATGTCTTGGTTCCTTTATGCATTTCCTGGTCCGTATACCAATTCGCTGGTATGCCTTATAAAGTATGAATGAAGTGGTGAGACCATTCCTGTTGGATTACTGAGAGGGGGGGTGAATCAGTAATAGTGTAATTATAATCATTTTTCTTCAAATGTTATATCAATGTAGAATTATTATCTAATAATGAGAAGTAAGAAATAAACAATGACACACATACACAGTACACCAGTGTTTTACGTCGAAACCCAAATCGGGAGAAAACCACAGAATACTTTTTCTTATATGTCTTGAAGAATTACATTCATTGGAATCACCAACTTCCTTTGTTTTCTAGCTACAACTGGAAGGAGGCTCCAACCCCCTAGTTTCTCAGGCTACAACTTGAGGGAAGCTCCAACTCCCCAATTCTCTGGCTACAACCAGAAGGAGGCTACAACCCCCAATGTTCTCCA
>ML781857.1:497298-512852 GCA_009831015.1 Picea engelmannii | reverse complement strand
TCAGTTTATGATCAGATTTAAACTCCCATAGTTGTTCACCAATCAAAACTTCCTCCATTTTCTCACACAAGCCATGTGAGAAAATTGCATAGTCTACGACACTTGCTCCATTGTAGGTATTGCAGGTGAAATTGCCAGAATTCATCCATCTAGCCACCCCATTACAAATGACTAAGTCAAATGCCCCACATAAAGTAAGCAGTTGTTCCCCAAAACAATTGGAGCTTTTGTTGTCCTCTGAAACTCTTGTCCACTGATGATTTATCTCTTCTGTGAGCCAAATGGGGTTGCAGTCTTCCTTACAACGAAGAATACTAGCTTGTCCACATGTTGTCCTAGCATTGAAATCACCCACTATAAGGACTTCGCTTAGTTGAGAGTACACTGCAATACCATTTTTTAAGGCTGCAAAGGGGTCTTTTTGATCAAGCTCCCTACTTTTGTAAGTTTTTGAAACTTGTGGAGCAAAATAACATGCTGCAATCCTGATGATGTTACCATTTTTTGATATTTTAAACCAAATGAATTGTTTATTTGAGTCTTCTCTTTCTAACTGAATGAGACAACCTTTTTTTTTCTTCACTAAGACCATGATACCCTCGTGTCCTTTACCATTCTCAGCTGCTTTGTTCCACATTTCCATCTTCACATACTCTTCAAACATAGATGTCTTGCACCCTTCATGCTCATGTGTTTCCAATAGACAAATTGTGTCCCTATTTTCCGAAATAGGTCCTAACCTAGGTCCCTACCTCCAAGGATAACCTCTGCAATTCCAAAAAACTAAACTTAAGGAAACCTAGGAATAATTTGATTTCTATTTGTTTTGGTCTACAAGACTCAAAGTTGAGTCTTCACCCCTATTTGTCGAAATTGGCCTTGTTTCATATTTTCCTGCTAGTGAAATTGTTGTCTCTTCTTGGCTACTAACTTGCTATCCCATTTTAGAATGAGGACCAAAAAATGCAATAACAACTTTTCCTTTGAACAACCATGCCCTTTTTCCCTCATCCCTTGCTTCCCTAACCTTTAAAAACTCTTCCCTTATTTCCTCTTGCTGTCTAATAGTTAAATCTTCATCTAGAAAAAAGCGAGAGCCTCTTAAGAGTTGCTTCTTTCCTAGAAAAATTTGCTTGTGACATATGCTTGACATGATGACTTTTATGGGCCTAGTTCTCTCACCACTAGGCTTACCCACCCTCCATGCTTGGAAAATTAGGCCTTGACAAAGCAACTTGTCCTTCAAAAATTCACTTGTAAGATCGAGAGTACGTTCATTTTTTCCATACTCTCTCACACCTTCGATAATTATGTTTGTTGCACTACCTTGTCTTTCCTTGTTTTGTCTACTTTTCATGTCGTCCCCGTGGCTGTGTGTTTCTTTTTCCATCTGAGCAGAATTGCTAATGAATTGTGCCCAAGTTTTATAATTTTTTGTAAAATATATTTTCTCTTCATCCCCTGCTTTCACTCCATGGATGTATGCTTGTTCACCTGTTTTCCCTTCATCTTTGGGTGTTTTAGAGTTCATTACCTCTCTAATTTCCACCATGAAATATTCCCTGATTTTCCCAGCATCCTTCTCGCCTTGCCATTCAGCCTTTGCTTCCAAAAGGGCTTCTTGCAACATGGCCACTCGCTCTATTAAAACTTTATTGTTTTCTGTTAAGTACCGATTTTCTACTGTCAATAGTTGGATTTGAAGGTCTCTCTCATGCCCTTTGACTTCCAAAACCCACAATCTCCTCTTGGAATTTAATAACTCTTGCACATACAGGTCACATGACCATGTGAGAGGTGTGGATGTGGGACTGTACAATGCATAATCACCGCTATATTTAGTTCTGTTGTTGTTACACCTTTGCAAAGGAGGCTTGTTTGAAAGTTTATTACAAAGGGCCCTTTTTTTCCTTGTCTGTTCCCATTTTATACGAGCAGCTTTGCCTTTTAAAATACCCCGAAACTGTTTGGCATTGAACCAAACCCACTTCCCTGCTTTACTTGAAGAGACAATTTTCACTTGACCTAAATGGTTTGTTTCACCCGAGACGGGTACCTCTTGCCCATTTTTTATGAGTGTTGAGTGTATTTTCATTGCCATATAGGACAAAGAAAAAGAAAAACACAAAATAAGGAACATGACAATACCTGCCTGTCCCACCTAAGCCTCTTGTTGTTCCTATTCCTGTTCTCAGACCTGTCACTGTCCACTCCCGACCAGGATGGTTGCACAAGCTCAACTGGGCTTAGTGTGTCTCGTTCCTATTCCCGTCTCGTCTCGATCCTACTTTCGAAGTCCTGTTCCTATTCCCGTCCCAGAGTAATGTTGTTCCTGTTCCCGTGCCCACTGTTGTTCCTGTTCTCATGCCCACTGTTGTTCCTGTGCCCACTATTGTTCTAGTGTGACAGGACACATAATTGTTCTAGTGTGACAGGACAAAGACACTCTGTTGGTGCCAACTATAGGCCTGTAAGCGCTCCTTATGGTCCAGAGGCCAATACTGCTACTGTGGTGATAATGGAGACTAGTGGAGTGTCCCGAATGTCAAATGGTTCAAAATAAAGAAAATGAATGATGTGACCCTCTGGGCGTGGGGTACGAGTTTTGAATCACAATCCTTGTTCTTCGATTCGATTTATGTTTCTCTTAATTGGGTTTTGCTTATCTATTTAATGAAATGAACTTTTCTTCTGCGAGAATCTAACTTCAGAAATGGGGTTTCAAAGAAAGAATAAAGGAAAAATTTAGTCTAAACCTTACTGAGATTTATTCTTATGAATTATAATAAGATAAATGTGGGTTCTGCATAAATACACAGAAAACTAGTCTGAGTCAATGCAAACTTTTGTATTAAACCCTAAGAAAGTGATTAAGTCTTCCGTGAGGGCACTTGCAGGTATCAATATCCTATTACATATATGCAGATTGATAAAAATTGGTTTTGAACTTATGATGGGCTTGGGTAAAGCCATCTATTACCATAGGTTACTTCGTAGAAGTATAACCTCAGAAGCATGTATTTAAAAAAAATCATGGTTATCGCATTAAGGCTTGCTAGGTTATTGTGGTTATTTCTAAATAATGTTAGTATTTTTTTAATATTTCACCTACACCTTCTCCTACCTCGCTGAGTCGGACATCCCGTCCACCGATGAGATCTTGTCCACCGATGACATTAGGTCTGTAGTGGCTTCGGCCTTCCATTCGTGTGCCATTGTAGTTTCCATTAATTTCCATGAGCCCGATGACTTTGACGGGGAGAATATAAAGATCCAGTTTCTTGACAGAGACCACGCAGACGGATGGCCCTTGGACAGGCATCTCAACATACCATCACATGCGTTTCCACCATAGAGAAATCCTTACATTGGTTCTCCTTGTAAAATTTAGACACATCGATAATACTGTGTGCCATGAGAAGACTGTCCATAAGAAATCCTCACACATTTTCTTCCTGAAAAATCTAGACGCATATAATAATATTGTGTATCATCAGTGTCCATAAAAGAAGAAGATATGTGTACGCCTCTTCTTTACACGTTACCTACATGAAAATCCTTGCAATCAAATCATCGACACCCATCACTTATATATATACACACAAGGCTTTCAATAAATCTCATGGCATATTTGACTTCACTTTGCTTCTGAAGATTGATTTAAACAATTGCTAAGCTTTAAAATCTAGTATTAGAAAAGATCGAGCAAGCATAACCTCAAGGGAACTCGTGGATCGGTCCCTTTGCTTAGAAAAAACTCGGTCGTTATGGTTGGAGATCGGATCGAAAAAGCAGAACCTCAAGGGAACTCGTGGATTGGTCCCTTTTCTTAGAAAGAACTCGGTCGTCGTGGCTGGAGATTAAGCCACCGGGTCTTTCAAGCAATGAGAAATCAATTGGTCACAAGGTCGAACGGTAGATTGGTACCGAACCTCACTTTGCAACATGTAAACAAAATTTCATTTTTTCGATCTGGTTATACAATGTTTGATGATAGAGAATTTGACGACAAATAGAGAAAGTCACTTAACTAACTGGTCAAAGTTTGCTCTTCGCCTTCAGCCCGATGTTTTGGTAGAAGTATTGTCTTCCTCTAGTTCTCTTATGTACATTTCACATTTTGTTGGGCGATATCTCTTCAAAAGGTTATTGACCAGTGCAGATGGTCTTCCCACCGAGATGCTCTAAATTCCTGACCATTTTGAAACTCTTTGTATGACCAAGTTGCTCTGAATTCCTACATAGCTGCAGGTATATGCTGCCATGCAACCTTGTTTACATTAAGTAGTACCAAATTTTCTCCCTAAAGAAACTTGTAAATTGTTTGGAAAATGATCTGTAACAATGAAGTTCTCTTTCATTATAAAAAATTATAAAAGGCTCCTTCAATCTTTTGGTGCTCATATATGTAGAGTTTTTTTTTTTAAATTATTGGTGATTTTTTTATTAGTTTGTGAAGAGATAAATAAAAAATATAAATCAAATTTAACATTAAGGAAGATAAATTTAAGTATTGTATAACTATTTATAATATATTATTAATTCAAAGATTAATAAATTAGTTTAATCGGTTTGAATTATTATTTTCATGCATAATTTGTCTTAAGGTTTTGAGTTCTAATCCCATCAAGGTTTGAGTTATTTTTCGTATAGATATTTCAAGAAGAGGGGTTGTTGACAATGTGGTTCGGCATTTGTCTAGTTTTGGGTCATTATGTGCCAAGTTCGAATCCATGTTTGTCTAGTGTTGTGTCATTATGTGCTAAGTTCAAATTCCCTTGGGTTAGGTGCACTAGTCTATGTCCACAAAATATCATTGGTGTTGACAATGTTGTTATGCATTTGGTTAGTTTTGTGTCATTATGTGCCAAGTTCGAATCTCCTTGAGTTAGGTACACTAGTCTATATCTACAAAATCCCCTTCAATTAAATGTATTAGTCTATACCCACAATTTACTAATGTAGGAAAATATTTCTTGTTCAAATATCTTAATATTAAGTCCACTATTCTTTCAAAAAAAAAAAAAATTCCACTATTCTTAACAAAATAAAATAAAATTAAAAAACTAAATATAATTAATAAAAAAATGATTATTAATTTCAATTTTGATATTATATTATAAATAAAATTTTTAAACACAGTTGTCATATTTGATAATATTTGATAATTGTTAAAGTATGACTCACTTAGTAAAAGAAAAGTTTGATAAATACTAAAATACAACTAGATTATCAATGTTTCTAAGTATTTGTAAACAAATGAGTTTTTGGGTATTTATAGGTATATTGGTGATCTAAGAGGATCCATAATGCTAAAAAATTGCTCTTATTAAATGTTAATGAAAATGACTTCATTGTATAGAGTTTGATAGAGATTTCCAACGACGCATGAATCGCCTCAAATGGACGTTGTATGAGAAAGTTATGGTTTTTCAAAGTTTTGGCAAAAACAGAGGGTGCCACGTGGCAGACCCACATGTTACCACATGGCCATTTGTACAAATGACATGGTGACATCATGATGATGTTAGCAAGATGATGTGGGAACACAAGAGGATTCCACGTGTCACTCATTTTTGGCATTTTCGACACCTAGCTGGACCAATAAAAATGTGTCATGTGTATCTGTATGATGGTGTGGCATCCATACGGTCCACATGGCATCACTGCAAGGATGACACGTCGCAGGCCATATAATGACATGGTAGAGAAGTGGTTGGTGACTGGGCAGATGATGTGGCAGGATGCTAACGTAGGCAGGTGACTGTGCAACAGGTGGACCAACTAGAGAATGCCACATGACACTCTCCGATTGGCCAATATTGGATAAGGGAATACAAATTTGTTAGAATTGACAAAATTTGAACCCAAGACCTCTGGGGGAATATTACATAATATTCCAACACCTTAACTAGGAGCTCCTACCAATGTGCCAATGGTTATGTTTGTTACAACTAACACAAAATATTTTATTTATGTTTTATTTAATTGCCCCGTGCATATAGTAGGTTGAGTGAGGTTTGACTCCCCTGACCTAGTCCTATATAAACCAAGTGCCCGACCCAATGCGAGATATTGAAATTCCTGCCAAAAGTGGGTATGCATTTATTTTTTGTGTCGAAGAGCGATTTTTCCTCGATTTTTGTGCCAAAAAGATTATTCTCATGAGATTTTGAGCCTTGGGAAGTCTTTGAGAGAAGTATAGGGTGTTTATACTCATTTTTCTCAGTTTTCCCAGAGAAATTTGATGGTGATGTCATTTTTTTTGTGCTAAAGTGTTGTGTATGAAATTCTTATTTTTGTTTTCCGTGTATGAGAGCCATAGTCTCATTTGGCATGCAAAAGGGGGTATTTAAGCACATGTTCAGAACCTAGTCGAGTTTATACTCATTCTTCTCAGAATTTCGAGAGGAGTTTGTGATAACCTTTGTTTCTTGGTTTGAGCATCATAATTGAAGGATGTCTTCAAAATTTCCATTGTAAGTCATCATTGTATCAAGCATTTGAACATTAATAGAGCAGTCTCACTATTTGGAAGCGGACCCGAAGACGTAGCCCAAGATGGGTGAACTCCGTTATCAAATTGTGTAATGAGCCTTGTTAATTGTCGTCTCTATTTCTCTCTATTTTGACATTCTTATTTCTACAAGTTATTATTAGTTGATGATGTTTATGGATAAGTAAGCATTTTCACATGTTATTTTGAAAATAATCAAGACGATCTTAATTTCCTGAATCTGGTTAGATGTTTAGTGTCTTCTTAAGAATTAATTGACATGTAAGGATTTTCGAATCAATTGGTGAATTTAATGAAGTTTAACTCAATTTAAATTGATTTTAACTTTAGTCAGATTCAATCAATGTGGATATAAGTCAATTTAAGTTATTTTAACTCGTTTAGTTAGTAAGTAAAATTAAATTTAGATACTTATAAGTTTGATAATATAGAATTAACCATATTACAAAATATCCAAATTTAATGGACTAGTTCTAGTGGATGAATGTTTTGAATTTCCTATAAAAAATGAAATTGTCTTTATTATGTATCTTGCTTGATATCACTACAAAATTAGAAGCCATAATTAATACTAACAAATTTACAATAAATACTATATACAAATACAAAGAAGTGCTTAAATAATTGTCTACAATTTTTTTAAAGTAAAATAAAACAATCAACTTCATATATTAAACATTAATGAATCAAAATAATAATATTGTATTTATGAATGAGAAGCTAGATGTTATGCTGTTTGGTGAAAACCTTCGAGTAATTTTCATTATTTTGAGAATGGTACCCAAGGTAAACCTTAGAATCTTCAGAGTGCAAGGTCGATCAACAATAACGTTCAAAAACATTACAACAATATACTCGTTATGAGATCAACATATCATTTGCAAGAATTGAACCTAAATGGGGAGGATAATGATCATTCCTCCCACCCACTCAAACTAAACCCAATAGAAAATATAACTATCTTAGAATGAAAAGAATGTAATTGTTTTAATTTAAAGAAATACAAATCCACACGAGACACTTTTTCCGATGCACGAGAATATTTCAAATTAAGTGTACTCACTTGGAATGAGTGAGAGTATTTCAAATTAATTTTATAATAAAAACTTCAAATAGAAATATAAGAACGGAATAAAAGAACTTTTGGAAAATAGGTTAAATTTGAAAGAGGAAATGATAAATAAGTGCCCATACCAATAAATTAAAAGAAAATCTTGATAAATATAAATATTTATATTTCAAAGAAATTATAGAGTAAGAATTTTAGGAAAAGATCTTCCTAAAATAAAATTTTAGGAAAAGATCTTCCTAAAATAAAATTTTAGGAAAAGATCTTTTAGAAATAGGTATTAGATGAATAAAATAAAATTTCCAATTTCTTTCACCATGTGATATTGAACATGAAAGCCATAACAAAAGTTGTAAAATGTAAATGAATTAGGATGGAAATTTAGAATCTAAACAAGTCATGAACTCATAATTTCCGGTAAATGTTTGAGCATTTCATTGGTATATTTAAAGAAATAAAACCAATTTGTTCCCACATCTTATCAATGACAACAAAGGATCAAAGGAAAAATTGTATGTCAAAGGGTTTATAAGAATGAGGTGTTTTAGGCAATCATTGACTCAATAAAGGGAAAGCCCAAGAYTTTATGGGTTTCAAACATACTTTTACATGCGATTCCTAGACATAATAAGAGATGATATTTAAAGAATGGTGGAAAAATGACAAATAACTAAAAAATTCCTCTAAGCTTGGTATGCAACCTTCAACCATCATTAGGTTTAAAAAATGTTCTTTAAAGTCTAAAAATACATTAAAAGTTAGTGTTATGAATTCTAGCAAACTCAATATCATCTTTGAGATGTCCTCGACCCTAATCTCCCCATTCTAAAGCATCAATAAATTCATATGGTATTTATTTATATCCATTTTTTTGATCATCTTGCCCCATTTTGGGAGCTTTTGGTACCCCAAAGCATTAGTTTTGAAGGATACGAGGGAACAAGTTCTCAACATTTTCCTTGGAGTGTCATTTGGCCTTCACTAGTAATTGCCCCTTCAATCCCACCTGCCAAAGTTATTGTTGACCCCTTCTAGTGATTTTGTCCTTTTTTGGTATAATTGTACTTTAGTAATTATCCCTGTGCATCTAGTGCCAAATATTCAATGGAAGGTCAGAGTTGGCCGTCTTCGTCCTCATTGAGAATTTATGGCTTGTATAGTTTTAGGGTTTCTATATTTACTCTTGAGTAAATGCACATATAAGGTGGAAGACTAATGTTGTAATCATTGTTACCTACCTTCTCCAATATTTTGAAAAATCCATATCTCATGGCTTTTATTTTCTTCCCTAGTCCCCATAACCTTTTCTTATTAAGATGTAACCAAAATTTTTCTTGTAACATCCCCGTTTTCAAATCCAAAACTAGCGATGTATATTGTAAATGTAATGTATGGTTGAGGGCCAAGCAATGTAATATGTAAATAATGTATATTGAAAATCATAAATAAAATGTCCCACCAGCTGCAGATGGACATGGACGAAGATTTGGGGGCTTAGTTTCCACAAGAGAGGGAAGGGGTCCACGTGGGAGAGTTTACCCATATTTATTAAACCCAAACCATTTGTTTCTAAATTGTCCTTGCTATGAACCTTCCATTTTTCGATTGAGTGTTCTTGAGCCCAATCATTGAATTCATGTAAGAGGGTGGGTGTGAGACTTACATTTGATAGTTATTGAGAGCATGAGGGTTGAGTACAATCAACTTGGGGAAGAGTATTTTGACATATCCAAATGAATTGTCAAGCAAGGGAAAATTCTCGATGACAAGTCCCGATTAGACTTGCTCTCGTTTGAGATAGCATTTCGGCCCAGTACGTGGGCTTGGTTTCCACTACAAATTTTCTTTCTAAATATGAATATGAGAACCGAAGGTTCTCAGAAGAATTAAAATTGGGAACTAATGAGATAATAATACTACTTCTAAGTCTAAATGCGAAACTATTCTAATCCTATCTCGATTAGGAGTAGACTAGCTAAGATTGAATACAATGAAATATAGTATCGTTTAAATTAGAAAGAGTTCATATATTCAAATATAAATGAGATAATGACAAAATCATATACACACATACAATTAGTTGCAATATGTTTCTACAACATTGTTGTTGTATTCAATAGGAAACATATGACCATATGAAAATACATAAAGGTTTGCAGAACAAATTCAAACAATAGAAATACAATACTCAAACATGAGATAAATGATTTAAGAAAGTTCTCAAACACATTCACCAAGATCCATATCTCCAAAATGTATCTTGCTCTTCATTAATTTCCAAAGTAATAGTATTATCTGGCATATACAAAGTGAAAAAGTCCCTACTTCGTTATGTCCATCCCTTTTATAAAACATAAGAAGATGTTTTTCATAATCAACAACTATCATCCTATCAGATGACAGTTACAACACTTCATTTCACATCCTGATAGAGACTTTACAATGATTACAAAATAATCAAAATGAAGAAAATTTGTTACAAAAATCAAGTGGTCTTTGGCTATTGCATTTAATCCCTGAAGTCTTTCCACAATTTGAAGTCTTCTAGTATAATGTTTATTCTTCTTAGCTGCATGTTCTCAAGATCTATTTCACCATCAAAAATAGGGGTTACCACTTRTGTCTTTAGAGCTTCTTCTATTTGTTGTATGAAGTGTTTGGTTTACAAGATCAATTTGTTTGGCTTTATTATTCTAGTTTCCAACACTTCTTTATCAACCTCCTCTATTACTTCGATAACCTTTAGGTTCAGAATCCTTCTGGCCTTCACATACTCTATTATCATTTGAGTTGGTCCTACTTCTACTAAATCTTCTAAGGTCTCCATACCAAATTGTTTTTGTAATTTATCTGATGTCCTCCACAATCTTTCGCAAGATTTTTCAACTGTTTTCTGAGTGGTTTTAATATCATTGAGGATAGATTTCCTACTGTTAATAAGTACTTGTTATTTTATCCTTTGCTTGGTTGTATAGACTAGTAAGATGTTAGGAGGGATATCATAAACATCTTTCCAATCTAAAATCTTGTCATAGGCACTCTGGACCTTCTAGTACTTTTCCTTCACACTATTCATCTGTAGACCTAGCTTCAAGTGATCTGACTTGTTCTTTTGAATCATGTTTAATGGACATAATAATTTCTTCTATACATATCTAAGTTCCTCATTAGCTATAGTGGCTTATTCTTTAACTATCTCCAAGACAACAATTCCCATTTTAATTTCCTCCAAAGTCTTCTCCAGGAGGTCATTAGCTTGTGTCAGTTGTTGGATCTGGTCTTATATCTTTTATTTATATTCACTTATCTCTAAGCGTTATGCATGCAACCTCACCATTTCTTGAGTATGCATAGATTTAATTTGTTCTATTTCCTATTGATATAATTTATGGTTCAAGCTAGCCTTTTGTTCAAATTCTGCACTTAGTCTATTCTCTTGAAGTTGCAACTCTTTCTGTAGTTCTTCTCTATGTAGATGTCCCGTTGTTATGGACTATTTCCTAAATTCACTAGCTAAATTGTCTTTGATGGTATCCATGGCATCCTATAGCTTAGATACTCTTTCTTTTGATATGTCGAGGTTTTCTGCGACTTCGTAGACTGACATCACATTTTCACCAATGAAGGCATTAAGGGGATATGTTTCATGTATTGCATTCTCTTTATGAGATGGGTCTACTTTCCACTTATTGCTTCTTTCAGATGTTTCTTGGCCTGTTTTTGTCCCTTGTCTTTCTCTCTGTGTTGTTCTTTTCTTAGTAGCCTTGGTTTTGTGGTTGTAATAGTAGTCTCCTACAACTACAACAACACATTCGATTCCAAGTGTTGGATATGTGAATGAAAGATTACTTGGAATTGTTGCCAAAGGAGTATATTATTATAAGGGGATGTTATCATACATGAATCGTGGTTTGTTACTATAGTTTGGTTCAATTGTTCTAGTTCCTTTTAATAGGATTTGTATGCATTCCTCTTTTCTTCCTCTTCTTTCTTCTTTTTGTCCTCATTTTGAGTGACCAATGAGGTTTGTTCTTCATCTGATTTTCTTTTCTTCTCAAGCTCCATATTTGCTTGAGACTTTGTCTCCCTCTTTATGTTATTTGTATTCCTTCCATTGTTCTTCTCTAAAACTTGGCCTTTATATTTTCTTTTGTCCAATCCTGTTTGTTTCTTTGCAACCTCTACCTTCTTTCTTTACCAATACTTCTCTTAAGCTTCATCATCCTTCCTTGATATTTCTTTAGCATTCTGCTTTTGTTCCCTTTGTTTGGCTTCTTGATTCTCCTTACCCTGTTAGAGTAGTTCTTTAAAATTTTCTTTTACCAAAACCCTGTCTTTGTTGGCCCTCGACCAATTTTTGAGGAAACATTGGTCAGGATTGACCACTTTTTGGACATTGATGAGATGGTCAAAGATGGAGCACCCATGCCGAGCTGAGATCGTGGG
The DNA here is from genome assembly GCA_009831015.1 of Picea engelmannii. NCBI lineage: Eukaryota > Viridiplantae > Streptophyta > Pinopsida > Pinales > Pinaceae > Picea > Picea engelmannii. Next base: position 500,820 of record ML781857.1, on the reverse strand, counting down.
ATCTCACTTGTTTTGTGGGATTTGTGGACCCAACATGGGGTTCTTAGGGTTTCATAACGTGTATGGGATGTCGACCCATGGGTTTACCCATGTTTAGGCCCTTCTGTAAATGTAAAAGTATAAATGAGAATAATATTGTAAGAATGAGGAGTAGTAGAAACCGTAGTAAGTAGCTAAGTGCAAGAGGCAAGTAGTTCTGAGTTGCTTTGTGCAACAGACCGAGTATGTAAGGCTCTGTGCTTAGTAGAGTAGTTGGCTCTGTGCCTTGACATGATTTTGGGAAGGTGTATCTGGTGCACAATGCGCAAATCACCTATCCAATGCGAAGCTTGGGTCTATGGCTTAGTGCACATGAGCATAGGAATGTAAGAGATTGAATACTAATAAAGAAGAAGTTGTTGGTGGATGTAGCCCCACACTGGGGTGAACCACATATATCATGTGTTGATGGTTTTCTTTATGCTGTGATATTTATGTTGTAGATCTTCTTATTGCATTGATTATTTATGTTATAGACACTTGAGTCCTGTAACCCCCCTGCCTCTACCTCGAGTGAGACTGCATCTACTTCACAGGTGTTACCGAAAGGGCCAGTAGTTAGGGTTTTGTTGGTGCGTTGTTGAAGATTTGAACCCTGGGTATCCCTTGTGCCAACAAATGGTTCCGTTGTCGGGACCTGAAACTGTGATTGTTGGGAACTAAAGTAAATAAAAGAGAATCTTTGCACGTAGATCTGCTGATGTAGTGTGCAATATTCTACTTGAATTGCGAATCTATGAACTAAGAAAGAAACCTGATCTGAAGAAAAGAGGTAAGATATTAAAGATTTGTGTTGATAAGAGTAAGTAAAGTGAAAATTTTTGTTTCGAAAGAATGAATCTAGGTATGTTTGATAGATTCTTTCCTAGTCTGAAAGGTAGGGTGCAGTTCGAATAAAGAGTTGATCTGAATAAAATTGATAGCACTAGAGAAAGATATGTTATTCCTATGCATAGAGATAATTTTTGGACTAATGAATGGATGCAGGAACCTAGAAAGAATTTTTGCAGATTGCAGGTCTAGCACTGTGATCCCGGTGCACAGTATGGGAGAAGTTGGGAAAATTACAAGAGGAAGAGAGGATTGACCTTATGTTATAACTGCAGAAGACCGAGACATCTTGCTAAGGAATGCCCTGGTGCAGGGCCTATTTGTCCATGTTGCAAAATAGTTGGTCATAAAGTTGAAGACTGTCCAAGGATGATTGCTAAAGTTGAACAAATGAATATGAGTCAAGAGAATAAGAGCATGTTAGAAAATCATAAAGAGAAAGAATTAGAGAAAGTTAAGACTATGTTAGTACAGTTAAAAGAATTAATGGATTATCACAAAGATGTCAGTTTATCAAATATATTGAAAGAAAAACAACACATAGATACAAGATTAGGAGACTTCAACATAGACTGTGTCCTAGATGAGGAGACACAAGTGAATATTATGACAGAAAGCACTTGGGAAATTTTGGGAAAGCCTACTGTGGTACCTTCACTAGGAAGGATAGGCTTGTTCAGATGAAAGATGATAACCCTATGTGGAAGAGTTACTAATGTACCTGTTATCATCCATGGGACATCGACTCAAGAAGAATTTGAAGTTATTAGGTTTGTTGAGAACATTGCCACTTTTCCTCTTTTGTTAGGAAAGACTTGGATCGATGAGGATCGGATTAGGAGGAAAGTAGAGGAAGAATCTACAGAAAAGAAAAAGCAAGAACTAAAGGATTTCATAGCTAGAAGAATAGATTGACTGATAGAAGAAAGAGAAGTTGAGTTGAAGCAGAAGAACGCAAGAGAATTAGCTGTCGAGGTTGAAGAATGCAAGAAGGTTTTAAGGACCTACCCATGCAAGAAAGAAACATACCCACCCTGGAGTTAATAAGAAAAGAGGTATTACCTTTGAACCCTTTGAGAGCTCATCAGCAGTGCAAAGATACTACACTAAGAGAAGATAAGAATAAGAATAAGAAGAGGAATCCAGAGACTTAGATCACATGAAAGAAGGCAACGAATCTTAGTAAGAAGAAATACAAGTTAGAAAAGCTATAAGAAGTTCTAGAGACAACTTCGCAGGAGGCACACTTGCAGGCTCTGAACCTCATCGGAATAACAAAACCACGCAAAATGGGACTTCACCCCGGGGAAGCTATATGACCATTGGAGGCACCTCGATTGTTAGAATGACGTTCTGAAAGACTAGGAAACACATTTATGGGTGACTAGATCGTCGTTGGACGTTGATACCATGCCATAATGGATGGATTCACATTGATTGAGGCATTCTTGTCCATTGGAAGAATATGTTACTAAGCTTTCTTATTTAACCCATTGGTCGTTGTGCTGGGACCACTTTTAGATACTCGTGATTATCTGAGAGAACTGATTGTGTATTGATTTGTTTTATCTGAAGATATACCTCACCATCCGTTGTTTACCCTGCCTTTCCATTCGCCTACCTCGACTGGTCTATTTAATAGCGAGAATGTCAGAAAACACATTAAGGAGGCATACGACAAAGTAGAAAAAGGAAAGCGAGGCTACAAGGTAGCCTCCATCCAAGATGGTTCAGTGTGCCTAGCTTGTCAGCTCATAGCTGGAAATCTCGTCAGAAAGAACCACCCCACGCAGGTCACTGGGTTCATGGTGGACCTCGCAGGAAAATGTGTGGAGGGTGTTATCACTCTGTAAATTTCCTAGAGGTTGAAAAAAGAGGAAATCTGCAAAGGTAACCTTAACCAACCACTTTTGGAGCTGGATTCTAGCCCAACCAGCTCCAGAGAGGGATCTCTCTGTGTGATTTAGCTTTGTTTACTTTTAGGTTTTAGGCTAGTTAAAGAAATCATTGATTTGTTTTGTTGTAAAAGGTTTTTAAAGTTGGTTGAAACAAATTACACATCCATTGGGCTATGGGGTCTGTACTTAATAAAATCTGAGATGCAACCAGAAACGCTGAAGAAATCTTTCACAAGGCGAGATAACAAGCTTACTGGATCTTTAATAATTTAAGTGGTGGACGGAAGAAAGATAAGGAAAATAACTCCAATTAACAAGCACTTAAGAATCTCTTAACCGAAGATATTTAGAAGATGTACATTAAAATCTACAGAATCGGAGACAGGGTATCAGTGATAAATCCTGCAACTTAACGCTATTCGTATAGATTAGTTATAGAAAGACAAGACGATCACAAAGCAAGAAAACAAATAACTAAGAAAATCACATCACCAGTGAAACTTGCGCAGGAATCCTGTGAAAAGCCTCTTCTTTATTAATGGTGGATCATGTCAAAAATGTTACAGCTCTATAACAACCGGGTGTGCAAATCAACAACAACCCTCAATACCTTGAAAAAAGAAGTATTTATAAGTCAAAATACATACGATCCTGTCATAACTGATCAGGACGTGTTCATACTATTATTAGCATAACTAACTCAACTAATCAAAAACCGTTTGGTGATTCATCACAACTGTTGGCTGAATTTCTG
>ML781857.1:467284-482200 GCA_009831015.1 Picea engelmannii | reverse complement strand
TAATGCCAGGCGAAACTAGTTGGAAATTTCATTTCCTTCAATAGTTTGTCTGCTTCGTCACCAGCGCCTCTATTATTGCAGATAAATGAACCTATCTGCGCTTTGAGCCGCAACTGTTGCTTCTTTTTGAAGGGAACAAATTGAATATCATCAGAATTCATACTTTTCCTAATGTATTCTAGTGCGAAAACTCTTACCGGGATATATCTTGGAAGTTTGTATGGTGCCAAATCGCACCCATAGACTCGGATTTCGGAGTGATTCTGGTACAAATACCAGTCTCCTGTCTTCACGCTTTTTGAGAGATGTAGAACTCTCCTGACTTCATCATTTACTTGTGGCTTAGGCACGCCACTCAGCATACTTACCACAGGGTGGTAGAACTGGTCAATGAACGCTGTGAAATCGTATTCGACCGAATTGCGCTTTAGAAGGGACGTCCACGCTGTGACCTGCTGTGGCTTCCCGTCAGAGTCCATCTTCTGCATGGAGAATGTGAACCTGTCTTCTTGAAAGTACAAGAACATGTAGGCCAGAAGGGATGGATACCGCAACATACCCTCAGTGGTAAAATTCATGAATTGCTCATGGATGTTATTTGCCAAGAAAGTACTGTAATCGAATTGGGTGGTCGGTCATTCGTCATTTGAAAAGATGGATAGGAAACCCATGATGGGTTCGTCCACCCATTGGTCAGAAAAGTATCCAAGAAGAGCACACACAGCCGAAATAATTTGGTTCCCTTGGATGGAAAATATGGAAGAAGGATACGGGGGATTGGTGGTAGGGATTGGAGAGGAAGGGGGGAGAAAATAGCTCGAAAATCTGAGCTCTTTGCGGGAAATTCATCTTCTGGTAGAGCTCGGTGAGGATTTCCAGGCTGAAAGGGGTTACAGACTCCGAGCGAGTTATCTGCATCATTTGGTCGATGTCCTCTGGTGTAATGAAGAAGAGGACGTCCCCCAAGGAGGAAACAATGGCTTTCTGTTCGGGGACGTAGTGAGCTTGGAAGTTGAGTGCAAACTCTGGGAAATGGTGGACTTGGGGGAAAAGGTATAGTGGTAGATTGGACTCCCAGAGCCCAATCTCGTCACTCTGATCTAGGAAAACTTATCGGAGCCATGATTGCAGATCAGAGAAATCAAAGCTGCATGCTGTGTCCGCTATCAAGCGGTCCTTGTCTACCAGAGGGGTGCGATGTTGGCTTCTGGCGCGAGGGATGAATAACGAGTGAAAACGGGCACAACGGTGCTTTTATTCAAAACTGGGTCGGTCGGACGCGGGAAAATGGTCAGCGTGACAACGGGCGTTTTATCCAGTCATTAATGTATAACGGGCCAGCTGGGGTGATATGGTAGGTGGCGTTGAACAACATATACGGACAACTGACGTGGAGGTTTGTGATTGGGGGTAAAGTTGACAAAAGGGGGTTGTTCATGAGTGAAGGGTGTTATGGCTCTGACACCAGGGGTTGGCAGTAATAACGGGATGGGACTCAGACCTAGACGCGAGTGGGACAAGTGGGCTCAGTGGAGGGTGACGTCCGGGGGAGACGGGGTGTCAGAAAACACATGGAGGATGGGACTCGTGAACCAATGGAGCGACGACACACGTAACATGGGACCCGTTGTGAGGAAGATTTATTCCCGGACCCCCCCCCCCTTTGATTAAAGATAGAATACCAAGGGGGGCCCGGAAATCACCATGATCCATTGATCTGCGCGCTGGATTTCTGACTGCATATCTCTGCTCACTTTTTAACACCAATCTCGGACCCCCCCCCCTCCATTAAAGGCAGAAAGGAGGGGGGGGTCCGACCTTCATTGTGGATCGTTGATTTAAGCGCTCCGCTTAGAGCCGTTCAGATTTGCGCCTTCATTATCACCTAACTCGGACCCCCCCCCTCCATTAAAGGCAGAACGGAGGGGGGGGTCCGACATTCAATGTAAACCGTGGATTGGCGCGCTCCTTTCTGGACCGTCCAGATCTGCGCAAGCGTTATCTCTGACTTCGGACCCCCCCCCCTCCGTTAAAGGAAGAATGAGCGGGGGGGTCCGAAATGATATAAGTACCGTTGATTTAAGCGCAACGATCTTGGCCTTTGAAAAGTGCATGAGACATAGGTAGGGAGCGGAAAAAGTCATACGTAGGGAAAACTTAGGATAAGGGTATTCATATGGGTTTTCCTTCGATACTCTCATATGCACCACCAAGGGGAACATCAATTCAATTGTATTCAGGCATTGGAGTCACGGGGTAACCTCTTTATCAATTTGGCTTCATTATGGCAAGTGGGGTAAGGAAATTAACCTACGTCCTAACCTACTGTCACAAGGCAATTAACCCAGATTAAACAGTTGGGTTAAGATTTTGTTCGTTCTAGGGGCTATCTGATCAGGATTAGAGGGTCTGATCAGATGTATTCACTAATTCTATCCTAGGAGCTATCTGATCAGGATTAGAGGGTCTGATCAGATGTATTCACTATCCTATCAACATTGAAAATTTAAAAGAACTAGGTCATGCTTGAAAGGTATGACCAAGTCCCTTGTTATTGCATGGGGCTTTTATTTCAAATCTTTTTGCCCTCTTTTCTCTTTTTTCTTTTTCTTTCTCTTTTTCTTTTCTTTTTCTTTTTCACAAATTATTTGAAGAATGAAATATCATTTGTCAACCAAATCACCAGATACAGATAATATCCGAGTCATCAGYTGATTCCCATAAATTATGGGGTGATAACAGAGGGGATGCAAATGAATTGGGCAAGCTACCTCATCAATGAGCTCGAGAAAGACTGTCGCAAAGCATAGGATCAAGGATACAAGTTCCATTTCAACTGGTAGCTTGTGTTTATCGCATTTTTCGCTTGGAAAATGCCAGAAGGCGTTGCCTTCCCAGAGATTGAACCTTTGGAGCCATTGTCTACAAAGTTCTCCAATCTATGTTACACGAATGAAATGTTAAATAAGTGGTAGTCGAACACAGTGTTCCATGCCTACTATCAACAACTGAAGGTTTCTATTGAGTCTTTCCCATGCATGACTCCGCGAACATTGCACCAGTACAAACCATTATCTAAGTTCTGCATAGATTGACACTTCATTTACATCATTGCGTGCAAAGATGAGAGAAAGGAGAAATTACAGTCCTACTATAAGTCGACTGACAAATATATGGAGGATATCACCAAGGAATGGCTGACAAATTTCCTTGCACCGGTTGATGATGCAGAACTCTCCGACCCTGACATCATAGGAAGTCCCTTGTTCACCCAGTTTGAGCACGATGGATAAAATAATGTGAAGAAGAAGAAGAAGAAAAATGAGGAAGTCCAAGACATAGAGACTGACAAGGAGGACAAAGCCTCGGAGAAAAGTGGGCCTGGCTTGCCCGCATAAGGAGGAGGAGGATGAGACAAAGTAAACGAAGAAGGAGGAGGGGATGAAGGAGAAAAGAAAGGAGAAGGCGAGGTTACACTACCGAAGGACCCCCCTATCGAGATAGAAACACAGAAGAAAAAGAAGGGTTCTACGCTCACAAAGGATGACATCGATCTAGTCCATGGAGAGATGGAGGATGTGTCTGAAGATATCTTGCAGATATATAATGCAAAGCAAGAGGAGATGTATGTAAGAGTTGAGAAGGAGCTAGAGGAGATTCAATGAGCTATTCAAGTTAGCCGCACAGTACCTACTGTGCTCTCCTCATTGGAGATTGCAGCGTTGGGGGATGAACCAACCCAACTTTGAAGATTGGCAGATGTAATAGAGGCTCGGCTTCAACGAGTCCAAGAAGAAAAGGAACATGCTACAAAATCCCTGAAGAAATAAAAATAAGTGATCTTAGAGCAACTGCGAGTTGCGTGGTACTATGTAACCGCGTATGAAAACGATAGAGATGAGTTTCGGGCGATGCTCGAGGGAGACAAAGTGCATATACAGAAGGAAAAGAACCGGCTGCTCATAGAAAAAACTGCATTCAAGGAAGTGGTGAGCAAAGCACTTCGCTTTGTGCCAAGCTCGACATAGGAGGAACATGAGGTAGTTGAGGTCCAAGTGTTGAAGCTCGCTAAGGTCGTCCAATATCTTCAAGAAAGGGTAACTGAGTTGGAGATTCAAGAAGTAATTAGCACTCCACAGGAAGTGCTCAATCAGAGGGAGGAAGTCGCTAAGAGCGCAGTGCAAAGGATCAGAGTCCTCGCCTTAGATTGCAAGAAGCTAAGCAACAGAAGCACGTAGACCTTCAAACACCTCACGAAAGAACCAGAACTGAAGTTAGAAGAGCAGCTGAAGGAGGCGCAGCAGCAGGCACTAACAGTTCAAGTGCAAATGAAGTCACTCACTGTGGTCGAGAGAATGAAGAGATCACAAGAACAATGCACGACCCAACAACAGATTACTACCATCCAGGGTAGAGTAATGGAAGTTACACAGAGGCTACAAATAATGCAAGAGGAAGCCTGCGCGGTGTTTGAAGAGATTGAGGGGCAAGGATCACAACTAAACTAATTGGTTGCGGCAGTAGAACAATGTCTGGAAGGGCATGTTACAGAATAAGTAATCCAGAAGTTCGTCGAGCAGGAGGCTCAGGCGAAGCGACAAGTCGAGGCAACTCGAGCTAAGCTCGAAGCCTTTGAAGAAGCACTGCCTAGATCTGAGTGACTCGGGATGAGTCACAGGTGAGTGTTGTGGGTTGTTGGCCCTCGACCAACTTTTGAGGAAACATTGGTTAGGATTGACCACTTTTTGGACATTGACAGGATGGTCGAAGATAGAGCGCCCAGGAAGAGCTGCGATCACAGGATCTCACTTGTTTTGTGGGATTTGTGAACCCATCATGGTGTTCTTAGGGTTTTGTAATGGGTATGGGATGTCGACCCATGGGTTTACCCATGTTTAGGCATTTTTGTAAATGTAAAAGTATAAATAAGAATAAGATTGTAAGAATGAGGAGTAGTAGAAACAATAGTAAGTAGCTAAGTGCAAGAGGCAAGTAGTTCTGAGTTGCTTTGTGCAACATATGGTGTATGTAAGGCTATGTGCTTAGTAGAGGGGTTGGCTCTATGCCTTGACCTGATTTTGGGAAGGTGGATCTGGTGCGCAGTGCACAAATCACCTGTCTAGTGCAAAGCTTGGCTTTGTGGCTTAGTGCACAAGAGTAGAGGAATGTAAGAGATTGAAGACTAAAGAAGAAGAAACCATTGGTGGTCATATCCCCACACTAGGGTGAAACACGTATATCATGTGTTGATGGTTTTCTTTGTGTTGTGATATTTATGTTGTATATCTGCTTAGTGCATTGATTATTATGAATGATAGATAGATATATGAATGCTTAGTGCTTTGTCTATGTTAAATGTATTAGATCTAACTTTTGATACTAAGTATGATGTATATTTTGTCATTGTTACTACGTTGATCTGTACTTAGGGTTTGATCTGTGATGTGAATAAATCTAATGAATTAATGTGTGTTGTTCCTAAGTACTCTGTGAAGTGTTATAATCACATATCCGAGTCCCATCTTGGTTACAGACACTTGAGTCCCGTAACCCCCCCTACCTCTACCTTAGGTGAGACTGCATCTGCTTCTCAGGTGTTGCTGAAAGGGCCGATATTTAGGGTTTTGTTGGTGCATTTTTGAACCCTGGGTCTTTCCCTATGCCAACAATCTTCATCTTCCTCTTTCTAAAGTTTCTCTCTGGCTTGTTCACTAGGTATCCTGTCTAGTACTTCCTCAAAATAAAGATCTCCCCCAAAAAGATATTCTGCAAAATTAGCCTCATGAAAAACTTGTTGTGCTAACTTGATAGCCTTAATATGTTCACATATTACATTATGGGGATCATGCCCTTTCTTGGTCCTAGTACACAAACACAACTCTCTTGGAGCTTCAACTTCTTTCTCAATGCGTGTTTTATTTGATAGAGAATACCTACCTATGTGGAGTGGAAATATTGGTCAATACTTTTTGTTATTATTCGATAAGTATGCAGTGACCCCTTTCTCAACTGCATAATAGGTTATTTCTCTTGCTCACGACTTATCAAGAAAATATTTGGGTGGCAGATGTGGTGTTCTAGTGGCTCCATATATCCTGATGTAGGCATAATCCTTCCGATATACCAATATCCTATTTCTTTTAAGGCTTTGATAGCTCATGGAGATATTCTATGTGGGTAAATGATCCGAAAATATATTTTAATGACTGTGGTTGAGTTATTAATTGTATGTGTTTTATTAACCATTTAGGAAGCTGAATGAAAGAGGAAGAAGATATGAGAAGTTAAGATATCCATATACACATGTGTAGATATGAAATAAATCAAATAACAACAACAAACCATAACACAAAGATGATAACAGAGTTCGGCAATCTCGCCTACATCTCCGGGCCTTGTCTTAGTGGGCTTTGCTTATTTATGTTCAAAGATCAATAAGTACATCACAGCAGTGCCTAAGGCTACAAGACTGACCTGGTCATGTTCTTCTAGATCTCTAGAAATCTGCATAAGAAACGACACACAAAACGGATGACCGAAGCTCCCAGAAATGGCCCGCAAGCGTCTGCTCCTCAACAGCTTCCCTGCATAAAAATAGCTTTGGCTTGGCTTTGCTTCAACATAACTCTTCTTTGACTCCCCCTCCATGGCCTCAAACAGGCCTAGTTTTTATAGATCTGAATTTGGTTATCCTCCCCCAACTTCCTCTCAAAATCTAGGCTTAAAAAGAGCCCAATATCTCCCAATAATGGCCAAAATCCACTATTACAGGCTTAAAAACAATAAAAAATGCAAACTGTATAGTTAAAAACCCACTCTATATAAAAATATGGGCTTAAGCCCCCAAATCACATGCGTGCCCCCCTATTCTGGTCATATGCACCTTAATATGGCCAAGCACTGGCCCCAAGATCATGCTAGCTCCTTGATTTGTGGGCATATGGCAATGTTTAATGGGACCGCGCCCTTCAAATGTGCATAGAATATTGATTAGCCCTCTGAATTCTTGGCGCTTGGATAAGGTCACAGCCCCCAAGTTTTATGGTGGGTTGGTGCTAAAGATATTCTCCAAATCCTTTTGCGTCGAATTTGTATAGTAGCGCACCCTTTTTGCAGCAGTGGTCGTGGGTGTAATAAAATCATGGGTTGGGGCATAGCCCCAACCCCCCCTTCTGCTCATATAAATATACATTGTATTTTAAATATCCATATACACATGTGCAGATCTGAAATAAATCAAATAACAACAACAAACCATAACTCAAAGATGATAACGGAGTTCGGCAATCTCGCCTACGTCTCCGGGCCTTGTCTCAGTGGGCTTTGCTTATTTATGTTCAAAGCTCAATAAGTACATCGTAGCAGTGCCATAAGGCTATAATAATGATATGTTCATGTTCTTCTAGATCTCTAGAACCCTGCAAAAGAAACGACACGCAAAACGGATGAACGAAGCTCCCAGAAATGGCCCGCAAGCGTCTGCTCCTCAACAACTTCCCTGCATAAAAATAGCTTTGGCTTGGCTTTGCTTCAGCATAAATTTGCTTTGACTCCCCCTCCATGGCCTCAAACAAGCCTAGTTTTTATAGATCTGAAGTTGGTTATCCTTCCCCAACTTCCTCTCAAAATCTGGGCTTAAAAAGAGCCCAATATCTCCCAATAATGGCCAAAATCCACTATTACAGGCTTAAAAACAATAAAAAATGCAAACTGTATAGTTAAAAACCCACTCTGTATAAAAATATGGGCTTAAGCCCCCAAATCATGTGCGCCCCCCCCTATTCTGGTCACATGCACCTTAATATGGCCAAGTGCTGGCCCCAAGATCACACTAGCTCCTTGATTCATGGGCATATGGCAATGTTTAATGGGATCACGCCCTTCAAATGTGCATAGACTATTGATTAGCCCCCCGAATTCTTGGCGCTTGGATAAGGTCACAGCCCCCGAGTTTTATGGTGGGCCGGTGCTAAAGATATGCCCCAAATCCTTGTGCGCTGAATTTGTATAGTAACGCACCCTTTTTGTAGCAGTGGTCGTGGGTGTAATAAAATCGTGGGCTGGGGCATAGCCCCAACCCCCCCTTCTGCTCATATAAACATACATTGTATTTTAAATAAATTTAAATGTACTTCATTGAATAAGAAACATGGTGGCGCGTTGGTAATAAATCTCTCCTCAAAGTGCTTGGCTTGGTGGTTGGTGGTGTGTTCAAAACCCATGGACCCCAAACTTATTTTTGAAACTTTCCATTCAACTGTTGATTGGGTGCCATGTGGTTGCCCATGCCTAGGCCACGTGGCACCACCACATTTGTCCAACCACATTCCATGTGTCAGTACTGTATTGGTCCATGCCTACATCATCTGCCCAGCAACTGGTCACCACATGTCATCACCTACCTCTGTCACCTTTGTTACTACCACGTGTCACTTTCAGAGAGTGCCACGTCACCCTTTGACTGTTGACTTGTTTTTTACTTTTTGCCTGTTTGGCAAAATGATCAGAGTGCGATAACTCTCACATATGGCGTTTGTTTGAGAAAGTAAATATATGGCCAGAATCAGCATGATGAGCTGGTCGCAATGGAATTGGTTTCATCTGATTCTGAGCACTTTCATTTTTGAGCCTTTTCTAGGCCTGGAAGCCTCTTGGATCCGATTTTGGATCAGTAAAACCAAAAAATTAACTTTGTATAGAGGAGCCAGGAAGTAATCACAAATATTGTATAAGTGCTCTTTACAGTTTACCTCCCACAATTATGAACACTATACATGAATCAAGGGTTGGTTTGGGTTCCAATCCCAATTAAAAGCATAAAATTTATGAGCAACACAAATTGCATCAATAAGGTATGTCGTCATATAGAAACCAAGGTTTTTCATACCTTGGGCTTCCTGAGATCAATTTATGATGTTGAAAGCTAAAATGTTGGCCTAGTAAAAAGCTCGTCCAGTCTTGGCCACTGTGTAAGACATCATAAACCACTCCATCCTAAAATGAGCACTATTTTCCTCACCATAGATCATGTAGATCATCGTATTCAGGATTCTATATGGATTCTTCAGGTATTTCATGGGAATGTATCTTTCCCCTTCCTTCACTGTCCATTCTTCATTGACGAACCAATCCTCCATCAACGTTTCAAAGTCCTTATGCTCAATTCCGAACTTATCTAGAAATGATTCATCTAGTGATATCATAGCTTATGGGGTTTTGTACCTAGATCTGATGTCTTCGACCTTCATAGGTGCAATTGGAACACTATATGTGTTGACTATTATGGTTGTTTCCTTTTGCAAGTGGGTGAAACACCATTTCACAACATCATTATAAGGAAAAAGCATGGGGTGAGCAACCACTGTGTGAATACCATGTTTTCCAATATTCCTGTATTTGTCAATGTCTTCATCATCGGGAGGGTACTCTTCATTCTGGAACATGTTATATATCTTATGGTACTTTGCCTAGTGTTCCCTTCCATCACAACTACTTATGTCTGTAATAGTGAGAATGGATGGACCTAAAATAGAGATAGGTCTGGCAATTTCCTGGTTCTTTGCTTTTCTAGTATGAACTTTGGACATCTTGTCACCTGCATACATTGCTATACAAAAAACTAAATTAATTTACCTTCAAATTTTCTACAAAAAGTAGTAACTTCGAAACACACAAAATACATACATGTTGGCTCAAGATCTTCAACACATGGGGGAATTTACCCAACTTTTTACAGTAGCAACACTTACACTTTCACATGTTTCATATGTCATAGTAGTATATCGATTATGACTTAACAAAATTGTTATATTTTGTGAATTTTCCCCAAACCCTGTGTAACTAATGATAAGTGTGTTACAACTTTTACTTGGTCAGAGTCGTACAATCCTCTATTCATTTCTTTGAAGGAAGCTTTGTGTTTATTACCGTTGGTGTATCGTCATAAGTGTAGGGTAGGTGGATGGAGGAAATGCTCTCCGATCATATCATCGCCGGGAAACAATAAATACAATAGTTCCAAATCATTTGAACTTAAGGTCATATTTCGATGAAGATCACCCATTATAATAATTGTTTACCCTCAAAATGTGTGCTAAAAGATACCAAGGTCTTATAAGTTGCTTTCCTTGTTATGCATTTATTTTATTAAATTAAACATGTCTTTATATGATATTTGAATGGAAGGTTGATTTTATGAGGTTATGGTGTTGTCATCGAAAGACATTCAAGATGGGTCATGGTCTAGGAGGTTGGTTCCCGACGACGATGTCTTGGGCAGTGTCATCGTCATAATATTTTACAGATAACACAAAGGGTAGTCTCATGACTTCTCTTGATGAAGAAAATATGTTCATTGAAAATGAAAACAAATGAATCAAGGCCACGTTGTGTGTTTCATGTACAACCGAAAAATATTTCATTGCATTATAGCGTATGATTGTATTGGGATCTATTTTATGCATGATGCAATAGTTAACTTAGGAAAGGTTATAAGGGTCCATCTCTTCTTGACACATATGCATCGGAAGGTGACTTATCAGAGTTAGGATAATGTCACCGAGATATTTTTCAAGGAGGAGAATCTATGGATGTTATGTCGACGATGATATGAGTTTTGAATTACACAGAGAGATATTGGTTAAAGATATTCATACGTGTATATGTTACAAGATGCATAGTCCACCTGTTATGACCGATTCGTGGGAACTATTAGAAACAATATATTATTGACACGTTATCATGAAAGAGAAGAGTCATGGAAAACAACATATAGCTTTTCATGGTGCGGAATTCATCATTGGCTCGAGAATAAGAGTCTCTATGGGTGCATCTTCATTGCATTCTTTCGATGACGATGTTGAAGAAGCATTGTCATCAGAAGAATTGGATAGAAGGGTAATATCATGTAACTTTGAAAAGGGGGGTCGACGATGCTTGAGCGGGTTCATATGAGTAGAGGCTTTGGGCACATCAATGTAACATGATTTCTAGATAAGAGATTAAGATCCTTTTATGGAGAAAAGGAGAGGGGGACTCAAACCGATCTATCTAGGATGTTTCACGAATTTCACCTTGAACCAATGTCGAAAATTATGTACAAAGATTACTCTTATGAATGAATAACTAGTTGGATGATAAGGTGTACCTTGCAAAATTTTATTTGGTGGGTACCCACTAAAACTGATGAGATTTATTGGGTTGTTTTGGATGTCACAACAAATGGTGACTTAAGCATAGAGGGGATTCCGCAGTGCAACATATTAGATATCATTTTCGGGATTAAATGCATAGAGTAAGTCATTAATCTAAGACCCATATCCATGAGTATTAGTCACAACTGACCAATAATTCTCATGATTTGAATAGCCCACTTAGCACTCATTGCATCGGGTGATTCTCACAGGGGTGAAGAAGTGGAATTGAAACCAGCGAAATGAATCACATAGCATCAATCATCAATTTCGGGGCTTGCACCCGGTAACCAACACTTCCCAAGTGGTCACCCATCCCAAGATGCCTTTGGCTCAAGCGCGCTTAACTACAGAGTTTTCCCCACACTCAATCCCACTTAGCTTGCTACCCCATTTGCAAAACCTTAGCAAGTATTGTGCCTTATGAACTATCCATTTAGAGCTCCCTTCACTCTTATTATTTAAGCATAGAGGGGCTTCCACGGTGCAACATATTAGATATCATTTTTGGGATTAACTGCGTAGAGTAAGTCATTAATATATGAACCATATCCATGAGTATTAGTCGCAACTGACCAATAATTCTCATGATTTGAATAGCCCACTTAGCACTAATTGCATCGGGTGATGCTCACAGGGGTGAAGAAGTGGAATTGAAACCAGCGAAATGAATCACATAGCATCAATCATCACTTCCGGGGCTTGCACCTGATAACCAGGACTTCCTAGGTGGTCACCCATCCCAAGATGCCTTTGGCTCAAGCACACTTAACTATGGAGTTTTCCCCACAATCAAGCCCACTTAGCTTGCTACCCCATAGATTAATGGATATGGGTCATAGATTAATGACTTACTCTATGTAGTTAATCCCGAAAATGATATCTAATATGTTGCACTGCGGAAGCCCCTCTATGCTTAAATAATAAGAGTGAAGGGAGCTCTAACTGGATAGTTCATAAGGCACAATACTTTCTAAGGTTTTGAAAATGGGTTAGTAAGCCAAGTGGGTTTGATTGTGGGGAAAACTCCATAGTTAGGCGCTTGATCCAGAAGTGTCTTGGGATGGGTGACCACCTGGGAGTTCCTGGTTACCGGGTGCAAACCCCAAAAGTGATGATTGATGCTATGTGATTCATTTCACTGGTTTCAATTCCACTTCTTCACCCCTGTGAGCATCACCCGATGCAATGAGTGCTAAGTGGGTTATTCAAATCATGAGAATTATTGGTCAGTTGTGACTAATACTCATGGATATGGGTCATAGATTAATGACTTACTCTACGTAGTTGATCCAAAAAATGATATCTAAAATGGTGACTTGCTAGGAGAACCAGTTACCTCTGCCTTGAATAGACGTCCAGATTGTATACATTCGATTGTATATTTGTTGAAACTTTTATAGATTGATCTGTACGATGAACCCCACATCACCCGTTATTTCCTAAAAAATAAGAACGCGGTAAACCTCTATGATCTTTGGGATAATTCCTGTGAGACAATTAGGGATGGGATTGGTTAATATAGTTCAGGAATATGGGAGGAACTGAACATAACATAAGTTTTTTACTAACTATTTATAGACCGATGTTTGTTCCTCATCTCTTCTTTCCCAACATTGCTTCGTTGCCAACAAGCATCCATAGCCCTGACGAATTTTCCTTGGTATCATACAAGCATAGACTCACTTCTAGTAAGTGTCCATAGCTCCGACGGGTTTACTTGTACTTCCCACATGATCATTGGTGCTTTCAACTTCCTAGCTTGTTCAAGCTTTAATTTTCACCCTTAAGATTTGTAATATATGTAGCATTTCTACATAATGGGTGTCTAGGAAGCAGGGTGATACAAGAGTTACTTTGATATGATGGTCTCAGTAAATATTTCATCCTCATGAATCCTTTCCAAGAATATTCTTTATTATCTTTTATGTTCAAATAATTGGGAGGTCTCAATAGTATTGTTTATAAGACACCTATAGTTGTCATATGTTCTGTATATGAAGGATCATGGGGTAATGGTGAGAGTGATCACATGGATAGAAAACCATCTGTAAAATTAAGTTCTTATAAACATTTTATCTATAGTCTCAGTTTTTCTCGAAAAAGAGCATCTTGAATCTCTACCATCAAGTATAACTACCTGTTATACTCTGATAGAATACAAGGCATCTCTTTCACTTCTTGAGAACCCAATTAGTTATTTAGACATAAGTTGAGCATTTACTTTGTAACATAATATACAACAAGTCAGGTCTTGTGCATTGAAAATTACATATCAGTAATGGATTTATTTTAAATATAATGGAAAAACAAAAACAAAAACAAAGGGGAATGAGGGGAAGCTTTATTCAAAAATATTTATAGAAGATAAGAAAAAAAAAACCTACTATGTACAATAATACATCACCTAAGGTGATTAGAAGAAGTATCGTTTGATAATTTTTCCATCGACAGGGAACTCCTCCATGTCTCCCTCCAATGTCTTGAGTTTAAAAGTTCATGATCCAATTTCCCGGTGGATTTGGTATGGACCTAGCTGGAGTTTTTGAAATTTTGCATGTTTTCATTTCATTTCATTTTCTTTATCCCACTTGAGGAAAAGATCACCCTCTTGGAAGTCCTTATTTCCTACAGATGACTTATCAAACCATGTTTTAATTACTTCTTGGTTTTGCACTAGGTTTCTTTTAATATTTTCCCTTTCTTCTTCAAGTTTCGGAAGCATGTTCAACCTTTGTTGCATTATTGGGCACTCTTTGTCTTGAAAAAATTGAGAAAGTTACACTAAAGGAAAAAAGGTATGGTAGGAAAAATTGCTTCTTGTCCATAGACTAGGAAAAAGGGGGAATTACCTAGAGAAGACTTAGGTGTTACCCTATCAGCCCATAGAGCACCAGGGAGGGATAAATGTCAGTTTCTTTGGTGACCAATTGCAATTCTTTTTAGGATCTTGATTATATTCTTATTGGTGGGTTTTTCTAGTCCATTCCCTTGAGAATAATAATTAGATGAATATTTAATTTTAATGTTCTGTTCAATAGCATATTCAATTAATTTCAAAGAAGAAAAGTATTTAGCGTTATAAAAAACTAGAGATTCAGGAACACCAAATCTAGTTATAATGAAAGAGTCAAGAAAGGATATCACCTGGTTCTCATTAATGGTATTCAGAGGGATTTCCTCGGTCCATATGGTAAAGTACTCTGTTGTTGTAATAATTGATCAGGAGATCAAATTTGCTCAATTTTCAAAGTGTTCGGATTGAGACGAAAACCATGCCATTGCGTCCGTCTCGTTTTCCTGATTCCGACGGTATATTTATTTTCGCAAATGGAGTCCGTATGGAGGAGATATCGCGATTTTACCGCCAAGTCAAACATGTCAAAAAAGGGGATGCTGACTGTACCTGTCCGTACAGTCCGTACGGCCACGTGGAGGGCCGTACCATCATGATGACGTGGCGCACATCGGTTGGTTGTTCGTTGGCACATTCTTATTGGTTGATTGTTGTCCAATTAGAAGTTGACACGTGTCCGATTGCAGGCGAATAAGAAGGAGACACGTGGCCCAAGACACGTGTCCGGGACCTCCCCCCACTATGTAAACTTTAATACAACTCTGCTAACCAATAGTCCCG
Source organism: Picea engelmannii (assembly GCA_009831015.1). NCBI lineage: Eukaryota > Viridiplantae > Streptophyta > Pinopsida > Pinales > Pinaceae > Picea > Picea engelmannii. The sequence continues at coordinate 467,371 of ML781857.1, read as the reverse complement.
CCATTATTCCTTGTGAATAGTGCGGTCGGGCTTCTATTTAAGGTTGGATATACGCATTGTTTGAAAGGGGGGGGGGGGGGGGGGGGG
>ML781857.1:401858-424086 GCA_009831015.1 Picea engelmannii | reverse complement strand
GAAGATAAGCATAAAAAGAAGCAAGTATGCAACAGCATAATATCAACAACACACAGAGATCAAACACATCCATGAAATTGAATCAAAGCTTTCCTATTAATTCACTGTCTGTACATGGGGATTCTTCACAAGCTCTCTGTTTTGCTCTCCCTTCTGTATGAATGAGAATGATTGATCCCTACAATGATACAAAGGAGGGTGCCTATATTCTGTTTCCCTCTCGAAAGCAAAACTGTCTAATCTACAGTTAATTCCTATCTAACAGCATTAAAACTATTAAATGCCTTCCTATCTCCATTACAATACAAGTGTGCTTCTTATGAATGCTTTCATTCAAATGGCGGCGCAACAATCTTTTCAAAGTAATTCCAAAAATGTATGTGCTGGCGCTGTCCAGATGTTCTTCTCTTTCCACGCGCTGGCTCGCTTGAAGAGATGTGGATGCTCTTGCATCATACTCCTCGGCTCAAAAGATTTCATGGGCTCCTGTCCATGAGCTCCTGCACACTATGCCCATGCTTCTGTATCACTGCCTCTGTTTCCCAGCTGGAATCCTCCACTGGGTGGTTCCTCCATTTCACCAGGTACTCAAAATACTACTTTCTCCTGGTCTTCCTGCCTACTCTTTTGTTCAGTATGCACTCCATCTAAGGCTTCTGCGCAACTGGCAACTGCTTCTGCCATTGGATTAMTGGTTCCTCAACACTTCCAGCTCCTGCATCTTCGGCCTTATATGGGTATAGGTCTGAGACATTAAATATCGGGGATATCCCGATGCCCTCTGGCAACTCAAGTTCATATGCATTCTCCCCGAATTTCTTCAGGACTCTACACGGCCCAATTTTCTTCATCTTGAGCTTGTTGTATGTTCCCCTTGGGAACCTTTCTTTTCTCAAGTGCGCTAGAACCATGTCCCCAACTTCAAACCAAAGTTGCCTCTTTCTCTGATCGGCTCTGCGCTTATATTCCTGATTCGATCTCTGCAATCGCTGCTTCACCTGTGTGTGAAGTTCTTGCATTGCCTCAGCGAACTCTTCAGCTCTCGCGCTGCTAGTTTCAGCCTGTTCTGACTCCCTGAGCTCAGAAAATCCTCTTGGTTGTGTCCCATACAAAATTTGGAACGGGCTCTTACCTGTACTCCAATTCACCGAATCGTTGTACGCAAATTCGGCCTGTGGTAGGATCCGATCCCAACTGGTGTGATGCTCCACCACTAGGCTCCTCAACAGATCCCCTAAGCTTCTGTTGACCACTTCTATCTGCCCATCTGTCTGCGGATGGTAAGCAAAACTGAATGCCAAGTCAGGCCCTAGCTTCTTCCATAGTGTCCTCCAGAAATGACCTATGAACTTTGTATCTCGATTCGAGACTATGCTTCTCGGCAATCCATGCAATCGCACGATCTCTTTGAAAAACAAGTTCGCGATGTGGGTCGCATCGCTGGTCTTATGACACGGAATAAAATGTGCCATCTTCGAGAACCTGTCCACCACCACAAAAATGGAATCAACTCCTCGTTGTGTTCTCGGTAAACCCAACACAAAGTCCATGCTAATGGATTCCCATGGCCTCTCGGGTATGGGCAATGGCTGATAGAACCCTGTGTTCTGCTTTCGGCCTTTCGCGTGTTGACATATCCTGCATCTATCAACAAACCGTTTAACATCTGCACGCATGCCCGGCCAATAATATGATTCGCTCAACTTGCCGAATGTTTTGTCATGTCCGAAATGACCTGCTAAGCCTCCACTGTGCTTTTCCTTCACCAAATTCTCTCTCATAGAGAAATTTGGAATACATAGTTGATTGCTTTTGAAAATCAATCCATTCTAGATCAAGTAGTCAATCCATGGACTCCGATCCCTGAGAAATGGATTCTCGGCTGCCTCGTATGCCTCGCCAAAGTCTGCGTCACCTGCATACATATCTTTTAAATTTTCAAAACCCAAGGTTTTGACTCTGAACTCCTGTAGCAACAAGCATTTCCTGCTCAAGGCATCAGCTACCTTGTTCGCAGTCCCCGAAATGTGCTTTATCACAAACGTGAAATTCTGCATGTACTCTACCCACTTTGCATGATTTTGATTCAGCTTCTCCTGCTGACTTACAAACTGCAATGCGTGATTATCGCTGTACAAAACGAATTCCTTGGGTATCAAGTAATGCCTCCACTTTTTCAATGCATGTATGATGGCATAGAACTCCTTATCGTACGTGGAGTATTTCAGCTTTGCATCATCCAGCTTCTCGCTGTAATACGCCACAGGTCTGTCATCCTGACTTAAAACCCCTCCAACAGCATACCCACTGGCATCACACTTCACTTGGAAGGTTTTCTGAAAATCTGGCAACACTAACACCGGTTGCTCAGTTATCTTTTGCTTCAACAGATTGAAGCTCTGTTCAGCCTCTGTTGTCCAATGGAAAACCTTATGCCGCTTTTTCACAGTGTCCATCATTGCGACACTGATTCCACTAAAATTCCGAATGAATTTTCTATAGAAGCTTGCCAACCCGTGAAAGCTCCTTACTTCAAAAACACTCCTTGGCGATGGCCAATTCCTGATTACGTTCACCTTCTCAGGATCCATCTTCAATTCATTTGCCGAGATTACAAGGCCCAAATAAATGAGTTTTGTCTGCATAAACGAGCATTTCTTCAAATTGATCAGCAGCTTCTCCTGCTGCAGTCTTCTCATCACAATGGCCAAATGCCTCAAGTGTTCAGCTCTAGTCTTGCTAAAAATCAGTATGTCGTCCAAGTATACGACTACAAATTTTCCAATGAATTCCTGCAGGACTTCATTCATCAGTCGCATAAATGTGCTTGGCGCATTTTTCAACCCCAACGGCATGACCAGCCATTCGTACAAACCCTCGTTTGTTTTGAATGTTGTTTTCCACTCATCTCCCTCTCTCATCCGGATCTGATGATATCCGCTCTTGAGATCTATCTTTGAAAAATAATTTGCCCCGCTCAGGCAATCCATCAAGTCATCCATTCTCGGCAGTGGAAACCTATACCTGATGGTGATTTTATTAATCGCCCTGGAGTCTGTACACATTCTCCAGCCTCCATCCTTCTTGGGACTCAGTACTGTCGGAACAGCACATGGACTCAGATTCTCCCTGACCAGTCCTTTATCCTGCAGATCCTGAACCTGCCTCTTGACCTCCTCGTTCTCCTGAGGTGTCAACCTGTACGCTGCCTTATTTGGCAAACTTGCTCCGGGTATGAGGTCAATGTGGTGACTCACACTCCGCATCGATGGCAACGAACGAGGTAGTTCGTCCACGATGATATCAGCGAACTCTCCCAGCAGTTCCTGAATCTCCTCTAGCAAGTCGTCCACTCTTGTGCTTGTCAGGACAATTCTCGGCTTCCTGACAACAAAGAACTGTGGATCCTCATCCTTCTCCAGCTCTGTGAGAAGTTCTTTTCCACTCATGAGAAGTATCGTGCTGCTAACTTCTGGCTTCACTTCCTTATCCTTTATCGGCAGCAACGTGTGTGTTTTCCCATCCTTCTCCAAGGTGTATGTGTTCATCCTCCCATCATGAACAACATTTCTGTCAAACTGCCATGGTCTCCCCAATAATACATGACAGACATCCATGGGAATGACATCACACAGAATTTCATCCCTATATTAACCCATTTTAAAATTGACCAAGCATTGCTTTGTAACACATACCTGGTGTCCTTTCTGCAGCCATGTCACTTTGTATGGACTCAGGTGTTTGTTCGTTTTCAGCTCCAGCTTCTCCACCATCTCGGTCGAAACGAGATTGTCGGTGCTCCCACTATCCACTATGACCTTGCATTTCCAGCCCTTGGTCTTGCAAGTCGTTCTGAACAGTCGGCATCTCTGGGTTGTGTCCTCCACCTCTTTCTCCGGTTTCAAGAGAGCCTTGTGCACTGTCAGTGACTTCCCACTTCCAGTGTCTTCATCCTCCACATCATGCCTCTGCGCCTATGCGACGTGAGCTTTTTCTCTGTCCATCTTCCTATTGGGACAGTCCACGGCTTTGTGTCCGTCTTTCCCACATGTAAAACATGTGATAACTCCTCCTCTGACTCTTCCTCTACCTCGGGTGCGAGGAATTATGTTGGCATCAGTGTAATCTCCTTGCTGATCTGTTTGCGGTCTCCTTGGCTCAGAAATTTGCTGCCTCTGTTGTGAGGTTCCACCTCTTTCAGCTTTTCCCTGAGGTCTCTTCCAATCCTCCTTGGGCTTCTGCGTTCTTTCTTGGGCAACAACTTTGCCTCTAGGCTGGCTTCTGCCTCACCCTCGCTGTCCCTGCTTGCAGCTCAGCTTCTCCTCGGCTTTTAGAGCCATCTGGTACGCATCCTCAACTGTGCGGATGGTAACCATGCTCAGCTCATCCTGAATGTCATACCTCAACCCATTTAGGTATCTTGCCACCTTTTCGTCATCACTTTCCCGATGACCAGCTCGAATGTTGAGCCTGTAAAACTCCTCGGTGTACTCCTTCACTGTCATCATCTTCTGTCTCAGGTTCTGCATGCGCCTGAACAGAGTGATTTGGTAATCCCTCGGAATGAACTTCGCCTTCATCTTGGCGATCATCCGATCCCAGCTCTTGATATTTTGTTTGCCTTTGGAACGCCTTTCTGCCTGCAGCTCGTCCCACCATAAGGCTGCATGTCCCTTCAGTTTCGTGACGGCATGCCTTACCTTCTTGTCCTCTTCGATGTCTTCATAATCGAAGTAGGTGTCGAGTGCTCGGATCCAATCCAGCAACTCTTCTGCATTTAGACTTCCCTCATAGATGGGAATGTCCATCTTTGTCTTTGAGCTCATCCTGGAGATAGCTCTGATCAACCGCTCGGTTGAAGCATCTTCTGCCGAGACCTCTTCGGCGTCGTGTCCAGCTTCCTCTTCAACCTCAGAGTCGTTGAACTCTGTTGTACCAGCTCCACGCCTCTGGGTGGTCTCCATCTCTTCGAGTCTCGCCCTGAGATCTCGCATCTGTCTTTCTATCTCTGCATTACCTGCTGGCCTGCCTCTCCTTCAGACGTCCCTGTCTTCATGATCAGGCGACTGCCTTTCTCTTCTGGGCGGCATGGTGTATCTGCTTCCCTCTACTATCTGAACCAAGAGAACTCCGCTTCCGGCTCTGATACCACTCTGACGCAATTCGTGAGTATCAGAGTGCTTTCCTTTCCTCCTTCACTCCTCTTGCCTGAAATATACAGACAAGATCTTCAGGCTCTGATACCACTCTGACGCAAGCCTCATGCCCTCGACGACACGGTCGCTCTCACCAGGACCTTCAACAACGCGGCCCGAAGAGTTTACCACTCTTCTGACTCCCTCAGGAGTCTTTTACCCACAGTACACTTCTCGGCGATCCCCCTTCCACCAGTCGAGAAATCGGGTTTCGCGGACTCGCGAACCTTGTGTGCACCTCCCGTGCCATATGAAACTCCGAATCCCGATCCCCGATGTCAACGGTCAACACTTTTGTGTATCGGGGATTTCCCTATCGGGAAATCGGCAGATGAAAGGTGGCGATTTACTCACCTTTCAAAACCCCGAACGTCGATGTGCGATGCCACGTGTTGTCCTCCGTTCCGTCTCCGTGGGACTCGTCGCAACTCAGGGCTTCATTGTTTCTCCGTGCTCCCTTCGACTTCGAAAACGCCGAAGTGCCGAGTCCCGACTCCTCGGGATCTCGTGCCACCTGTCCCTCCGATGATCGATGGCTCCGATTAAATCGGGAAATCGCAACTCGCGATTTCAACGTGCATGCAACTCTTGCGCTTACCAACCCCGATATGCCGATGTTCGATGGCAAACGAATTCTCTAGTACACCTGCGAGTTAACCCCCTCGCAACTCCTCCGCGATCTGACGGTCTGCGAGATTTCGTGACTCTTCACAACAATTTCAAGTCGTCGATTCTCTTCCTCTTGAAGAGTTCTCTGCTTCACCAGCTTCATCCTGTGCAACTAAAGCAAAGGTACTATCCCTCCTGAGTTTTTACCAACTCGGACTCCTCCAGAGTGTTTGCACACACTCCCTGTGCTCAACCTTCAACCACTCCCAATAGTACTTGAAGTCTTTCAGGTGCTTTCACAGTCACAGCAACCCCGGCCTTTCTTTTCTCAGGCTTTCTACTGAGATTCCAGTCCAACCTGCACTTCACCTGGACGGTTCGAATGACCAACACAACTCTGGTCGACGAGAATAAGCGCTTCACTGTTGAACCTCCTCAACGCACTCTATGCGGAGGAATTCGACTGCACTCTATGCAGGAATCTCCTGGTTCGGACAGTGAAACAATTGGAACTTATTCCCTCATTCTCTTAGGTTTCGAACCTGATATGCAATCACATATGCAGCATATAGAAGATAAGCATAAAAAGAAGCAAGTATGCAACAGCATAATATCAACAACACACAGAGATCAAACACATCCATGAAATTGAATCAAAGCTTTCCTATTAATTCACTGTCTGTACATGGGGATTCTTCACAAGCTCTCTGTTTTTCTCTCCCTTCTGTATGAATGAGAATGACTGATCCCTACAATGATACAAAGGAGGGTGCCTATATTCTGTTTCCCTCTCGAAAGAAAAACTGTCTAATCTATAGTTAATTCCTATCTAACAGCATTAAAACTATTAAATGCCTTCCTATCTACATTACAATACAAGTGCGCTTCTTATGAATTCTTTCATTCAAATGGCGGCGCAACAATATTTTCAAAGTAATTCCAAAAATGTATGTGATGGCGTTGTTCAGCTGTTCTTCTCTTTCCACGCGCTGGCTCGCTTGAAGAGATGTGGATGCTCCTGCATCAGCCCACAAAGACTGTTAGATGAAACATTGAGAGACGACAACCAAGATAATTGAGAGAGCTCTTGAGGAATGCATCCACTCTGATTATTTTGGGCCAAGTCTAGTTGCTCCAAAGTAGATATGTTACCAAGAGACGCAGGTATTTTTCCATCCAATTCATTCCTAGAGAAATTCAACAATCGCAAGCCACTTAGAGTACCCATGCTTGTAGGGTTTTTTCCCATAAGATTATTGCTCAACAAATCAAGTATTGTATTTTTCTGCAACACATATGACAAATTATACACATTTCCTTTTATGTCAATCTTTAGTTCATAATAAAGTGTAACATCAAATATAGCCCCTGGGGGGGCAGATCAATTGGCAAGTGCCGTGAAAATGAAGTTCCAAGAGGTTTCGAGTTCAACTCCCCCCGACTTACCTTGTGTGTCGTGTAAGGGGCGTCGTGGGCACACCTGGAGGTTATAGTGGTAGCGGTTGGATAACACGACCACGTGTAACACGAGCACGTGCCCAACTAGTTGTTGATTCCTCCAAACATTAAAAAAAAAAAATAAGAAAAAAAAAAAAAGTGTAACATCAAATATATTAGGAAAATATTTGACTTTAAATCTTTCGAGGCACAAAAGATAAGATGATATTCTCCCACTAAATTTATTGTTGGATAAATCCAACACTTGCAATTTGGTGATATTTGTTATCCATTGGGGAATATCACCATGGAGATTATTATACACCATATATAGGACTCTCAACTTAGAAAAAATTGTAAGGTGCATGGGAATTTCTCCTATCAATCTATTTTCCCTTAAATCTAATAGTTGAAGCTGAGTGCAATTAGCCAAAAATGATGGAAAATTACCATAGAAGTGATTAAAGTGAACAACAAAGTACTTTAAAGAATGTGGAAAGGCTATGTCCAAAGATCCACTAAATAAGTTATAGGACACATCCAATGATTCTAGAGAAACCAAACCACTAACACTATCAACTATACCACCATAAAAATTATTATTATTCAAATATAAAGAAGTGAGGTTCTTCAATTGACATATGCTATGTGGGATTTGTCCAGTTATATTATTATTATTCAAACATAAATAATTGAGATTTTTTAAATGATGTATGCTATGTGGGATTTCTAGTTATATTGTTATTATTCAAATATAAATCAATAAGATTTTTTGATTGACCTATGCTATGCGGGATTTGTCCAGTTAAATTGTTTAAAGTCAACTTGTTTGAAGTCAACAAAATGTAACTAAGGGATTGAAGCTTTCCTATGGATTCAGGTATTTGTCCAGTTAAGTGGTTTGAACTCAAGGAAATGTAACGAAGGGATTGAAGCTTTCCTATGGATTCAATTATGCTACTGGTAAGCATATTTTGACGAATCTCTAGGAACGTCAATTGATTCAAATTGGAAATGGCTTTCGGTATTCTCCCCATGAGCATATTTCCACTAAGATCTAGGGACGTCAATTTACTCAAATTTGAAATAGCCTTAACTGAAATAGAACCCGAGAGTACATTATTTCCCAGGAAAAGATCCCTAGTTGATTTAAGCTGACCAAACTTTGGTGGAATTATGCCTCTCAAATAATTAAGAGAAATATCCAAAGTGTGCAATAAAGATAGGTTGCCTAGACATGGTGAAAGGCTACCTTTCAATCTTGAATGTTCAAGGACTATGCCAACCACTCTTCTCATGTGCTTCTAGCACCAAATACCCTCCCAAATGTTAGAAAAATAGGATCACAGAGCAATAAAAATAAAACAAATGCGGAAATAAAACAAAGAAGACACACAATACAATAGAGACACATATATACGTGGTTCACCTAGTGTGGGCTACATCCACCAGAGAAATTTCCAGGTCATTCCTTTATTATTATCTAGCAAATGAAGGGATACAACCTACAACACACTTGCTATAAATTTCTCTTCTTTCTCTCACAATCTCCTCACTCAGAATACAATATTCACAATGATACATAGCCGCAATAAATTTCCCTCATAAAAGAGGGTTTCCTTCTAGGGAAATAACCCTAACATAACTTCTATCGTCAGATCTGCAACCTTATAATGAACGGTCCAGATTTACTATGAAATTACAATATACATTTACAAGGTAATTTTTCCTTCGGGGGCTTCGCCCCTAAACCCCCTCCTAGGGCCTGCTTGCCCCTGGACCCTACAGAGGGGTAAGACCCCCATGCATTCCCCCACATGGAGGAGTGTACATTCTTTCGAGGTGTAAAGTATTCATGGGGTATAAACACGACTGAAAACAAAAGGCCTCTTAATTAGGAAGATAACCAGGCTCCACAACCAACACCACGAGCATACATTTTCCGTGTTTTGAGCATTCCAATTGGACAATGATCTACCCAAATCATATTTTATGGATTTTTTGAAGCAGAGAAGAGAATCTACGTCCCTTTTATCGTAATTAATAGTTGCAACCACAATTACAGTTACATTGACCGATGATATGGTGGTTGCAATTACAAAGCACGTAATAATAGTAACTCCCATGTCCATCATTTCTCCTTGTCCAAACTCCGAGTGAGTTCTATCATTCCCTTCGGTATGTATATATAAAAATACAATAACATCCAAATTTCGTGTAAAGTCTTGTGTGGTTGTAAAACTGAAGGAAAATTGTTGAAGGAAATAACAGAGAAAATACATCCAGATTCCATGTGAAGTCTTGTGGGGAATAATGAAAGAAAATTGTTGTGGGAAAATTGTTGAAGGAAATAACAGAGATAAGTGGAGAAAAAGGAGGGTCGTATCCCTGAAAACTCAACTAAGGGGATAGAGAAAGGTTAGGGCCTATGTAGAGGACACCACTAGTTTTGTTTTGTTGAGCATGGAAACCGAGGAGGGTTTCAAGAATACTGTAAGGGCCTTTCAGTATATGTTTTCCTTGTTTTGGGGCATTTTCTGTGTAAGGAAATTAGACTATTTTCTTTGGTATGGGAGCCCATTGTTCTAAAGTTGTATTGAATGAAGAACAAGTGATTTAAGCATCAATTCATGTGTACTATGTATGATTCGATTGTTGGTTTTATTTTCTTTTGTGCTAAGTAGTTAGACATATCGATGTGTTTATGTTCGCAGTTCAAATTGTGTGATTCATATGTATATTGTTGAGAACCTAGACCAGACCTGAGGTGTGTTCAAAATCTAACATGGAGAAACAAGTGTTTTCCCTAGTCAAAGTTGTCTCCTACTTCAAAAATTATATTTTGACATCACATGTGTTTTCTTATGTACCATATCCTCCTATCAAAATGATGATGTCTCAACAAGTTAGTGAAGGAAGATGGGCCAATTTGTTGTCCAAATTACAAGAATATCATATCGAGATAAAACCACTAAATGTTGTAAAGGGACAAGGGTTATGGAAGCTTACCGGTGGTATTGAAGCAATAAACATTGATTTATCTAATGATAAAACCCTTGTCACATAATATGAGATGATAGCAAGATCTAAATGGTACCAAAAATTTTCTTTTATTTGAAATCATGACAATTTCCAGTTGGCGTGACAACAAAATAAAGGAGATCATTGAAGACAAAATCAAATGCTTCTGTATTAATTTCTAGGATATTATTTTGGAGAAATTTTGATGGTATGTTGTTAAGATTCTTGAGTCACTCCAAGTCTATTGAAATTATGAATGAAACACATGAAGGAATTTGTAGTGGACAGTTTGCTCCAATGGTAACATCTCATAGAATCATTCGAGTTGGTTTTTATTGGAAAACGTTATTMAGAAATGTACATGCTTTTGTAAGAAAATGTTTACGATGCCAAAAAAWTTCTGGTAAGAAGAAGAGGGTTGTTATGCCTCTGAAAACAATCACAGTGGAAATTTCTTTCATTCAATGGGGTTTGGATGTTATGGGCCCCATTAATCCAAAATATGTTAAAAATATCAGTCCCAACACTTAGTCAATAATAGGTTTCAACCTCCTATAGATATTCACCAATATAGCAATATGACAACATGCATATTCTGAACTATGAGCTTAAGCACAAATAACTAAGCAATATGAAATTTAAAACAACAGAGAAATACTCATAAATAGTAGGCAAATTCACACATTTGGCACCATAAATCTAGGTTATGCCACAGTAAGAAACCACAGGGAAAATATAYAGTTCAMGGATATTTTTTTTKAGCTTCTAAGAAAACATTTTTGAGTTGCAACAACAAATACAACACATAACTCATAGTTGCAACAGCTAAAATATTTTAGCAAATACACACAAAACTTATCTCACATTCCCAACAACTTTTTCTTATCAAAACAATGCATAAACTTAGCCTTGAAATTAGTTCCCCTATTGTACGGCCTCTATGACCTAKTACAGTCAACACAAGCTTCAGAACTATCTTGGAAAAAGTGCCAGATTTTATTTTTTTTGTACAATACACATTTATACAATTTTCTCAACAGAAAAACCGTTGAAAATCATGTCAATTAGAACAAAAGTGGCACCTCAATTTATGTGCCTCTCTTTTCAATGTGGCAGCTGTACGGACTGATAAAAATGTTGAATTGTTCCTCCTTGGAATGCATACCAATCCCTCTCCTAGGGATGCATGCCAACTTCCTCTGCAACAAACTCTCTTCCTCAAGCTCAATCTCTCTTCGGATGCATGAATCTTCAAATCCCACTCTCTTCTCTCCTCAAAAAGTGTGCCCCCTCTCTCCCTCATGAGCTTCCTTTAAGCATTTTCAAAATGTAACTGCCCTAACCCTTGGTCTTCCAATGAGATTAACGGTCAAGATTAGATATTTCCCTCATAAGATCAACGGTCACAAATTAATCATTCGTTGAGGTCACTTAAGTCACTAAAGTGACCCATAACATCATAAAGTCACTTTTACATTTAAAAAATTAAAATACCCAACTTTATAAAGTTACTTTATAAAAACTCATTATAAAGTCACTAGGGAGAAAGTGTGCTCGGTCACTTCCGCATGTTCCATGCCGCCAATGCAGAAGTACCTCTGAGCTACCAATTCTAACAAAATTCAGTAAGGGTCATTCCTACATAATAACAACCATTGACTATTTCACAAAATGGCCTAAAGCAATAGCTTTAAAAGAGCTAATATTGAACATCTCATTAAGTTTTTACAAGAGAATATTTAATCAAGATTTGGTGTTCCAAAGAAGTTTATCACAGATAATGGTTCTATATTCATCAATTCAAAGTGTACAACCTTCCATGGTAAATTTGGGATATTAATGGGATAGTCATAAAATTACTATCCACAAGGAAACATATTAGTCGAATCAACTAACAAATATCTAGTGCAGATTCTCAAGGAAATAGTTACTACAAACCAAAGGGGCTGGCATAAGAAACTTGTGAATGCATTATGTGCTAGAAGAATAACACCAAAGAAAAGCACTAGACATTCTCCATTTTCATTAGTATATGGAAATGATGCTTAATTACCAGTACACATAGAGCTAAATGCATTAGCCATTGTCACCAGGATTGAATATGAAGAAGGGACTTCACCCATGTAATCTTGATTTTATCGATTGATGCATTTAGAGGAAAAAAGAGAACAAACATTGATGAACATTCAGAAGAGGCAAGAAGTAGTGAATAAATATTTTGATTGTGGTGCCACGGTCAAAGMTTTCCACAAAGATATGTTTGTCTYAYTATGGAATAAGRCCAAAGAAATACCTTCATTACACTCAAAGTTTGATGCCCTWTGGATTGGACCTTACCATATTGAAAATATTTGTGGATTCAAATCTTACTTGTTAAAAGGAATGRATGGCCARTTTTTAAATATGTTTGTCAATGAGCAGCATTTGAAACATTTATTCTTCTGGTATTTATTGTTGTTCTGAACTAATGTATTATAGTCCACTCTATATAATGTTTTTGTATATTCACCTTGACTAATCACTCTGTATAAATACCTCCTCAACTCCATGCCCAATGGACTAAGGCCTTATGGGTTCTTAGTAACCCATAGGGGCTCATTGTCCCATAGTTGGAGCTGATATGTTGACCCATTTTCACATGTCATGTTTTATTCTCTAAGTTTACCCATATGTAGAATATGTCCCCCTTCATTTTGTTTTATGTTCAACCATGCTCTTAAATGCAAAAAAAAATTCATTATTCTTAGCCATTTTTCTTACTTGTGCGAGATTCCTTACCTTGTGCGGAGATTCCCTTTTCCATATCCATTTCCCCGCATTATGCACAAGATTTCCATACCGCACTAGCCATGTTTTGCACATTACAACACTTATTTTATTTTCTATAGTGTGAATACCCCACACAAACAAAACATTTGTGCATCTCTATTTGCACACAACTATCGTGCAAAGAACTCCATATAGCCTGCACTCCACACTCTCTGTATCTCCGACCACTACACTCCTGCGTAGTTAGATCTTCTACACACCTTCCATCTCCCGCACAACTAGTTTGTAAAGGGATTGATCTCTCTCTGTGATCTATACTTAGTAAAAAAATTATCCACATCTTGCATTTTTCACACTACTCGAGGGTCATTTATGATCCATTAATTGGTTATGATTTGCAAGGTAAAGGGTAGTTATCCATGGTTAATGTGGATTAATTATCATATTTGCCCATGAACCACTTTCTTTTCGAAGTAACTTCCATTTATGGTTGCTCGTATTCCCAAGGAAATTTGTACGTGATGAAGGAATATTTTAGTAAATGTTATTCATTTACTTAACCTTTAAGTAGCATGAGCTCCATAATTCAATTTCACATATATCAAAGTGCCTTGAAAGAATAAGAAATAGGGTAGCTAGAAGGAGGAATGAGCCTTTTTGTGCAGATACAATTAATTCTCTCACGCGCCAAGATAAATACTTTAATTGGTCTATGGCATATCAAAGGTTTTAGAGTTTAACTCCTGAACAGAAGCATAGTAACAAAATATGGATGTCAAGCTTAGTTCATGTTGGTTGCATACCTGAAGTCTTCGACTTCAAGGAGTTGGTTTCCTCGTGCACTCGAAGATTTGATTCGAAAAGCATAACAATTCGAGTAGTTGTCAAAGGGAAGAACCTTGTTCCTCTAACTCCCAAGATATTCAAAAGAATTCTTCAAATATCCATGTCCAAAAAAATTATTAAGGTTTCTGACAATGACTCTTTTATGGATTCCTGGGGTGGTGGGATTAATTTTCTAAAGGATTTCATGATTCCCTTTGTAGAAGTGCCAACTAACCTTTTGGCCATCAACATAATTTTGTTGGTGGATCCATATTGGGATTTTTCATGTCTATTTACACGATTTATGGGACAAGAATCCACTTCTCATATCCTTGGGTCAGCATTATATGTATTGCATTTTTCGTTTTGAAAGGAATCTCTCTTCGACTGGGCCAAGCTAATCTCAAATGAGATTTTCTCTCAGTTGGGCAATTATGTAAAGACTCACAGATTCTTCATGACTGTGTACTTGGTCCTAGCAGTTTCCTACTGTAATGTGTTTGAGGGGTTATCCCTGAGAAGTAATTTGGATGTTGAGAATGAACCAGTTCAATTTTAGTACCCGGTTCTTTGGAAGCATAAGGCACCATTCCATTTTTCTCTTATTCAAGATAGATTTATTATAGAATTTAGATATATGTTGATTGGATAAGAACCGACAAGGATAAACCAACAAGCTGGGGATTTTCTAAAAGGAAAGGGAGTTTGTGTACATCAATAATATCATAACTACATTAGGCTATATGGTTATGAGGGAATCCCTTTTTTCCTTCCAATATTTGTTTGTGATAGATGTTTTGTTGTAGTGGTCTACAGATATTATAAACCATGGTCTATCCTTTTTCACATGAAGAGAAATAGGAAAATTATCGCATTTCCCTTTATTGTTTCAAACGTAACAGTAAGAAACGCCTCCCACTTGTTAGAAATATCTGAAATGTTGAACACATTTAATTTGAAGGAAGCATGCCCTCTCCCAGGTTTTGATCTCGAGGGGTTGTTTTCACAACATTTAGTTTCTATGAGATATAGAAACATTTTTACAAGGATTGTTGAAGGAACTGGTGATAACGACCCAAATACCCCAAAGAAAAGGAAAAAACAACCATATAATGATGATTTGTCATTGAGGTTAGTTCCAACACTCAGTGGAAACAAAACAGAACAAGGTAGGTAAAGATGATATCGATGTTCAATCTTCTTATGTTCCCCATACATGTAGGAGTTCCTCCTATGCACAAAAGAGACAAGAATCAAATGTTAGAAGAGAAGATAATAATGAAGGATATGCTAGAGGAGAC
Source organism: Picea engelmannii (assembly GCA_009831015.1). Lineage (NCBI taxonomy): Eukaryota > Viridiplantae > Streptophyta > Pinopsida > Pinales > Pinaceae > Picea > Picea engelmannii. Next base: position 408,929 of record ML781857.1, on the reverse strand, counting down.
GATGAGGATGAACCACCCCATGTTAATATTGAAATAACCCATACAATTTCTTAGTAGAAAAGGAAGAGAAGCTCAAACAAGAAGGATTCACATAATTTAAAAATACCAAGAGATGCAACCGACATGGAAATTGATAATTCCACCATACCCGATTGGGTAGCCCTTCAAATTGTTGAAAACCATCGAATTACACAGGGGTTGTCTCATGAAGGGCCAAGAACTTTTGAAGAACAATCATTGACATTACACAATGTGCAATATAATAAAGAAGAGAAAAAGTTGAAAATTGAAAAATTCCAAGTGAAAAATAAAAAGGTAACTCAGAAGTGGAATTATGAGGTTGGCATTTGAGGATTCGGACCCTTAGGATTCCTAAAATTTGTCTATCACTACCGAATATTCCCTTTCCCATTCAATTTCATAATAGGAGTTGGAAAACATCAAGTTGAAAAGAAGAATAAATGAACTTAAGGATGCATTGAGTCCCACACCATTGTTTTAAAAACCACCAACTATTATTTCCCCAGATCAAATGACACCAAGCACACCCAAGACATCTACAAAGGTGAGAAAAGCTTCCAAATTTCTCAATGGAGTTAGATTGTATGTGATAGAAAATATTAATAAGAGACTTAATATTATTTCACAAGCATGTCAAGTCAGTTCAAGCCTAATAATTTATCACAAAGGATCGCCAACTTCATGGATTATTTGAAAAATGAATTGGAACATGATGAAGCTTTTTATGAAAATGTTTTAAGTACATTTATTACACGAGTTTCTACTTTAAGTGATTATCACATAAACCAACGAAATTTGCCTTCAAACCATAGAATAAAATAGTTAAAATCAAGTTGGATGGAAATGATACAAATGTTATGAGATGCAATTGCCACTTGTACAAAGGTAAATGACAAAAGAAATGGTGCATTATTTAAAGCACTAGAAATTGTTAAAGACCTTAAAGGCCCACCACTTATAAGAGATTCTATGATTATAAATAAGGAACAAAGAAACACGGAGTTAGGTGTGGTTAAAGCTTCATGGGAAAGTGAGTTTGATGACCTCACATAAATTCTGGAAGATGAAAGCTTAGTAGGCTTTGTCTTGCTTGTGTCGGGCGAGATGTAGACACCTCCTTATTCCTCAAAGAAGTCGCCAGCCTTGAGACCTTAAATGGTCAAAATTGATGGGAACCTGGGCTTGAGCGTTGCATATGTGTCCTTGAGGTCCTAACCTTACAGGGTAGGATGGGCGGGTAGTCATTTTTATTTTGTCTGATTGATCTTCGTATGATTTCATCCAGCTGCATGATCTGCTAGTATGTTAGATCGTTATGCTGCCTGTTGCCTGAATTGTGTCCGTTGTGTTCATCGTCGAGTTGTGTTGATTGACTGTTTGTCGTTGTTACCTGTCTACTTAAAAAAACAAATTGCACTTGTTATGCGTCACATGTTGTCTTAACAACGGGGTTCCTTACATGTGGTATCAGAGCCGGTTCGACCTGTGACTTGGGATCACTACAGCTTCCATTGATTAGATACTTGATTATAAAATGTCGCTAATTAAATTGATTTGTATTCGTGTAGGTAATCATGGTCAGAGGACAATGCAGAGGCAAATGACGGGGTTATAGGGGAGGAGGCGCGATGCCCCCAGTAACATCCACGCATGAGGGGTATAACCCCTAGGAAGACGAACAGGTTGTCAGGCAGGAACATATAGTTGTGGGTGATGTGGTTGGGCTGATCAGGTCCTTTCAAAGGATGTCTGAGGCACCGATCAACCATTTGGATAGAGAGGATTCCAGGGTGCCAAAACCTCCTAAGGGTCCACCGCGCACTCTAGTCGATACTAGTAGCATTCACTGCGAACTCGAGAAGGTCAAATTCCCCGAGTTCTTTGGTGCCCTAGACGGCGTAGCCGCCGAGGCATGGTTGGATAATATGGCGATGTGTTTTTCACTATGCGACTATACCTCCAACATGAAGGTCCACATGACGGTCTTTCAACTGAAGGGGAGCGCTCTTCTATGGTGGAAAACGCTCCTGCCGTAATTGAACATGGTCATCGAAGACGTGTGATGGGAATTGTTCAAGGAACAGCTCTAGGAGAGGTATCTATCTGAGGAATTCATTGATTGCTAGCTCAACAAGTTCAACGCCTTGCGACAAGGAGGTCGTACGGTGCCCGAGTATGAGGCCCGTTTCATGGAGCTTCTTCGGTATGCTCCCCACCTGGATACTGAGAAACTTAAGGTCAACAAGTTCATGTTTGACCTTAATGTCAGCACTCGTGCAAAGATGAGGATTCTGATGCCTCAAACCTTGCATGATGTTGTCCAGAAGACCCTCATAGAAAAGGAGGATCTTACCAGCAGGGGTTAGAGCAGGACTCCAGCGAGACCAGTGGAATAGGCGTCATCTGGTGCGCAGCAGCATCAGACACCAGCTAGACATTCACCAGGATATCATGGCATCCAAAGAGGATCCACTTCCACTACACCTCCATGACCAACGCCTCAGCAGCAGACTCCTTACCGAGGACCACATCACTAGCAGCAACGTCGACCACAACAACAATAGTTTAGGCATGTTTAGCAAAACAGACCAGGGTTCCAGGCCAGTGCGTCGTCGACTTCTACTTTAGGTACCAGGAGTACCGAACCAAAGAAAGGGTGTTGGACATGTGGAGAACTACATTACTAGTGTGACTTCCCAGTTGAGAGGGCCAGAGCATCTAGATTAGTTGGACCCACTACCATGGGAGATTTGGGCAAGGCCCATCAGATTCATGCAGTGGTGAATAACCGCCAGGCAGAGCACCAGTCAATTGTGCTCGAGACGTTAGGTATCGTCGTTGACCAGACCCATAGTATTTTGATAGATCCATGTGCTACAGAGAGTTTTATCTCTGGTGCAACACTAAAAAGAATTAAGGTAAAGGAAGTCGAACAGGATGATATTAGCTTTGTAGAAATGGCTTCGGGAGCCAAACAGAAGGTTGGAGGGAAGGTTATGGGCTGTAGCCTTAACCTGGGAGAGTTTGTCACAAGGTCCAACCTATACTTCATGATATTAGGGTCTTATGACGTCGTGATCAGTATGGATTGGTTGGAATCGCATGAGGTGATACTCAACCGTAAGACGAAACGATTGATCTTGGTCGATGATGAGGGACAAAGACGTGTGATTGTAGGTCGGAACTAGGGAGTTTCCTTGAGGTTCATCTCTTCCTTGCAGCGATGAAAGAGCATGCACAACGGATGCCATCTATATATGATCCTTGTGTTAAATGAAAAAGGCATGGCAGAAGGACTGGAAAACATTTTGGTAGTACGAGAGTTTGCGGATGTCTTCCCAGAGGAGTTACTAGGGTTGTCACCGGAGAGGGAATTGGAATTTACCATCGACCTAAAACTAGGAACTGAACCGATAGCGAGAACACCTTATTGGATGTCAACCCCTGAGTTACAGGAGTTGAGAATGCAACTGAAGGAGTTGTTGGACCTAGGACTTATACGTCCAAGTGTGTCACCTTGGGGTGTGCCTATTATTTTCATACGGAAGAAGGATGGGTCGTGGAGACTCTACATTGACTATTGTTAATTGAACAAAGAAACGATCAATAATCAATATCTGTTGCCAAGGATTGACGATCTATTTGATCAAATGAAGGGAGAAACAATGTTTTCAAAGATCGACCTGAGATCGGGGTATCACCAGTTACGGATCAAGGAGGATGACATCCCTAAGACCGCCTTTAAGACGATATTTGGACATTACGAGTTTATTGTTTTACCGTTTGGATTGATAAACTCCCCTGGGGTATTTATGAGCTTGATGAACGGGTTTTTCCACGAATACTTGGACAAGTTTGTCTAATATTCATTGACGATATTCTGATATATTCTCATACGATGGAGGAGCAAGAAGAGCACTTGTGCTTGGTACTATAGTGTCTACGAGAGAAAAACGTGTTTGGGAAGCTGTCGAAATGCTCATTTTATCAATCGAAGATTCAGTACATAGGGCATGTCATCTCCGGTGAAGGTATCATTGTGGATCCAGCAAAGGTCAAGGCTATTGTGGAATGGTCTGCACCGAAGAATGTCCCATAAGTGCGTAGCTTCATGGGTTTAGCGGGATACTATCGACGATTCATCGAGTGTTTTTCAAAGATATCAAATCCGATTACGAAATTGCAAAAGAAGAACAAGAAGTTTGTTTGGACTGAGAAATGCACAGAGGCATTTTAGAGGCTCAAGGAGTTGTTGGCGACAACACCATTACTAAAGGTCCCTGACATGGATGAGGATTTCTTGGTATGAATTGACGCATCCAAGGAAGGCTTAGGCAGAGTCTTGATGCAAGACGGTCGAGTGATTGCTTACATCTTGAGGAAGTTGAGAAGGCATGAGGAGAACTATTCGACACATGATTTGGAGTTGTTAGCCATCATTTATGCCTTGAGAGTATGGAGACACTACCTTATTGGATGAAAATTCAAACTAAAAACGGACCATTGTGGTTTACAACACATCTTTATGCAAAGCAACTTGAACACGTGACAAAGGCGTTGGTCAGAATTGCTTAGCGAGTACGATTTCGAGATTAGTTACATAAAAGTAACAATGAACAAAGTGGTTGATGCGTTAAGTCAGATACCACGCATATTTTCGGTGATGCCTCTTCAGACGAATCTACATGAAAAGATTCTAACCTTACAGTGCAACGATGACTGGTACAAAGAGGTCAAGGATTTTATCGAACAAAACACAATGATGGTACCAAAATTTGAGGGATTTACGATGGACAACGACGAATTATTGATATTTAAAAATCGAATTTACATACCGCCCAACGACGAGTTGAGGAGTTTGATCCTAAACAAGGCTCATAGAGAAGTGTACATGGATCATCCTGGAGTCACGAAGATGAGGGAAGACCTTAAACCCTTATTCTTCTGGAAAGGAATGAAGGCAGACATAGTCAACTACGTGGCAAGATTTCTAGAATGTTAGCAGGTGAAGGCTGAACATAGACATCCGACAGGATTACTACAGTCTCACGCTCTTCTAGAATCGAAATAGGAGGTCATTTCGATGGATTTCATTGTTGGATTTCGACTGACGGCAAGGAGACATGGCTCGATTTTTGTGGTAGTTGACACTCTGACGAAGAGTTCTCATTTTATTCCTGTGCATACAACGTATCAGGCACCTGACATAGATAGAGTTTTCATCAACGAGATAGTGAGTTTGCATGGTGTGCCTAAGAGGATTATATCTGATCGAGGATCGGTGTTTACAGGACGATTTTGGACTAGTTTCCAAGAGGCCTTAGGAACCCAACTTAACTTTAGTATTGCATATCACCCGGAGACATACTGGCAGACCAAAAGAACAAGACAAATCTTGGAGGATATGTTGTGTATGTACGTAATAGACCAACAAAAGAGTTGGGAAGAGTTCTTGCCACTGGTATAGTTTCCATACAACAACAATTATCAAAGCACCATTAAGATGGCGCCATTCGAGTTTCTTTACGGGTGACCGTTTCAGATGCCTTTGAGTTGGGATCGGCTTGAGGATAGGGTCCTGGTGGGACCAGAAGCGATCCAAGAAATGGAATACCAAATGAAAACCATAAGACAAAGGATAAAGGAAGTGCAAGATCGACAAAAGAGTTATGTCAATGCACATCGTGTCGACCGTAGTTACGAAGTTGGCGATCGAGTCTTCTTGCGAGTAAAACCGCATAAGAGTTCGATCAAGTTTGGAAAGGGTGATAAAATCTCTCCTAGGTTCATGGGACCCTTCGAGATTGTGGAAAGGAAGGGGTCAGTGGCCTATCGACTAGCCTTGCCTGATTATTTGAGGTGTATGCACGATGTTTTTCACGTATCTGTTTTGATACGTTATGTTAGTGATCCTACACATGTTATTGACATGAGTTCCTTGTAGGTATCAGATGAGGGTGTGCTCGCGGTGAAGCCAATCCACATCCTGGACCATTGCATTTGACAACTACGATGTCGAAAAATAGATCAGGTCAAGTGATCAGGTTCATTATAGGATTGGTTGTTTTGATTTTTATTATGAGATATTGTGGATTTGATGATATGTTATTTTTGTTGTATTTACATCGATAGGTGATATTGACTGGGTTATCCTGAGTGTGCAAGACTATGGACATGAGAGGATGTCGATGGCATCGATGGATCTCCTTGGACTCCGGATCGAATCAGGGAGTGCACTGTTGTGGTTTGACTGTTTTGATATTTTAGATGTGACGTATGACCATATATTATGATATTGATTGTTATAGCTGACATGTTTCGTTGATGAATGCAGGTTGACGATAGCTTTCCAACCAGACTCACATTTGGAGTAAAGGGGTCACGCACGACAACAAGAGACATTGAGGGAGAGGTGTGGCAGCAACCCTGCCACAACCTACTAGCACTCTCGTCATGGCTTGAACTGTAGGTTAATGATTACCTAGTTCACAAGATCCATGATGTCATGAGGGAAGACTATGACAGTCGCTCATGATGATTCTAAGGGGCGCGCAATAAAGCATGGTCCTTATTCCTTAGAGGCCCTTAGTCTCCCACAATATCACTTGACGGAGTATTGACTCTAGGGGTTTGATGTCTACCAAATTCAGTCAAGAGGCGAGTGGCACCCTTGGATCACATAGTGCGTCGTGAAGGGAACGTCATGCAAATAAAACAAAAAGAGGTGAGTGGAACCCTTGGAGCACGTAGTGTGTTCTGAAGGGAACGTCGTGATTTTAATTGTGGTAAGTTAATAAACCTAGTGCCTAGAAAACTATGCCTCCTTAGGACCTGGTCGGCCTTAAAATAGATGATGGTATGAGTAAAGTTGAATAAATAAATGTTCACTTAAAAAAATGTCGCCCATCCTAGGTCTAAGTAGAACATGTGAACAAAGAAAAACTAAATAGACATGTAACAAGAAGGGGGTTAAGAAATTCAAACTTTAATTATTAAAGTAAAAATTATAATGGAGGATTAAATTTATTAAAAGGGTAAATGGTTGTTTTT
>ML781857.1:363859-379479 GCA_009831015.1 Picea engelmannii | reverse complement strand
GTGAATGCAGATGTTCCTAACTCAACAGACCAAACACTAGAGAAAAACAAGGTCAACCCAATCAATAATATCCCCAAAAGTGTGGTCAACCTAGAGAAGTTGTGACCTTCAAGAAAAATTCAAGAAGGTAACAAACTACAAAAGCAACAACTCATCGATGCAGTTTGATGCGATAAATTTTGGAAAAACAACATGCCTCAAAATATCAACTTTGGAAAAAATTCTCCTTATCGGAAAGGCAGGCCTTCATCAAATTATTTAATGAATACAAGGATATATTTGCTTGGATGTATGATGACCTCAATTCCTATGACACCAATATTATCCAACATAGCATTCCTATGAAGCCTCAACCAAAACCTTTTTAGCAGAAGTTGAGAAAAATACACCCCGACTTGGAGCCACAAGTGAAAGCAGATCTAAACAAACTTTTGGCAACAAGAACACTATTCCTAGTCAGACATACTCAATGGATTGCTAATATTGTGCATGTAAGAAAGAAAAATGGGGACATAAGACTCTGTGTTGATTTCAAAAACTTGAATAAAGCTTCAGAGAAAGATAATTGCCATATGCCACCCATGGCACAAAACTTACAATGTGTATCTAGTTATGAAATGCTCTCATTACTAGATGGATTTTTTGGTTATAACCATGTCTTAGTTGCACATGATGATCAATTGAAAACTACATTCCGAACAAAATGGGTAACTTATGCTTACAGGAAAATGCCTTTCGAACTAATCAATGTAGGAGCAACTTTCCAGATATCCATGGACATAGCTTTAAGGGGACTAATTGGTGATTGTGTAGTGGTGTATCTAGATGATGTCACGTTTTTTATGCAAGGATAGGAAAGATAATATCAATCATTTAAGAAGAGTGTTCAATACATGTAGAAGATATGGTATCTCATTCAACCCAAATAAATATGTGTTTGTTGTTGATGAAGGTAGGTTGTCGGGATTCACTGTATCAAAAGAAGGCATGATGATTGAACCTGAGAGAACTAAATTCATTTTGAAAATACCTCCCCCTCATAACAACAAATCCATGTAGTCATTTCTTGGAAAGATTAAATTTCTAAGGAGATTTGTCCCAATCTTCGTTGAGACTGTCAAACCACTAAAAGATATGAATAAGAAGGATGTGAAGTTTAAATGGGGCTTTAAAGAGAAAGCCTCTTTTGAAAAAATCAAAGCAAAAATAGCACAGGCTCAAACACTAATGAGTCTAGATTTTAGTAGAGACTTCATACTATATACATTTTCCTATGATATTGCATTTGCAGTTGTATTGACCCAAAAGAATCAGGAAGGAAATGACTAGCCAATCAAATTTATGAGTTCAGGACTACAGGGAGCATAACTAGATTATCATGAAGTGGATAAACAAGACTATGTTTCCTTTAAGGTAGTCAATCATTTCAGATATTACTTGATCAAATATAAAACTAAGGTAATTGTGCCTTACCCTGCTATAAGAAACCTCTTAGTGCATAAAGATATGGGAGAAAAAAGGGCCAATTGGATAACAACCCTACAAGAATATGACCTTGGAATTAATCCTACTAAAATTGTTAAAGGGAAAGGACTGTGCAAACTAGCAATTGAATCATCACATGATAGGGTAGAAGAGGATGTACTTTACCAAGATCAAAACATATTTGAAAAGGAATTCTAATATATCTATGTTAACAACAACCAATGGTATTATGAGATGAAGTATTATCTAACCCATCATCCATGGGTCAACTCCAAATTATGTGGAACTGAAGAAGAAGATATCTCTCATACTCAAGTCGGTCCAATACTAGCTCAGCCATGAAATGTTATGCAGAAAAAATTATGATGGTGTTTGTCTGAGATGTCTTGAGAAGGAGGATGTTGAAAAGGCCTTATTCGAACTTCATGATGGCCCTGCTGGAGGAAACTTCCAAGGAGACACTACAACTCACAAAGTGTTTAGAGATGACTATTACTAGCCTACTTTGTTTAAGGACTCTCATGCATATGATAGGAAGTTCCAGGAGTGCCAAAGGTCATCTAGGAAAGAAAAGAAGAATGATTTATCCCTTCAACCAGTTACTATTGAATACCCATTCCAACAATGGGGTTTCTATGTGATAGGGGAAATCAATCCCAATTCCTCTCAATTACATAAGTGGATTATTACAACAACAGATTACTTTACCATATGGACTGAGGAAATCCCTCTGAATACCATTAATGAGAACCAGGTGATATCCTTTCTTGACTCTTTCATTATAACTAGATTTGGCATTCCTGAATCTCTAGTTTTTTATAACGCTAAATACTTTTCTTCTTTTAAATTAACTGAATATGCTATTGAACAGAACATTAAAATTAAATATTCATCTAATTATTATCCTCAAGGGAATGGACTAGCGGAACCCACCAATAAGAATATAATCAAGATCCTAAAAAGAATTGTAATTGGTCACCAAAGAAACTGACATTTATCCCTCCCTAACGCTCTATGGGATGATAGGGTAACACCTAAGTCTTCTTTAGGTAATTCCCCCTTTTTCCTAGTCTATGGATAAGAAGCAATTTTTCCTACCATACCTTTTTTCCTTCAATGCAACTTTCTCAATCTGTTCAAGACAAAGAGTGCCCAGTAATGCAGCAAAGGTTGAACATGCTTCTGAAACTTGAAGAAGAAAGGGAAAATATTAAAAGAAACCTAGTGCAAAACCAATAAGTAATTAAAACATGGTTTGATAAGTCATCTGTAGGAAATAAGGACTTCCAAGAGGGTGATCTTTTCCTCAAGTGGGATAAAGAAAATGAAATGAAATGAAAACATGCAAAATTTCAAAAACTCCAACTAGGTCCATACCAAATCCACCGGAAAATTGGATCATGAACTTTTAAACTCAAGACATTGGAGGGAGACATGGAGGAGTTCCCCGTCGATGGAAAAATTATCAAACGATGCTTCTTCTAATCACCTTAGGTGATGTATTATTGTACATAGTAGGTTTTTTTTTTCTTATCTTCTATAAATATTTTTGAATAAAGCTTCCCCTCATTCCCCTTTGTGTTCGGTTTAGTTTTTCCATTATATTTACAATAAATCCATTACTGATATGTAATTTGCAATGCACAAGACCCGACTTGTTTCATATTATGTTACAAAGTAAATGCTCAACTTATGTCTAAATAACTAATTGGGTTCTCAAGAAGTGAAAGAGATGCCTTGTATTCTATCAGAGTATAACAGGTAGTTATACTTGATGGTAGAGATTCAAGATGCTCTTTTTCGAGAAAACCTGACACTATAGATAAAATGTTTATAAGAACTTAATTTTACAGACGGTTTTCTATCCATGTGATCACTCTCACCATTAGCTCATGATCCTTCATATACAGAACATATGCCAACTATAGGTGTCTTATAAACAATACTATTGAGACCTCCCGATTATTTGAACATAAAAGATAATAAAGAATATTCTTGGAAAGGACTCATGAGGATGAAATATTTTACTGAGACCATCATATCAAAGTAACTCTTGTATCACCCTGTTTCCTAGACACCCATTATGCAGAAATGCTACATATATTACAAATCTTAAGGGTGAAAATTAAATCTTGAACAAGCTAGGAAGTTGAAAGCACCAATGATCATGTGGGAAGTACAAGTAAACCCGTCAGAGCTATGGACACTTACTGGAAGTGAATCTATGCTTGTATGATACCAAGGAAACTTCGTCAGGGCTATGGATGCGCATTGGCAGCGAAGCAATGTCGGGAAAGAAGAGATGAGGAACAAACATCGGTCTATAAATAGTTAGTAAAAAACTTATGTTATTTCCAGTTCCTCCCATATTCCTGAACTATATTAACCAATCCCATCCCTAATTGTCTCATAGGAATTATCCCAAAGGTCATCGAGGTTTACCGCATTCTTATTTTTTAGGAAATAACGAGTGATGCGGGGTTCATCGTATAGATCAATCTGTAAAAGTTTCAACAAATATACAATCGAATGTATAAAATATGGACGTCTATTCGAGGCAGAGGTAATTGGTTCTCCTCGCAAGTCACCATTTTAGATATCATTTTTGGGATCAACTGCGTAGAGTAAGTCATTAATCTATAACCCATATCCATGAGTATTAGTCACAACTGACCAATAATTCTCATGATTTGAATAGCCCACTTAACACTCATTGCGTCAGGGGATGCTCACAAGGGTGAAGAAGTGGAATTGAAACCAGCGACATGAATCACATAGCATCAATCATCACTTCTGCAGCTTGCACCCGGTAACCAGGAACTCCCAGGTGGTCACCCATCCCAAGACGCTTCTGGATCAAGCACCTAACTATGGAGTTTTCCCCACAATCAAGCCCACTTGTCTTGCTAACCCAGTTTCAAGACATTAGCAAGTATTGTGCCTTATGAACTATCCAGTTAGAGCTCCCTTCACTCTTATTATTTAAGCATAGAGGGGCTTCCGCAGTGCAACATATTAGATATCATTTTCAAGATTAACTACGTAGAGTAAGTCTATAATCTATGACCCATATCCATTAATCTATGGCGTAGCAAGCTAAGTGGGCTTGATTGTGGGGAAAACTCCATAGTTAAGTGCGCTTGAGCCAAAGGTATCTTGGGATGGGTGACCACCTAGAAAGTCATGATTATCGGGTGCAAGCCCCAGAAGTGATTATTGATGCTATGTGATTCATTTCGCTGGTTTCAATTCCACTTCTTCACCCCTGTGAGCATCACCCAATGCAATTAGTGCTAAGTGGGCTATTCAAATCATGAGAATTATTGGTCAGTTGTGACTAATACTCATGGATATGGGTCATAGATTAATGACTTACTCTACACAGTTAATCCCAAAAATGATATCTAATATGTTGCACTGCGGAAGCCCCTCTATGCTTAAATAATAAGAGTGAAGGGAGCTCTAAATGGATAGTTCATAAGGCACAATACTTGCTAAGGTTTTGCAAATGGGGTAGCAAGATAAGTGGGCTTGAATGTGGGGAAAACTCCATAGTTAAGCGTGCTTGAGCCAAAGGCGTCTTGGGATGGGTGACCACCTGGGAAGTGTTGGTTACTGGGTGCAAGCCTCGAAAGTGATGATTGATGCTATGTGATTCATTTTGCTGGTTTCAATTCCACTTCTTCACCCCTGTGAGAATCACCTGATGCAATGAGTGCTAAGTGGGCTATTCAAATCGTGAGAATTATTGGTCAGTTGCAACTAATACTCATCGATATGGGTCTTAGATTAATGAATTACTCTATGCAGTTAATCCCGAAAATGATATCTAATATGTTGCACTGCGGAAGCCCCTCTATGCTTAAGTCACCATTTGTTGTGACATCCAAAACAACCCACTAAAGCTCATCAGTTTTAGTGGGTACCCACCAAATAAAATTTTACAAGGTACACCTTATCATCCAACTAGTTATTCATTCATAAGAGTAATCTTTGTACATAACTTTTGACATTGGTTCAAGGTGAAATTCGTGAAACATCCTAGATAGATCGGTTTGAGTCCCCCTCTCCTTTTCACCATAAAAGGATCTTAATCTCTTAACTAGAAATCACGTTACATTGATGTGCCCAAAGCCTCTACTCATATGAACCCGCTCAAGCATCGTCGACCCCCCTTTTCGAAGTTACACGATATTACCCTTCTATCCAATTCTTTTGATGACAATGCTTCTTCAACATCGTCATCGAAAGAATGCAATGAATATGCACCCATAGAGACTCTTATTCTCGAGCCAATGATGAAGTCTGCACCATGAAAAGCTATATGTTGTTTTCCATGATTCTTCTCTTTCATGATAACATGTCAATAATATATTGTTTCTAGTAGTTCCCATGAATCGGTCATAACAGGTGGACTATGCATCATGTAACATACACACGTATGAATATCCTTAACCAATATCTATCTATGTAATTCAAAACTCATATCATCGTCGACATAGCATCCACAGATTCTCCTCCTTGAAAAATATCTTGATGACATTATCCTAACTCTGATAAGTCACCTTCCGATGCATATGTGTCAAGAAGAGATGGACCTTAAAAACTTTCCAAAGTTAACTATTGCACCATGCATAAAATAGATCCCAATACAATCATACGCTATAGTGCAATGAAATATTTTTTGGTTGTACATGAAACACACAACGTGGCCTTGATTAATTTGTTTTCATTTTCAATGAACATATTTTCTTCATCAAGAGAAGTCATGAGACTACCCTTTGTGTTATCTGTAAAATATTCTGACGATGACACTGCCCAAGACATCGTCGTCGGGAACCAACCTCCCAGACCATGACCCATCTTGAATGTCTTCCGATGACGACACCATAACCTCATAAAATCAACCTTCCATTCAAATATCATATAAAGACATGTTTAATTTAATAAAATAAATGCATAACAAGGAAAGCAACTTATAAGACCTTGGTATCTTTTAGCACACATTTCGAGGGTAAACAATTATTATAATAGGTGATCGTCATCGAAATATGACCTTAAGTTCAAATGCTTTTGAACTATTGTATTTATTGTTTCCCGACGACGATATGATCGGAGAGAATTTCCTCCATCCACCTACCCCRCACTTATGACGATACACCAACGGTAATAAACACAAAGCTTCCTTCAAAGAAATTAATAGAGGATTGTACGACTCTGACCAAGTCAAAGTTGTAACACACTTATCATTAATTACACAGGGTTTGGGGAAAATTCACAAAATATAACAATTTTGTTAAGTCATAATCGATATACTACTTTGACATATGAAACATGTGAAAGTGTAAGTGTTGCTACTGTAAAAAGTTGGGTAAATTCCCCCATGTGTTGAAGATCTTGAGCCAACAAGTACATATTTTGTGTGTTTCGAAGTTAATGCTTTTTGTAGAAAATTTGAAGGTAAATTAATTTTGTTTTTTGTATAGCAATGTATGCAGGTGACAAGATGTTCAAAGTTCATACTAGAAAAGCAAAGAACCAGGAAGTTGCCAGACCTATCTCTGTTTTAGGTCCATACATTCTCACTATTACAAACATAAGTAGTTGCGATGGAAGGGAACATTAGGCAAAGTACCATGAGATATATAACATGTTCCAGAATGAAGAGTACCCTCCCAATGATGAAGACATTGACAAATACAAGAATATTGGAAAACATGGTATTCACACAGTGGTTGCTCACCCCATGCTTTTTCCTTATAATGATGTTGTGCAATAGTGTTTCACCCACTTGCAAAAGGAAACAACCATAATAGTCAACACATCTAGTGTTCCAATTGCAGCTATGAAGGTCGAAGACATTAGATCTAGGTACAAAACCCCATAGGCTATGATATCACTAGATGCATCATTTCTAGATAAGTTGGGAATCGAGCATAAGGACTTTGAAACGTTGATGGAGGATTGGTTCGTCGATGAAGAATGGCCAATAAAGGAAGGGGAAAGATACATTCCCATGAAATACCTGAAGAATCCACATAGAATCCCGAATACGATGATCTATATGATCTATGGTGAGGAAAATAATGCTCATTTTAGGATGGAGTGGTTTATGATGTCTTACACAGTGGCCAAGACTGGACGAGATTTTTACTAGGCCAAGATTTTAGCTTTCAACATCATAAATTGATCTCAGGAAGCCCAAGGTATGAAAAGCCTTGATTTCTATATGACGACATACCTTATTGATGCAATTTGTGTTGCTCATAAATTTTATGCTTTTAATTGGGATTGGAACCCAACCCAACCCCTGATTCATGTATATTGTTCATAATTGTGGGAGGTAAACTGTAAAGAGAACTTATACAATATTTTTGATTACTTCCTGGCTCATCTATACAAAGTTAATTTTTTGGTTTTACTGATTTAGAATCGGATCCAGGAGGCTTCCAGGCCTAGAAAAGGCTCAAAAATGAAAGTGCTTGGAATCAGATGAAACCAATTCCATTGCGACTGGCTCGTCACGCTAATTCTGACCATATATTTACTTTCTCAAACAAACGCCATATGTGAGAGTTATCACACTCTTACCGTTTTGCCAAACAGGCAAAAAGTAAAAAACAAGTCAACAGTCAAAGGGTGACGTGGCACTCTCTGGAAGTGACACGTGGCAGTAACAGAGGTGACAGAGGTAGGTGATGACATGTGGCAACCAATGACTGGGCAGATGATGTAGGCATGGACCAATACAGTACTGACACGTGGCATGTGGTTGGAAAAATGTGGTGGTGCCACTTGGCCTAGGCATGGGCAGCCACATGGCACCCAATCAACAGTCGAATGGAAAGTTTCAAAAATAAGTTTGGGGTCCATGGGTTTTGAACCCACCACCAACCACCAAGCCAAGCGCTTTGAGGAGAGCTTTATTACCAACGCGCCACCATGTTTCTTATTCAATGAAGCACATTTAAATTTATTTAAAATAAAATGTATTGTTATATGAGCAGAAGGGGGGGTTGGGGCTATGCCCCAACCCACAATTTTATTACACCCATGACCACTGCTGCAAAAAGGGTGTGCTACTATACAGATTCAACGCATAAGGATTTGGGGCATATCTTTAGCACCGGCCCACCATAAAACTTGGGGGTTGTGACCTTATCCAAGTGCCAAGAATTCGGGGGGCTAATCAATAGTCTATGCACATTTGAAGGGCGTGGTCCCATTAAACATTGCCATATGCCCACAAATCAAGGAGTTAGCATGATCTTGAGGTCGGCGCCTAGCCCTTTGGGCTAGCACTTGGCCATATTAAGGTGCATGTGACCAGAATAAGGGGGTGCGCACATGATTTGGGGGATTAAGCCCATATTTTTATACAGAGTGGGGTTTTAACTATACAATTTGCATTTTTTATTGTTTTTAAGCCTGTAATAGTGGATTTTGGCCATTATTGGAAGATATTGGGCTCTTTTTGAGCCCAGATTTTGAGAGGAAGTTGGGGAAGGATAACCAACTTCAGATATATAAAAACCAAGCCTATTTGAGGCCATGGAGGGGGAGTCAAAGCAGAGTTATGATGAAGCAAAGTCAAGCCAAATCCATTTTTATGCAGGGAATCTATTGAGGAGCAGACGCTTGCGGGCCATTTATGGGAGCTTCGGTCATCCATTTTGCGTGTCGTTTCTTCTACTGGGTTCTAGAGATCTATAAGAACATGACCAGATCAGTTTTGTAGCCTTATGGCACTACTGCAATGTACTTATTGAGCTTTGAATAGAAATAAGCAAAGCCCACTGAGACAAGGCCCGGAGACGTAGGCGAGATTGTCGAACTCTATTATCATCTTTGTGTTATGGTTTGTTGTTGTTATTTACTTTATTTCAGATCTGCACATGTGTATATGGCTGTCTTAACTTCTCATATCTTCTTCCTCTTTCATTCAGCTTCCTAAATGGTTAATAAAACACATGCAATTAATAACTCAACCACAGTCATTAAAATATATTTTCGGATCATTTACCCACATAGAATATCTCCATGAGCTATCAAAGCCTTAAAAGTAATAGGATATTGGTATATCAAGAAGTATTATGCCTACGTCAGGATATATGGAGCCACCAGACCACCACATCTGCTACCCAAATATTTGCTCAATAAGCCGTGAGCAAGAGAAATAACTTATTATGCAGTTGAGAAAGGGGTCACTGCATACTTATCGAAGAATAACAAAAAGTATTGGCCAATATTTCCACTCCACATAGGTAGGTATTCTCTATCAAATAAAACGCACATTAAGAAAGAAGTTGAAGCTCCAAGAGAGCTATGTTTGTGTACTAGAACCAGGAAAGGGCATTATCCCCAGAATGTAATATGTGAGCATATTAAGGCTATCAAGTTAGAACAACAAGTTTTTCATGAGGCTAATTTTGCAGAATATCTTTTTCGGGGGAGATCTTTATTTTGAGGAAGTACTAGACAGGATACCTAGTGAAAAAGCCAGAGAGAAACTTCAGAAAGAGGAAGATGAAGACTGTTGGCATAGGGGAAGACCCAGGGTTAAAAAACGCACAAACAAAACCCTAAATATCGGCCCTTTCGGCAACACCTAAGAAGCATATGCAGTCTCACCTAAGGTAGAGGCAAAGGGGGTTACAGGACTCAAGTGTCTGTAACCAAGATGGGACACAGATATGTGATTATAACACTTCGCAAAGTACTTAGGAACAAAACACATTAATTCATTAGATTTATTCACATCGCAGATCAAACCCTAAGTACAGATCAACGTAGTAACAATGACAAAATATACATCAGACTTAGTATCAGAAATTAGATCTAATACATTCAACATAGACAAAGCAGTAAGCATTCATATATCTATCTATCATTCATAATAATCAATGCACTAAGCAGATATACAACATAAATATCACAGCACAAAGAAAACCATCAACACATGATATACGTGTTTCACCCTAGTGTGGGGATACATCCACCAATGGCTTCTTCTTCTTTATTAGTCTTCAATCTCTTACATTCCTCTGCTCCTGTGCACTAAGCCACAGAGCCAAGCTTCGCACTAGATAGGTGATATGTGCACTGCGCACTAGATCCACCTTCCCAAAATTAGGTCAAGGCACAGAGCCAACCCCTCTACTAAGCACATATCCTTACATACACCATCTGTTGCACAAAGCAACTCAGAACTACTTGCCTCTTGCACTTAGCTACTTACTATTCTTTCTACTACTCCTCATTCTTACAATCTTATTCTTATTTATACTTTTACATTTACAAAAATGCCTAAACATGTGTAAACCCATGGGTCGACATCCCATACCTATTACAAAACCCTAAGAACACCATGATGGGTTCACAAATCCCACAAAACAAGTGAGATCTCGCGATCTCAGTTCTTCTTGGGTGCTCCATCTTCGACCATCCTATCAATGTCCAAAAAGTGGTCAATCCTAACCAATGTTTCCTCAAAATTTGGTCGAGGACCAACAACCCCCAACACTCACCTGTGACTTGTCCCGAGTCACTCAGATATAGGCAGTGCTTCTTCGAAGGCTTCGAGCTTAGCCTGAGCTGCCTTGACTTGTCGCTTCGCCTGAGCCTCCTGCTCAACGAACTCCTGGAGTACTTATTCTGTAACAGGCCCTTCCAAGTATTGTTCTGTTGTCGCAACCAATTGGTTCAGTTGTGATCCTTTCCCCTCAATCTCTTCAAACACTGCGCAGGATTCCTCCTGCACTGGTTGTAGCCTCCGTGTAACTTCCATTACTCTGCCCTGGATGGTAGTAATCTGTTGTTGGGCCGCACATTGTTCTTGTGATCTCTTCATTCTCTCGACCGTAGTGAGTGACTTCATTTGCGCTTGAACTGTTATTGCCTGCTACTTATCCTCCTGTAGCTGCGCTTCCAACTTCCTAAGTTCCGGGTCTTTCGTGAGGCATTTGTAGGTCTGCGCACTTCTGTTGCTTAGCTACTTGCAATCTGAGGTGAGGACTCTAATCCTTTGCACTGTGCTCTTAGTGACTTCCTCCCTCTGATCGTGCACTTCATGTGGAGTGCTAGGTACTACTTGAATCTCCAACTCTATTACCCTTTCTTGAAGATATTGATGACCTCAGCGAGCTTCATCACTTGGATCTCAACTGCCTCATGTTCCTCCTATGTCGAGCCTGGCACAAAGTGAAGTGCTTTTCTCACCACTTCCTTGAATGCAATTTTTTCTACATGCAACTGGTTCTTTTCCTTCTATATATGCGCTTTGTCTCCCTCGAGCATCGCCCGAAACTCATCTCTCTCGTTTTCATACGCGGTTACACAGTACCACGCAACTCCCAGTTGCTATAAGATCACTTATTTTTATTTCTTTTGGGCTTCTATAGCATGTTCCTTTTCTTCTTGGACTCGTTGAAGCTGAGCCTCTATTACATCTGTCAATCTTCGAAGTTGGGTTGGTTCATCCCCCAATGCTGCAATCTCTGACGAGGAGGGCGCAGTAGGTACTGTGCGGCTAACTTCAATAGCTCATTGAATATGCTTCATCTCCTTCTCAACTCTTACATATAGCTCCTCTTGCTTCGCGTTGTATATCTGCAAGAGATATTCAGACACATCCTCCATCTCTTCATGGACTAGACCGATGTCATCCTTCGTGAGCGTAGCCTCTAGCTAGGGCTTACTAGCACGAGTCTTCTTCCTTGTCGAGGGTTTCTGCGGAGAACCCTTCCTTTTCTTTTGTGTTTCTATCTTGGAAGGGGGGTCCTTTGGCGGTGTAACCTCACCTTCTCATTTATTTTCTCCTTCATCCCCTCCTCCTTCTTCATTTACTTTGTCTCATCCTCCTCCTCCTTCTGTGGGCAAGCTAGGCCCACTTTCCTCTGAGGCATTGTCCTCTTCATCAGTCTCTATGTCTTGGACTTCCTCCTTTTTCTTCTTCTTCTTCTTCACATTATTTTGTCCATCGTGCTTGACCCAGGTGAACAAGGGACTTCCTATGATGTCAAGGTCAGAGAGTTCTGCATCATCAACCAGTGCAAGGAAATTTGTCGGCCATTCCTTGGTGATATCCTCCATATATTTGACAGTCATCTTATAGTAGGACTGTAATTTCTCCTTTCTCTCATCCCTGTGCACAGTGATGTAAATGAAGTGTCGATCTATGCGGAACTTAGATAATGGTCTGTACTGGTGCAATGTTCGCGGAGTCATGCATGGGAAAGACTCAATAGAAACCTTCAGCTACTGATAGTAGGAGTAGAACACTGCGTTCGACTACCACTTCTTTGACATGTCATTCGTGTAACATAGATTGGAGAACTTCGTGGCCAATGCCTCCAAAGGTTCAAACTCTAGGAAGGCAGCACCTTCTGGTATTTTCCAAGCGAAAAATGTGATCAGCACAAGCCACCAACTGAAATGGAACTCGTATCCTTGATCCTGCGCTTCACGACAGTCTTTCTCGAGCTCGTTGATGAGGTAGCTTGCCCAATTCATTTGCATCCCCTCCACACATTTTCCTGCAAGGTCCACCACGAACCCAATGACCTACGTGGGGTGGTTCTTTCTGACGAGCTTTCCAGCTATGAGCTGACAAGCTAAGCGCATTGCACCATCTTGGATGGAGGCTACCTTGTAGCCTCACTTTCCTTTTTCTACTTTGTCGTATGCCTCCTTAATGTATTGTCTGACATTCTCATTGTTAAATAGACCAGTCAGGGTAGGCGAATGGAAAGGCAGGGTAAACAACAGATGGTGAGGTATATCTTCAGATAGAACAAATCAATACACAATCAATTCTCTCAGATAATCACGGGTATCAAAAAGTGTTCCCAGCACAACGACCAATGGGTTAAATAAGCGAGCGTCGTAATAGATTCTTCTAATGGACAAGAATGCCTCAATCAATGTGAATCCATCCGTTATGGCACAATATCAACTTCCAATGACGATCTAGTCGCCCATAAATGTGTTTCCTAGTCGTTTGGAACGTCATTCTAATGGTCGAGGTGCCTCCAACGATCATATAGCTTCCTCGGGGCGAAGTCCCATTCTACGTGGTTCTGTTGTTCCGACGAGGTTCAGAGCCTACAAGTGTGCCTCCTCTGAAATTGTATCTGGAACTTCCTGTAGCTTTTCTAACTTGTCTTTCTTCTTACTGAGATTCCTTGCCTTCTTTCATGTGATCTGAGTCTCTGGATTCCTCTTCTTATTCTTATTCGTATCTTCTCTTAGCGTAGTAGCTTTGCGTTGTTGATGAGATCTCAAAGGATTCGAAGGTAATACCTCTTTTCTTATTAACTCCAGGGTGGGTATGTTTCTTTCTTGCATGGGTAGGTCCTTAAAACCTTCTTGCATTCTTTCAACCTCGACAACTAATTCTCTTGCGTTCTTCTGCTTCAACTCAACTTCTAGTTCTTCTATCAGTCGATCTATTCTTCTAGCTATGAAATCCTTTAGTTCTTGCTTTTTCTTTTCTGTAGGTTCTTCCTCTACTTTCCTCCTAATCTGATCCTCATCGATCCAAGTCTTTCCTAACAAAAGAGTAAAAGTGGCGTTGTTCTCAACAAACCTAATAACTTCAAATTCTTCTTGAGTCGATGTTCCATGGATGATAACAGGTACATTAGTAACTCTTCCACATAGGGTTATCATATTTCCTATAAACAAGCCTATCCTTCCTAGTGAAAGTACCACAATAGGCTTTCCCAAAATTTCCCAAGTGCTTTCTGTCATAATATTCACTTGTGTCTCCTCATTCAGGACACAGTCTATGTTGAAGTCTCCTAATATTGTATCTATGCATTGTTTTTCTTTCAATATCTTTGATAAATTGACATCTTTGTGATCATCCATTAATTCTTTTAACTGTACTAACATAGTCTGAGCTTTCTCTAATTCTTTCTCTTTATGATTTTCTAACATGCTCTTATTCTCTTGACTCATATTCATTTGTTCAACTTTAGAAATCATCCTTGGATAGTCTTCAACTTTATGACCAACTATTTTGCAACATGGAAAAATAGGATCTGCACCATGGCATTCCTTAGTAAGATGTCTCGGTCTTCTGTTGTTATAACATAAGGTCAATCCTCTCTTCCTCTTGTAATTTCCCAACTTCTCCCATACTGCGCACTGGGATCACAGTGTTGAACCTACAATCTGCAAAAATTCTTTCTGGGTTCTGTTGGTATTGCCATCAATGCCAAAGGGGGAGATTGTTGGATCATGTTGTCATTGATGCCAATGGTTTTTCATTGATACCAATGGTTTGTCATTTATGCCAATGGTTTGATTATTAGGGAGATTGTTGGATCATATGTAAATGGTTTGGTTTGATTGATGTCATTGATTGATGTCAAGTAATTGATTGATATGATGCCCTTGATAAGAATGATATATGTCCAAGTGGAAACCAATCGATGCAAAGATGAATCATTAGTGTCTTATCATGGTTGATAAGGTGCACAAATGGATGAACTCCAAAGTGGTCCCCTTATGGTGAAAGCCCTCATGGGAAGATGCTTTACGGATTGAGTTATCCTAGAAGAACGTTTGGAGGACCTATGATTGTATGTGGAATAATGAGATGAATATCAATGAAGTTGTTGGTGAAACTATCCTAGATGGATAGTGCTTGACATGCCATTTCCGGTGGTATGTGGAATGTCACATAACTCCTCATGGTTTGAGAGTTATGGCTCTACGAAGTTGAAGNACCCCCATATGATGGATTGAAGCCCCAAAAGGTCAAAGAAGTAAAAGTGCTTGAAAAGAAGAAATCATTATTTAAAAGATAAAGTAAAGTGACAAAATCAAGATGGATTATTTAAATGATAAAGTAAAGTGACAAAATAAAAAAGGAATATTTAAATGATAAAGTATTGGAGAACTTTCTATTCATGGAAAGTTGTTAACCCTAATATAAGGAAAATAGGTTAAGTGACCTAGAAATGGGTTAAGTAGCCTAAAAATGGGTTAAGTGACCTAGAAGATAAAAGTATAAATAAGAAGCTAGGATCTCTTGTAAAATGTACATTTTGGTAAGAATCATTTTTGTGGATCAATGGAGAGCTTCTTGGTAATATCTTTTGGAGTATTGATGGAGAGCTTCTTGTGAG
>ML781857.1:309301-359776 GCA_009831015.1 Picea engelmannii | reverse complement strand
AGAATGATATATGTCCAAGTGGAAACCAATCGATGCAAAGATGAATCATTAGTGTCTTATCATGGTTGATAAGGTGCACAAATGGATGAACTCCAAAGTGGTCCCCTTATGGTGAAAGCCCT
Organism: Picea engelmannii; assembly: GCA_009831015.1. Lineage (NCBI taxonomy): Eukaryota > Viridiplantae > Streptophyta > Pinopsida > Pinales > Pinaceae > Picea > Picea engelmannii. Next base: position 359,654 of record ML781857.1, on the reverse strand, counting down.
CACGGGAAGACGCTTTATGGATTGAGTTATCCTAGGAGAACGGTTGGAGGACCTATGCTTGTATGTGGAATAATGAGATGAAGATCAATGAAGTTGTTGGTGAAACTATCCTAGATGGATAGTTCTTGACATGCCATTTCCGGTGGTATGTGGAATGTCACATAACTCCTCACAGTTTGAGAGTTATGGCTCTACGAAGTTGAAGGACCCCCATATGATGGATTGAAGACCCAAAAGGTCAAAGAAGTAAAAGTGCTTGAAAAGAAGAAATCATTATTTAAATGATAAATTAAAGTGACAAAAACAAGATGGATTATTTAAATGATAAAGTAAAGTGACAAAATCAAAAAGGAATATTTAAATGATAAAGTATTGGAGAACTTTCTATTCATGGAACGTGGTTAACCCTAAAATAAGGAAAATAGGTTAAGTGACCTAGAAATGGGTTAAGTAACCTAAAAATGGATTAAGTGACCTAGAAGATAAAAGTATAAATAAGAAGCTAGGATCTCTTGTAAAATGTACATTTTGGTAAGAATCATTTTTGTGGATCAATGGAGAGCTTCTTGGTAATATCTTTTGGAGTATTGATGGAGAGCTTCTTGTGAGATAATATTATTGGTGTGGATCTCTTGAGCATGATTGAAGATCTATTCTGAGGAAGAGAGCGAGAGGAGGATCTCATGGATGCATCAAAGTTTTGGCAATGTCGAAGATCTTGACGGTGAAAGTCTTGGAGTCACAGAAAACCCTATTTTCTAATGCCCACGCGGGATGCCTGTGTATAGGGTGCGTGTACATCCAGGCTGGTTGTGTATAGGGTGAGTGTACATGCGGGCTGACTGTGTACAGGGAGCATGGACTGAATAAAATCATGGAGATTTTTGTTTGAGCTGGTGCCAAGCTCTTGGATGATGAGGCAGGTTCCAGATCTACATTCTATGGCCTCAGATCTATCACTTAGACACTGGTATGGTTACATTATTGTCTTGATAGATGCTATTGTTGGATATGTTGTGAATGCTTAGGGAATTCTTGGTATGGCTTCTATGATGTGTCTCAATTTGGTTGATTTGATGGATGGAGTGAGCAACACTCTTGTGATTATGTAGTGACATGATTTCTATGGTACATTAGTTGTTTATACATGATTGAGATAACATTCATATTGATTTGTTGTGGAGCATGAGCAAGCTATTGGAGATCTTGGATGTATTGTGACCGGCTGTGGGTCAGTTTGGAGAGTGGAAGATAGAAGAGAAAGTGATTGCAGGTTGCAGAGGATCTGAGCATGTGAAGCAACGAAAAACCCTAGTTTCTCATAAGCATACGCCTGTTGCATTATACACTGGTTGCGTTCACACACAGGTTATAGTGAGCCAAGGCACGTTCAAACGCGGGCTGCACTACTGGCAGGTCGCGTACTTGTTGACAGATTGATATCTGTTGAGGATTGTTGCCTCATCTCAGTTGGTGCTGAGAATGTAAGCTGAGTTTTGCATATAGAGATGGTGCTCTTGTAGAGTTGTACTCTATTTAGTTGTTGCTGATAAATCCCAAGGATTGAAGTCCGTAATAAAAGGAAAATTGTACATACATCTTGTGTTCTTTTTGTCCATTGTGATGATGACTTGTTGATGACATATTGCTGATATATGTTGCTGATATGTGCCTACATCTAACTGGTTATAAATGACAACAATGATTAATGAATAAATGTTGAATGCTAATTGATGAGTTTTGTGCAAGAGGGAAGTTTTGTGAAAAAGATCCCCACACTCATTCACCCCCCCTCTAAGTGTGGTAGGTGTGTCCAACAGGTTCCTACATCCATTCATTAGTCCAAAAATTATCTCTATGCATAGGAATAGCATATCTTTCTCTAGTTCTATCAATTTTATTCAGATCAACTCTTTCTTCTAACTGCACCCTAGCTTTCAGAATAGGAAAGAATCTATCAAACATACCTAGATTCATTCTTTTGAAACAAAAATTTTCACTTTACTTACTCTTATCAACACAAATCTTTAAGATCTTACCTCTTTTCTTCAGATCAGGTTTCTTTCTTAGTACATAGATTCGCAATTCAAGTAGAATATTGCGCACTACATCAGTAGATCTACGCACAAAGCTTCTCTTTTATTTACTTCAGTTCCCAACAATCACAGTTTCAGGTCCCGACAACAGAACCATTTGTTGGCACAAGGGACGACCCAGGGTTCAACTCTTCAACAACGCACCAACAGAACCCTAACTATTGGCCCTTTTGGCAACACCTGCGAAGTAGATGCAGTCTCACCCAAGGTAGAGGCAGGGGGGTTATAGGACTCAAGTGTCTATAACATAAATAACCAAGGCACTAAGAAGATCTACAACATAAATAGCATAGAATAAAACAAACCATCAACACATGATATATGTGGTTCACCCCAGTGTGGGGATACATCCACCAACAACTTCTTCTTCTTTATTAGTCTTCAATCTCTTACATTCCTATGCTCATGTGCACTAAGCCACAGAGCCAAGCTTCACACTGGACAGGTGATCTGCGCATTGTGCACCAGATCCACCTTCCCAAAATCATGTCAAGGCATAGAGCCAACTACTCTACTAAGCACAGAGCCTTACATACTCGGTCTGTTGCACAAAGAAACTCAGAACTACTTGCCTCTTGCACTTAGCTACTTACTACTGTCTCTACTACTCCTCATTCTTACAATATTATTCTTATTTATACTTTTACATTTACAAAAGGGCCTAAACATGGGTAAACCCATGGATCAACAACTCATACACGTTACAAAACCCTAAGAACCCCATGTTGGGTCCACAAATCCCACAAAAGCGATCTCAGCTCCGCATGGGTGATCCATCTTTGACCATCTCGTCAATGTCCAAAAAGTGGTCAATCATGATCAATGTTTCCTCAAAACTTGGTCGAGGGCCAACAAAGACAGGGTTTTGGTAAAATAAAAATTTAAAGAACTACTCTAGCAAGATAAGGAGAATCAAGAAGCCAAACAAAGGAAACAAAATCAGAATGCTAAAGAAATATCAAGGAAGGATGATGAAGCTTAAGAGAAGTATCGGTAAAGAAAGAAGGTAGAGGCTGCAAAGAAACAAACAAGATTGGACAAAAGAAAATATAAAGGCCAAGTTTTAGAGAAGAACAATGGAAGGAATACAAATAACATAGAGAGGGAGACAAAGTCTCAAGAAAATATAGAGCTTGAGAAGAAAACAAAATCAGATGAAGAACAAACCTCATTGGTCACTCAAAATGAGGACAAAAATAAGAAAGAAGAGGAAGAAAAGAGGAATGCAGACAAATCCTATTAAAAGGAACTAGAACAATTGAACCAAACTGTAGTAACAAACCACAATTCATTTATGATCACATTCCCCTTATAATAATGTACTCCTCTGGAAACAATTCCAAGTAATCTTTCATTCACATATCCAACACTTGGAATAGAATGTGTTGTTGTAGTTGTAGGAGACTACTATTGCAACCACAAAACCAAGGCTACTGATAAAAGAACAAAATAGAGAGAAAGACAAGGGACAAGAACAGGCCAAGAAACATCTGAAAGAAGCATTAAGTGGAATGCAGACCCATATCCTAAAGAGAATGCAATACATGAAACATATCCCCTTAATGCCTTCATTGGTGAAAATGTGATGTCAGTCTACGAAGTCACAGAAAACCTCGACATATCAAAAGAAAGAGTAGCTAAGCTATAGGATGCCATGGATACCATCAAAGACAATTTAGCTAGTGAATTCAGGAAATGGTCCTTAACAACAGGACATCTACATAGAGAAGAACTACATAAATAGTTGCAACTTCAAGAGAATAGACTAAGTGAAGAATTTGAACAAAAGGCTAGCTTGAACCATAAATTATATCAATAGGAAATAGAACAAATTAAATCTATGCATACTCAAGAAATGGTGAGGTTGCATGCATAACGCTTAGAGATAAGTGAATATAAAGAAAAGATATAAGACCAGATCCAACAACTGACACAAGCTAACGACCTCTTGGAGAAGACTTTGGAGGAAATTAAAATGGGAGCTATTGTCTTGGAGATAGTTAAAGAATAAGCCACTATAGCTAATGAGGAACTTATATATGTATAGAAGAAATTATTATGTCCATTAAATAGGATTCAAAAGAACAAGTCAGATCACCTGAAGCTAGGTCTACATATGAACAGTGTGAAGGAAAAGTATTAGAAGGTCCAGAGTGCCTATGACAAGATTTTAGATTGGAAAGATGTTTATGATATCCCTCATAACATCTTACGAGTCTATACAACCAAGCAAAGGATAAAATAACAAGTACTTATTAACACTAGGAAATCTATCCTCAATGATATTAAAACCACTCAGGAAACAATTGAAAAATCTTGCGAAAGATTGTGGAGGACATCAGATAAATTACAAAAACAATTTGGTATGGAGATATTGGAAGATTTAGTAGAAGTAGGACCAGCTCAAATGATAATAGAGGATGTGAAGGCCAGAAGGATTCTGAACCTGAAGGTTATCGAAGTAATAGAGGAGGTTGATAAAGAAGTGTTGGAAACTAGAATAATAAAGCCGCACAAATTGATCTTGTAAACCAAACACTTCATACAACAAATAGAAGAAGCTCTAAAGACATAAGTGGTAACCCCTATTTTTGATGGTGAAATAGATCTTGAGAACATGCAGCTGAGAAGAATAAACATTATACTAGAAGACTTCAAATTGTGGAAAGACTCAGGGATTAAATGCAATAGCCAAAGACCACTTGATTTTTGTAACAAATTTTCTGCATTTTGATTATTTTTTAATCATTGTAAAGTCTCAATTAGGATGTGAAATGAAGTGTTGTAACTGTCATCTGATAGGATGATAGTTGTTGATTATTAAAAGCATCTTCTTATGTTTTATAAAAGGGATGGACATAACGAAGTAGGGACTTTTTCACTTTGTATATGCCAAACAGTACTATTACTTTGGAAATTAATGAAGAGCAAGATACATTTTGGAGATATGGATCTTGGTGAATGTGTTTGAGAACTTTCTTAAATCATTTATCTCATGTTTGAGTATTGTATTTCTATTGTTTGAATTTGTTCTGCAAACTTTTATGTATTTTCATATGGTCATATGTTTCCTATTGAATACAACAACAATGTTGTAGAAACATATTGCAACTAATTGTATGTGTGTATATGATTTTGTCATTATCTCATTTATCTTTGAATATATGAACTCTTTCTAATTCAAACGATACTATATTTCATTGTATTCAATCTTAGCTAGTCTACTCCTAATCAGGATAGGATTAGAATAGTTTTGCATTTAGACTTAGAAGTAGTATCATTAGCTCATTAGTTCCCAATTTTAATTCTTCTGAGAACCTTCGGTTCTTAGATTCATATTTAGAAAGAAAAAATTTAGTGGAAACTAGGCCCACGTACTGGGCAGAAATGCTATCTCAAACGAGAGCAAATCTAATTGGGACTTGTCATCGGGAATTCTCCCTTACTTGCTTGACAATTCATTTGGATATGTCAACATACTCTTCCCCAAGTTGATTGTACTCAACCCTCATGCTCTCAATAACTATCAAATGTAAGTCTCACACCCACCCTCTTACATGAATTCAATGATTGGGCTCAAGAACACTCAACCAAAAAATGGAAGGTCCATAGCAAGGACAATTTAGAAACAAATGGTTTGGGTTTAATAGATATGGGTAAACTCTCCCACGTGGACCCCTTCCCTCTCTTGTGGAAACTAAGCCCCCAAATCTTCATCCATGTCCCTCTGCAGCTGGTGGGACATTTTATTTATGATTTTCAATATACATTATTTACATATTACATTGCTTGGCCCTCAACCATACATTACATTTACAATATACATCGCTAGTTTTGGATTTGAAAATGGGGATGTTACAAGACAAATTTTGGTTACATCTTAATAAGGAAAGGTTATGGGGACTAGGGAAGAAAATCAAAGCCATGAGATACGAATTTTTCAAAATATTGGAGAAGGTAGGTAACAATGATTACAACATTAGTCTTCCACCTTATATGTGCATTTACTCAAGAGTAAATATAGAGACCCTAAAACTATACGAGCCATAAATTCTCAATGAGGACGAAGACAACCAACTCTTACCTTCCATTAAATATTTGGCACTGGATGCACATGGATAATTACTAAAGTACAATTATACCAAAAAAGGACAAAATCACTAGAAGGGGTCAACAATAACTTTGGTAGGTGGGATTGAAGGGGCAATTACTAGTGAAGGCCAAATGACACTCCAAGGAAAATGTTGAGAACTTGTTTCCTCATATCCTTCAAAACTGATGCTTTGGGGTACCAAAAGCCTCCCAAAATGGGGCAAGATGATCAAAAAATGGATATAAATAAATACCATATGAATTTATTGATGCTTTAGATTGGGGAGATTAGGATCGAAGACATCTCAAAGATGATATTGAGTTTGGTAGAATTCATGACACTAACTTTCAATGTATTTTTGGACCTTAAAGAAAGTTTTTTAAACCTAGTGATGGTTGAAGCTTCCATACTAAGCTTATAAGAATTTTTTTAGTTGTTTGTCATTTTTCCACTATTCTTTAAATATCATTTCTTATTATCTCTAGGAATCTCATGTAAAAGTATATTTGAAACCCATAAAATCTGGGGCTTTCCCTTTATTGAGTCAATGATTTCCTAAAACACCTCATTCTTATAAACCCTTTGACATACAATTTTTCCTTTGATTCTTTGTTGTCATTGATAAGATGTGGGAACAAATTGGTTTTATTTCTTTAAATATACCAATGAAATGCTCAAACATTTACCGGAAATTATGAGTTCCTGACTTGTTTAGATTCTAAATTTTCATCCTAATTCATTTACATTTTACAACTTTTGTTATGACTTTCATGTTCCATATCACATGGCTTTATGTTCAATATCACATGGTGAAAGAAATTGGAAATTTTATCTTCTCCTTTTATTCATCTAATACCTATTTCTAAAACATCTTTTCCTAAAATTCTTACTCTATGATTTCATTGAAATATAAATATTTATATCTATCAAGATTTTCTTTTAATTTATTGGTTTATTGGTATGGGCACTTCTTTAGATTTTATCATTTCCTCTTTCAAATTTAACCTATTTTCCAAAAGTTCTTTTATTCCGTTCTTATATTTCTATTTGAAGTTTTTATTATAAAATTAATTTGAAATACTCTCACTCATTCCAAGTGAGTACACTTAATTTGAAATATTCTCCAGTGCATCGGAAAAAGTGTCTCATGTGGATTTRTATTTCTTTAAATTAAAACAATTACATTCTTTTCACTCTAAGATAGTTATATTTTCAATTGGGTTTAGTTTGGGTGGGTGGGAGGAATGATCATTATCCTCCCCACCTAGGTTCAATTCTTGCAAATGATATGTTCTCTCATAACGAGTATATTGTTGTAATGTTTTTTAACGTTATTGTTGATCGACCTTGCACCTTGGAGATTCTAAGGTTTACCTTGGGTACCATTCTCAAAATAATGAAAATTTCTCACGAGTTTTCCCCAAATAGCATAACATCTAACTTCTCATTCATAAATAAAATATTATTATTTTGATTCATTAATGTTTAATATATGAAGTTGATTGTTTTATTTTACTTTAAAAAAAATTGTAGAAAATTATTCAAGCATTTCTTTGTATTTGTATATAGTATTTATTGTAAATTTGTTAGTATTAATTATGGCTTCTAATTTGGTAGTGATATCAAGCAAGATACATAATAAAGAAAATTTCATTTTTTATAGGAAATTCAAAAAATTCATCCACTTGAACTAACCCATCAAATTTGGATATTTTGTAATATGGTTAATTCTATATTATCAAACTTATAAGTATCTAAATTTAACTTTACTTACTAACTAAATGAGTCAAAATAACTTAAGTTGACTTATACTCACATTAATTGAATTTGACTAAAGTTAGAATCAATTTAACTTGAGTTAAATTTCATTAAATTCATCAATTGATTCGAAAATCCTTAGATGTCAATTAATTCTTAAGCAGACACTAAACATCTAACCAGATTTAGGAAATTAAGATCATCTTGATTATTTTCAAAATAACATGTGAAAATGCTTACTTATCCATAAACATCATCAACTGATAATAACTTGTAGAAATAAGAATGCCAAAATAGAGAGAAATAGAGACGACAATTAACAAGGCTCATTACACAGTTTGATAACGAAGTTCACCCATCTTGGGCTATGTCTCCAGGTCCGCTTCCAAACAGTGAGACCGCTCTATTAATGTTCAAATTCTTGATACAATGATGACTTACAATGGAAATTTTGAAGACATCCTTCAATTATGATGCTCAAACCAAGAAACAAAGGTTATCACGAACTCCTCTCGAAATTCTAAGAAGAATGAGTATAAACTCGACTAGGTTCTGAACATGTGCTTAAAGACCCCCTTTTACATGCCATACAAGACTATGGCTCTCATACATAGAAAACAGAACTAAGAATTTCACACACAACACTTTAGCACAAAAAAAATGACACCGCCATCAAATTTCTCTGGAAAAACTGAGAAAAATGAGTATAAACACCCTAGACTTCTCTCAAAGACTTCCCAAGGCTCAAAATCTCATGAGAATAATCTCTTTGGAACACAAATTGAGGAAAAATCGCTCTTTGACACGAAAAATAAATGCATACCCACTTTTGGCAGGAATTTCAATATCTCGCATTGGGTCGGGCACTTGGTTTATATAGGGCTAGGTCAAGGGAGTCAAACCCCACTCAACCTACTATATGCTCGAGGCAATTAAATAAAACATAAATAAAATATTTTGTGTTAGTTGTAACAAACATAACCATTGGCACATTGGTAGGAGCTCCTAGTTAAGGTGTTGGAATATTATGTAATATTCCCCCGGAGGTCTTAGGTTCAAATTTTGTTGATTCTAACAAATTTGTATTCCCTTAGCCAATATTGGCCAATCGGAGAGTGTCATGTGGCATTCTCTGGTTGGTCCACCTGTTGCACAGTCCCCTGCCTGCATCCGCATCCTGCCACATCATCTGCCCAGTCACTAACCACTTCTATACCATGTCATTATACGGCCTGCAACGTGTCATCCTTGTAGTGATGCCATGTGGACCATATGGATGCCACACCATCGTATAGATACACATGACACAATTTTATTGGTCCAGCTAGGTGTCAAAAATGCCAAAAATGAGTGACACGTGGAATCCTCTTATGTTCCCACATCATCTTGCTAACGTCATCATGATGTCACCATGTCATTTGTATAGATGGCCACGTGGTAACATGTGGGTCTGCCACGTGGCACCCTCTGTTTTTTCCAAAACTTTGAAAATCCATAACTTTCTCATACAACATCCATTTGAGGTGATTCATGCGTTGTTGGAAAGCTCTATCGAACTCTACGCAATGAATTCATTTTTTTTTCGTTTCTGGAGGAATCAACAACTAGTTGGGCACGTGCTCGCGTTACATGTGGCCGTGTTATCCAACTGCTACCACTATAACCTCCAGGTGTGCCCACGATGCCCCTTACGCGGCACACAAGGTAAGTCGGGGGGAATTGAACTCGAAAACTCATGGAACTTCATTTTCACGGCACTTGCCAATTGAGTTGCCCCCCGGGGGCTAATGAATTCATTTTCATTAACATTTAATAAGATCAATTTTTTAGCATTAAGGATCATCTTAGACAGGGATGATTTTAAGGATGGAAATGTATTTTAAAATGTAGAAACCTTGGTGAATCTTACTAATCCTTCTTATGTCAAATATAAATGTTTGGCGATATTTTTGTAAAAATATTCAAATTTCTAAGTATTTTATATAGTTTTTATAAAGTTTTAGCGATTTTTAAGTTAAAATAATCTTATCCTATAGAATTTGGGCGAATCATTTTTAAAATAGCGAATCTCGTTTTTGGAAAAACCATGGAAAATTAGCCCATGAGCGAAATTTAGCCCCTAAAATCATCCCTACGAGTCTTAGATCACCAATATACCTATAAATACCCAAAAGCTCATTTGTTTACAAATACTTAGAAACATTGATAATCTAGTTGTATTTTAGTATTTATCAAACTTTTCTTTTACTAAGTGAGTCATACTTTAACAATTATCAAATATGATAACTATGTTTAAAAAAATTATTTATAATATAATATAAAAATTGAAATTAATAATCATTTTTTCTATTAATTATATTTTTTATTTTTTTTAAGAATAGTGGATTTTTTTATTTTTTTTTAAGAATAGTGGACTTAATATTAAGATATTTGAACAAGAAATATTTTCCTACATTAGTAAATTGTGGGTATGGACTAGTACATTTAATTGAATGGGATTTTGTGGATATAGACTAGTGTACCTAACCCAAGGAGATTCAAACTTGGCACATAATGACACAAAACTAACCAAATGCCTAACAACATTGTCAACACCAATGAGATTGTGTGGACATAGACTAGTGCACCTAACCCAAGGGAATTCGAACTTAGCACATAATGGCACAAAACTAGACAAACATGGATTCGAACTTGGCACATAATAACCCAAAACTAGACAAATGCCCAACCACATTGTCAACAACCCCTCTTCTTAAAATATCTATATGAAAAATAACTCAAACCTTGATGGGATTAGAACTCAAAACCTTAAGACAAATTATGCATTAAAATAATAATTCAAACCGATTAAACTAATTTATTAATCTTTAAATTAATAATATATTATAAATAGTTATACAATACTTAAATTTATCTTCCTTAATGTTAAATTCGATTTATATTTTTTATTTATCTCTTCACAAACTAATAAAAAAATCACCAATAATTAAAAAAAAAAAAACTCTACATATATGAGCACCAAAAGATTGAAGGAACCTTTTATAATTTTTTATGATGAAAGAGAATTTCATTGTTACAAATCATTTTCCAAACAATTTACAAGTTGCTTTAGGGAGAACATTTGGTACCACTTAATGTAAACAAGGTTGCATGGCAGCATATACCTGCAGCTATGTAGGAATTCAGAGCAACTTGGTCATACAAAGAGTTTCAAAATGGTCAGGAATTCAGAGCATCTCTGTGGGAAGACCATCTGCACTGGTCAATAACCTCTTGAAGAGATATCGCCCAACAAAATGTGAAATGTACATAAGAGAACTAGAGGAAGACAATACTTCTACCAAAACATTGGCCTGAAGGCGAAGAGCAAACTTTGACCAGTTAGTTAAGTGACTTTCTCTATTTGTCATCAAATTCTCTGTCATCAAGCATTGTATAACCAGATCGAAAAAATGAAATTTTGTTTACATGTTGCAAAGTGAGGTTCGGTACCAATCTACCGATCAACCTCATGACCAATTGATTTCTCAATGCTTGAGATACCCAGTGGCCCGATCTCTAGCAACGATGATCGGGTTCTTTCTAAGCAAAGGGACCAATCCACGAGTTCCCGTGAGGTTCTACTTGTTCGATCCGATCTCCAACCATGACGACTGAGTTTTTTCTAAGCAAAGGGACCGATCCACGAGTTCCCTTGAGGTTATGCTTGCTCATTCTTTGTCAATACCAGAGTTTAAAGCTTAGCAATTGTTTAAATCAATCTTCAGAAGCAAAGTGAAGTCAAATATGCCATGAGATTTATCGAAAGCCTTGTGTGTATATATATAAGTGATGGGTGTTGATGATTTGATTGCAAGGATTTTCATGTAGGTAACGTGTAAAGAAGAGGCATACACATATCTTCTTCTTTTATGGACACTGATGATACACAATATTATTATATGCGTCTAGATTTTTCAGGAAGAAAAGGTGTGAGGATTTCTTATGGACAATCTTCTCATGGCACACAATATTATTGATGTGTCTAGATTTTACAAGGAGAACCGATGTAAGGATTTATCTATGGTAGAAACACATGTGATGGTATGTCAAGATGCCTTTCCAAGGGCCATCTATCTATGTGGTCTCCGTCAAGAAACTAGATCTTTATATTTGCCCCTTCAAAGTCATCGGGCTCATGGAAATCAATGGAAACTACAACGGCCCATGAATGGAAGGCCGAAGCCACTGCAGACCTAATGTCATCGGTGGACAAGATCTCATCGATGGATAGGATGTCTGACTCAGTGAGGTAGGAGAAGGTGTAGGTCAGATATTAAACAATTACTAACATTATTTAGAGATAACCATGTAACCTAGCAAGCCTTAATGCGATAACCATGATTTTTTTAAAATACATTCTTCTGAGGTTATACTTCTACGAAGTAACCTATGGTAATAGATGGCTTTACACAAGCCCATCATAATTTCAAAACCAATTTTTATCAGTCTGCATATATGTAATAGGATATTGATACCTGCAAGTGCCCTCACGGAAGACTTAATCACTTTCTTAGGGTTTAATACAAAAGTTCTCATTGACTCAGACTAGTTTTCTGTGTATTTATGAAGAATCCACATTTCCCTTGTTATAATCCATAAGAATAACTCTCAGTAAGGTTTAGACTAAAATTTTCCTTTATTCTTTCTTTGAAACCCCATTTCTGAAGTTAAATTCTCGCAAAAGAAAAGTTCATTTTATTAAATAGATAAGCATAACCCATTTAAGAGAAACATAAATCGAACTGAAGAACAAGTATTATGATTCAAAACTCGTACCCCACGCCCAGAGGGCCACATCATTCATTTTCTTGATTTTGAACCGTTTGACATTTGAGACACTCCACTGGTCTCCATTATCACCACAGTAGCAGTATTGGCCTCTGGACCATAAGGAGGACTTATAGGCCTATAGTTGGCACCAACATAGTGTCTTTGTCCTATCACACTAGAACAACTCTGTGTCTTGTCACACTAGAACAACAGTGGGCACAGGAACAACAGTGGGCACGGGAACAACAGTGGGCATGGGAATAGGAGAAACATTACTCTGGGATGGGAACAAGAACAAGACTTCAAAAGAAGGATCGAGACGGGATGGGAACATGAACGAGTCACACTAAGCCCAGTTGAGCTCGTGTGGCCATCCTGGTCGGGAGTGGACAATGATAGGTCTGAGAAAAGGAACATGAACAACAAGAGGCTTAGGTGGGACAGGCAGGTATTGTCCTGTTCCTTATTCTGTGTTTTTTTTTTCTTTGTTCTATATGGAAATGACAATACACTCAACACTCATAAAAAATGGGCAAGAGGTACCCGTCTCGGGTGAAACAAACCATTTAGGTCAAGTGAAAATTCTCTCTTCAAGTAAAGCAGGGAAGTGGGTTTGGTTCAATGCCAAACAGTTTCGAAGTATTTTAAAAGGCATAGATGCTCATCTAAAATGGGAACAGACAAGAAAAAAAAGGGCCCTCTGTAATAAACTTTCAAACAAGCCTCCTTTGCAAAGGTGTAACAACAACAGAACTAAATATAGAGATGATTATGTGTTGTATAGTCCCACATCCACACCTCTCACATGGTCATCTGAGTTGTATGTGCAAGAGTTATTAAATTCCAAGAGGAGATTGTGGGTTTTGGAAGTCAAAGGGCATGAGAGAGACCTTCAAATCCAACTATTGACAGTAGAAAATCCAGACTTAACAGAAAACAATAAAGTTTTAACAGAGCGAGTGGCCATGTTGCAAGAAGCCCTTTTGGAAGCAAAGGATGAATGGCAAGGCAGGAAGGATGCTGGGAAAATCAGGGAATATTTCACGGTGGAAATTAGAGAGGTAATGAACTCTAAAACACCCAAAGCTGAAGGGAAAACAAGTGAACAAGCATACATCCATGGAGTGAAAGCAGGGGATGAAGAGAAAAGATATTTTACAAAACATTATAAAACTTGGGCACAATTCATTAGCAATTCTTCTCAGATGGAAAAAGAAACACACAACTAGGGGGACGAGATGCAAAGTAGACAAAACAAGGAAAGACAAGGTAGAGCAACAAACATAATTATCAAAGGTGTGAGAGAGTATGGAAAAAATGAGCGTACTCTCGATCTTACAAGTGAATTTTTGAAGGACAAGTTGCTTTGTCAAGGCCTAATTTTCCAAGCATGGAGGGTGGGTAAGCCTAGTGGTGAGAGAACAAGGCCCATAAAATTCATCATGTCAAGCATACGTCACAAGTAAATTCTCTTAGGAAAGAAGCAACTCTTGAGAGGCTCTCACTTTTTTCTAGATGAAGATTTAACTATTAGACAACAAGAGGAAAGAAGGGAAGAGTTTTTAAAGGTTAGGGCAGCAAAGGATGAGCGAAAAAGGGCATGGTTGTTCAAAGGAAAAATTCTTATTTCCTTTTTCAGTCCTCATTCTAAAACAAGACAACAAGTTAGTAGCCAAGAAGAGACAACAATTTCACTAGCAGGAAAATATGCAACAAGGCCAGTTTGGACAAATAGGGGTGAAGACTCAACTTTGAGTCTTGTAGACCAAAACAAATAGCAATCAAATTATTCCCAGGTTTCCTTAAGTTTAGTTTGTTGGAATTGCAAAGATTATCCTTGGAGGTAGGGACCTGGGTTAGGACCTATCGCGGAAAACAGGGAGACAATTTGTCTATTGGAAACACATGAGCATGAAGGGTGCAAGACACCTATGTTTGAAGAGTATGTGAATATGGAAATGTGGAACAAAGCAGCTGAGAATGGTAAAGGACACGAGGGTATCATGGTCTTAGTGAAGAAAAAAAAAGGTTGTCTCATTCAGCTAGAAAGAGAAGACTCAAATAAACAATTCATTTGGTTTAAAATATCAGAAAATGGTAACATCATCGGGATTGAAGCATGTTATTTTTCTCCACAAGTTTCAAAAACTTACAAAAGTAGGGGGATTGATCACAAAGACCCCTTTGCAGCCTTAAAAAACGATATTGCAACGTACTCTCAACTAAGCGAAGTCCTTATAGTGGGTGATTTCAATCCTAGGACAACATGTGGACAAGATAGTATTCTTCGTTGTAAGGAAGACTGCAACCCCATTTGGCTCATAGAAGAGATAAATCATCAGTGGACAAGAGTTTCAGAGGACAACAAAAGCTCCAATTGTTTGGGGAACAACTGCTTACTTTATGTGGGGCATTTGACTTAGTCATTTGCAATGGGGTGGCTAGATGGGTGAATTCTGGCAATTTCATCTGCAATACCTACAATGGAGCAAGTGTAGTAGACTATGCAATTTGCCCACATGGCTTGTGTGAGAAAATGGAGGAAGTTTTGATTGGTGAAAAACTATGGGATTTTAAATCTGATCATAAACTGATCTATTTAAGTCTAACTTGGACTGAACAACAATAACATAGGAATAAAAAATCGGCAAATCTGGCAACCTCCTTCAAAGGGTAGAATTCTTTTGACTCAAAAAAACTGTAACACCTTCAAGATAGCACTAAAGAGGTTGTTTAACAAGGATAAAATTTTATCCCAGGGCCTTCATAGCCATGAGTTACCAAATTTAATCCAAAGCACACTTACAGAATGAAAAAGAGAAAAATAGGAAATCTGAAACAAACTACTTTCTGGTTAATGTTTGGTTTGATGAGAAATGAAAAACAACAAGGAAAACTTTGAAGGAGTCAAGCCATAAAGAAATAAGCATAAAATCTTACAAGCGAATTGTAAGAAAGAAGAAAGTTTATTTCATAATCTCAAGGAGGGAGGAATTAATCTTCTTGGGGAAAAATAACCCCAAGTTATTTTGGAAGGAGCTTCAAACGAGAAAGAAACAAATTGAAAATAATATCACAGCCTGTCAATGGTTTGAGTATGCAAAGAAGATTTATGAGCAAGATCTTAAGGTGGAACACCCCCCCCCTTGGTCAACACTACCACTAAGTTATTCACCATACAAGAAATTGAGCTGGGCATCAAAAAGTTGGTTGTTGGAAAAGCAAAAGATTTAGTTGAACTCCAGGCAGAATATATAAAGTGGGGTTCAAAAACTCTTACACCTCACATTATGAAAATTTTCAACAACATCATTTAGCAGGGATTTCCTACAGATTGGACAACAAGCCTAGAAATACCACTTTTCAAGAGTGGGGATGTCAACAATCCCTCCAACTATAGGACCATAATGATAAACCCCTTGTTTGTGAAGTTATTTGGAAGTATGCTAGAAAATAGAATCAACAAGTGGGAAGAAGAAGGGGATAAGCGTGCTAAAGGGCAAGCAGGTTTCATACCTAAACACTCAACAATTGATCACAGTATAACTCTAAGGCACATCATTGAAAAAGTGTGGGAGAAAAAAGAGGAAGCCTTTTGTTGCTTTGTCGATTTCAAAAAATCATTTGACACGGTCCCTAGAGATAAGCTTTGGCATAGAATGGAGGAACTCGGGGTTCCTATACATCTTAGAGCAGTTGTCCATAGGCTATATGAGGAGGTTAAATTTAAAATCATAACATCAGTTGGTGTCTACGAAATTTTTTGGAGTGATATTGGGGTCAAGCAAGGGTGCCCATTGTCCCCTATCCTATTTGGCTTATATATTGACAAACTTGAAGAGTGGTTAAACTCACAGGAGGGTGATGGTGCTCTTTTGGGAGATTTTGTGATAAGTCGTCTTTTGTATGCAGATGACCTTATTTTGATTGCTAAATCCGCTCTTGGGTTGCAAGAACACTTAATTTCCCTTGAGCGCTTTTGTAGTACAGTGGAAATGCAAGTCACTACTAGCAAGACAAAAGTGGTAATTTTTTCTAGCAAAAGAAAACATAAGAAACATAAATTCTACTTTGAAGGAAACACTCTTGAAGAAGTGGCAGATTAAAAATACCTTGGAATTGACTTCAACAAAAATCTAAGTTGGGAAGGCTGCAGAAAGAAAATAACTTTGGGAGGTTGGAAAGCATTCTATGCTTTTCAAAATAGATGCAGAGAAGCAGAGCTATGGGATTGGAAGACTATGCAAACTGTCTTTGGGCTTTTAGTGATCCTGATGGTTCTATATGGTTGTGAAGTGTGGCCCAGCAGCACATCTGACTTACAGTGGAAACAAATTGAGAAGATTCAAAAATGATTGATCACAAACAAGTTTAAAATTAAAAGTTCAATCCCTTATGATATCATGTTAAGTGAAATGGGGGTTGCTCCTATTGAAGCAATTGCTATGGTGCGTCTCATAAGATATCTAAAAAAAATTGAGCAAATGGAAGACAGTCGGTGGCCTAAGGTCATCTTCAATGACATATTGTGCAAAAGGAAGAAGATGTGGATGAGACAAAATATTAAATGGCTTAGTAAATGGGATATCCACTTGAACAAGTTCCCTACGAACAGTAAAGAGATAAAGGATTTTGTTATTGATAGGTTCCACAAGTGAACTTGGGATAAAGGGATCGGGAGAAAGAAAGAGTACTACATTGAAGATTTTAACCCCACATACACTCATCATCAAAAAGTGTACATCAGGGCCAATATATCTTGGAGAGCCAAAATGCTTATTTCCCAATTAAGAACCAATTCCCATCAACTCCGTTGTGAAACTGAGCACTGGAAAAGACCAAAAGAAGCTTGGGAAGAAAGGGTGTGTGTGTTCTACACCTCTGGAAAAGTGGAAACAGAAAATCATTTCATTTTAGAGAGTGAAGCTTTCAAAGACAACAGGGACAACTATATAAATATCTTGACAGCTAGCTCTTGGAATGACTTATTCAGTGAGGGGACAATGGAGAAATTAGGGGATCTCATCATCAAGTTGAACAGGAAAAGGGTTGAACTGCTGAAATCAATGTGTGAGGTGGTCTGTCCCATAGGATATTGTTAGCCTCGTGGACGTTAAAATTTCTTCTTCTTCTTCTTCTTCTTGGTGGAAGTGCTTGGTCTAGCTTGACTATTGGAGCCTTCTCCTCCTGTAGGCTTTCTACATCTGTTGATGCCATCACACCCTCCCAGATTTCACACTTTAAGCTTAAAATGATCTCAGTTATCTCGCGATATAGTAACTGGCATTGTAGACTTGAGCTTCTAATTATATATACTAAACACACATGACCTCTCGCCCATGCAAAAAAAATGTATCTCTGCCCAGAATGCATCAAAATGCTCTGGTACTAGTTTAGATAACTTTTGGGAAAAGATTCAATGATGAATCACTTTTGGGTGAAGGATTGATTTTATCAAATATTAATTACACCGATGGTGTATTTTATTACACCGAAGGTGTATTTTAAGAGAGATTTCATTGATAGGTTTTCATCGTCTGTCGGAAGCATATAACATAATACCACGTATCTTAATAGTACTAGTACTAACATTATTTAGAGATATCTATGTGATTTATAGGTCCCTTTCCTTGTCATTGCACAACCCAGATGCGTTATTCTTCTTTTACCCTTGTATCAATAAATACCAAAAGCACCATAAACGCAAAAGAGTGAATGGGAAGAAAAAGCACCATAAACCCAGAAGAGAGAATGAGAAGAAAATGCGCTTAGATAGAAATGTATGTCAAACAAAATTTATAAAGGCTGGTGGAATTCCACCGAGATGGAAATAGTTCAAAACCCATGGGGCACATACTAAAACTTCCAGGTCACAAAATAGTGCAAGCTCAGGGATTATTGTAGGAACCTGGTCCCACAACAATAAATGTTGAATGGTGCCAACAAATTTTCCAACATGGAATGTGAGCAGTTTTACATCCTAATATTTAGCCATCAGTTGAGACAAATCTACTAAACATGGATGTTTGGTTAGAAGATCATTTATTGTATTTAATTGTTGTAATACATAAAGGTTGATATATGGGCAGAGTTAAAGGGTTGGATGGATGTATGTTGGCTGTTGAAAATTTTCTCTTGTACATAATAAAACCAAATTTCATTGTCAGGTGGATGTTTCTCGTGTGAAGGGTTTTAACATGTAAATCTGGTGTTCAATTTTTATGTGATTGCATTTGTCTATGTTGTTTTATTTTTTGCTAATTAAAATCTGTATGATTGAAGCTTTCCCTGTATTACAAGTGGTATCAGAGCAGGTGGAGCAGCAGGTTAACCAAGGAGAATGGTTTGTAGATCTCCTGTGAGCAGATTGGATGTGTTTTTGGCAGGTGAAGGAAGGCAAATCGGATTAGTGAAAATCCTAGATTTTTTTTCCATATGAGAGGGTTGATCTAGGGTGATTTTGTACATCGGTGCTCCCTACGTAGTGTTAGGAGCGTAAAGATGCACGAACACTTCAAAAATTGTGATTTTCCCCACTCCAACATGACCAATTCAAGTAGCCAGAAGCGTCATAGTAAAGTGGCAGAAATTGTGATTTTTGCCATTCCGACAGGACCAGTTTAGACAGCCAGAAGAACCATAGTAAAGTGGCACCCCTCTTTCCACACTAGCAGAGCACCAACTCCCCCAACGCAACCCTAATATGCACCAATATCATACGTTTATGGCAGTTCCCCCAATGAATGTTAGGGCAGTGCCATCCTCTTAAAGAGGGAAACATGAAGTTGTTTTGGCTGCAAGTGTGAGGGAAACGTGATTTGTTTGGCTAGTGGGTGTGAGGGAAACATGGATTTCTTTGGCTAGTGAGTGAGGGAAACATAGATTTGATTGGGTGGTGAGTGTGAGGGAAATGCGGATTTGTTTGGCTAGCGAATGTGAGAAAAAAGTGAATTGTTTGGACGAAGAGTGGTTGAGGGATTACATCCATGGATAAGGTTCAAAGTTCGAAATTTGAAGTTGAAAAAATAATTGGTAGGGATATAAAAGAAACAGATATCCATGATGAATGATGAATGGGGTGACCTGGATGTAAGAGAACTGAGTACTATATGTTTGAGTATTGTAGATGATGTTTTGTTTAGTATAGTAGGAGAGGAAACAACAACAGGTTTGTGGAACTAGATTGGAAGGACTTTACATGACAAATTCCTTGACCAATAGAATAGATTTGAAGAGGCATTTGTATGGTTCACAAATGAAAGAAGGTACGAAAGTCATTAACCATTTGTTGGCACCAAGTCGAAGACGAAAGAAGAAAGATCGTAGAAAAGAAAGCATGCAGAAAACTGAAGTAACAACTGGCAGAAGAACAACACGCGCGCATGCAAGAAAGCGTGCACAAAGGAAAGCAACAACTAGAGGAGGAGAAGCAAGCGTATGGGAGAAAGACCTAATGTAAGAAGGGTTAGGGTTTTTGTAATATTCTGAAAGAGGTTGAAGAGCCCAAAATGTATAAATATAGATACAAAAGTATCATAAAGAGTAGTTCGTTAGTAGTTTTGAGCGGTTTTTTGTAATGTTCTGAAGCGGTACGAACTGATTTGTAAGCTGTTGAGAAAAGAAGACCCAAGGATGGGTGGATTTGAGGATTAGACCGCAGGATGTGGATCCTGGTGAGATCTAGTTCACCTCGCAGAGATCCAACCCGGTTTTGTGGAGAATTGTAGGCACGAGGCATCGAAAATGCAGAACTATCATAATACAAGAGCCAAGAGCCAAATATTTGTGGAAGTAGCCCAGGAGGGGGTGAACCACAGTAACTCTTGTGTAATGAATTAAATGTATGCATGATTTTTCTCTCTTTCAACAATTGATGCTTAAACTTTATTGATGAGTTATTACTTGGTTATGAATCTACTTATAGTCAATTGTAATTAACCTGTGGGATATTCATATGTGAATCCAAGGAATAGGTACTCTCCCTTAAGGCTCATGGTATATGAACCTATCCAAGGAACCCTTATCCCATGCTCTGTCCTAGGCTGTAAACACTTGAGTCTTACAGCCACCCATTTAAAGCTATCTCGAGTGAGACTGCGCAGCGCTTTCTGGCGTTGTGTTTCCTTCTGGTTTATCAGGAGGGCCGATAGTTTTAGAGGCTTTGTTGGAACCCCGAGTGACATGAACCCTGGGTCAATAACTCAGACAACCCTTGAAGGGAAGAAGTAACCAACAAATGGTTCTATTGCCATGTTAAGAGGAACAAGAAAGGACTGAGTAAATGAGATGGAATGAATAAAGAACCGAAGGAAAAGCAATGAACCATTAAAAGGGGATGTTGAGACCTTGGAACCCCATGAGAGAAGAAATCGAGGGATGGTTGAGAACCACAGAGCTATAGTTTGCACAAAAAGACAATAGAAACCCCAGGATCACACCGCGTAAATACCTGGATAAATATGTATTTACGGATCTACATGAAGTTTTTTTCTGTGATTTTCCGCATCTACTACAGGAGTGGATCTTAAGGTTAGAGGATACCCACGC
Organism: Picea engelmannii; assembly: GCA_009831015.1. Taxonomy (NCBI): domain Eukaryota; kingdom Viridiplantae; phylum Streptophyta; class Pinopsida; order Pinales; family Pinaceae; genus Picea; species Picea engelmannii. Next base: position 338,348 of record ML781857.1, on the reverse strand, counting down.
GATGAACTGAATTCAACAGCTAGATTGGACTCCAATACAGATCCAACAGATGCAGCAGGCGAACAAAAAATTCACCCGTGCAGTCAACTTTTGGCTTGATAGTATTGTGGCAAGCTTTATCACAGAATTCGTGGTAGACACAACAAAGTCATACAGCGCAGCCGAGCAAGAGTTCCTACGAGGACCTAGAGGAAGGTACATCCGATCACTATATACTTCTATCAAGATAATGCTATATAACAAAGGTGTGATGACAATGGAATCAGACTGCTAGAATTTCCTATGCGCATGGGGGAAGGGGGGAAAGCACTGACAGAGAAAGGAGGAATGGAAGGAGGGCAGGATACAAAGAAGAAGGAGGAGGAACCTTTGGACCCAATCTTGATGGATGACAACCAACTCAAGTGGATCTTGGTGTCATCAGGAATGACGTGTAGCGGAGCTCCCTACCAATATAAGGTGAATACCAAGAAGAGATTCGTAGTCAAGAGGGAAGGCTTAGCCAGCGATGAGGAAGAGGTAGAGGATCTCCAAGCTGTGGAGCAGATTGAGGAAATCCTACGCACCGCATATGAGAGGAAAACAAGAGGCCCGAGAACAAGAGGAGATGACAACCATTCCTTCAATATTAATGTCAGTGTGGAACCCATAAACCCGTGTGCGACCAATAAACCAAAAAGAACACCACCGTTTAGACAACCAAATTTCGAAGGAAGTTCAACAGAAGGAAGTACATCGACACAAAGGGAAACAACTGGAGGAGCCATTTCAGGCAACCTTAGTCAACTATCTACACCACGCGGAGGAGGGAGTAGCTCAGTATTTGGAATGGAAGGACATGACCCTACTATCAGGTTACCAAAGTTTCAAGGAGAAGCAGCAGAACACCCTGAGAAGCATCTATTSATTTGTGCAAAGATCTGGGAAGCAAAGCAGATCAATGATGAAGATACTAAACTTTCCCAGCTAGCGATCATGCTAAGGGACCGCGCACTAGACTGGTACATGAGTCTAGACATGAATAGTGTTCCTGGAACGACAAGGACACTKGACGACATTAAGAAACTACTGATCAATGAGTTCCAGAAGCCAAGCTCAGAGGATCAATACATGAATGAGATGATCGAAATACGACAGAAACCAAGAGAATCGGTATGTGAGATTGATCAAAGATTCAAGCGATTAAAAGGAAAGTTAAAATACCTTATGACCGATATGCAGCATTGGCACCCGTTTGTCAACTCACTACTCCCCCACTTAAAATATTCGTTATGACAACAGAAGTTTCAGACACAGGAAGAGTCTCTACAGGCAGCCCTGCAATTGGAAGAGAATCAATACCAGCAGACGGACCGGACTATTAAAGAACTTAAAATTTTAGCTGAACCAGAATAATAACAAGGACAAACGAGAAGTAGTTTGGTGCACTACCTGCAGGACGGAAGGACACCATAAGAATGAATGCCCAACATTCACACAGTGTATGGCGATAGGAATGCCAAACCCACTACCACATGGAGGATTATGGTGCAAAATATGTAAGAAACTGGGTCACGACCCTTACCACTGCACGATGATGCAAAAATACCAAACAGTCCTCAAGACCTCATATTTCACCTTTCACAAGTCAGTAGGCCATGACGACAAAGATTGCAGAACTATGGAGTTGATGCAGGAAAGAACATCAGACGCATACAGGGTAGAGGCAGAAATGATGACTGGGCAGGCAACACCACAGTTCAATCAAGCCCCAACACCATACAACACGGTGCAGCAGCAGTATAATACCGTGTTGCAACCTTACAATAACGTGCAGACGCAGTACAACCCAGCACAGCCCCAGTGCAATTTCATGCAATATAACTAGGGATCAAAGTACAACCCACCGCAAGGTGACCGCGCATCTTATAGAGGAGCAGGGTGAGCCAGAGGAGGTTTCAGACGCGGCAGAGGACCTATCACATGTCACAATTTCCATCAACCAGGACATTATGCACGGGAGTGTCCACTGCCACCAGCAACTTGTATGTATTGCCTCACATCGGACCACAATACGAAGGACTATCCGACATTACTTGGAAAAATCCAGGAAAAAAGGAACCAAAATAACCAGAACATTCAGTGGATTTCAACCGAAGCAAGGGATGATGGTCAAAACATCAATATAGTCACTCGAGGAGGAACAATGCAGTTCAACAGGAACCAGCGCAGAACCAATGGATAAAGAGGAACACCGACCCTAAGAAGCAGTTCAACACGCATAAGGAGAAGGAGATTTTTACAAAAGCCCAACAAGAATTCCAGAAGGAGAACATTGTGTTGACCACACAGAAGAGCATGGAAGAACCGTAATACAAAATGTCACCATCAATGGACCATACCAAATGAATACAACACAAGGAACAAGTAAGTATGATCAAAGACTTTTTGTAATCATGCATCAAAATGTTGAATGATCCTTCATTTGTCAAGATATTACAAAACATCCTAGAAAAATGTAGCGGCGAGACGAAACAGAATCCAAAATTGAAAACTGTCAACCACCTACACACAAGAAGAAGAACAAGCAAGGAATTTAGATTAAATGCTAACATTGGGGATTTCAATATGAGAGATATTATACTAGATCTAGGATCCGAAGTAATTGTACTACCAAAAGCTACATGGCAATGCATGGGAGAACCTACACTAGGATATTCAACCATTCAATTAAAACTAGCAAATCAACATAGAGTCCTACCAATAGGTAGACTGAAAGGAGTGATGGTAGACCTAGATGGGGTGTGCACTAAGGCAGGCTTTTAAGTCATCGAAATAGTAGACGGCACAACACCCTACCCGACGCTACTTGTTCTGGATTGGGCGTTCGACAACCAGGCCATAATTAACTAAAAAACTAGAAAAACGACATTTGAGTCAGGGGACTACAAGGTCATAGCCCCACTCGACCCATCAGAAGGTGAGAGGTTTGTAGAACCCACTTGCATGGATTTAGAAGAGATTGGCCAGTTGTACGGAACAACTGTGCACAATGCGGATTACATAAACCCGACTGCATACGAAGTACTCGGTTGGCGAAGCATTACTTCATGCACAACAGACTCAGACATTGGGTTAGAAAACTGACAGCAAAGACTACACGAAGTATCCATGAGAAGGTGTGTCAGAATAGACTGCGCAATAAGCTGGATTGGCACAGAAATCAGAGAACCACCCAACTTTCACAGGATAAACGATTTGGAAACTTTCTTGACACAATATGAAGACGAGTTAATAGAAAACCAGAGATTTCTAGCACTTAAGGCTACACCCTCCAGATGGTGGGGTGCACACAAATAAACTATCACATATTGGTACCAATTTAAGCGATTACTGCGCATAAGGTTCGGAGTAGAACAAACCTATAACAAACAATAGAAATATGACAGACTAGGCACACCAGCGGAACACTTGGAGGAATTTCAAACATTGTGGAAAATGATGCCACCGAAGGAATGGTATCACCATTTCATTCATACTTTAGAAGGCATACCAACGAATTGGTATACAAACCAGGAAATGCGTAAAGGAACCAAGACATGGGTAACACTCCAACAGAACTTTACAATCACTTTCTCATTCGACCATGAGAACCCCAACATAAACGCGGCCTTGAAACAGATCAGAAACGTCATATTCATCGAAGAACCGGAAGTAGAAACTATCACAGAGGTACAACAATGAAATAAGAAAATAGTCAAGGATCTGTTGTCATGCTACCTTGTATAGGAGGAAGCTCCGGATGAAGACAATCTACGCGATATTCAGATCGAAGAAATCGAAGGCGAGAGAGATGTGGAAGGACCACCCTTAGAGTCAGAGGTCATCTCTACTCCAATCAAGGTAAAGAAGGTTAACATAGGGACCATCGAGTAGCCCAAGATGGTCATCATTGGAGACTACTGGGATGAACAGACACTAGAAAGAATCACAAAATTGTTGCACGAATACATTGACCTATTTCCCACAACCTTTACAGAGATGAAAGGCATAGCAGGAGAATTAGGAGAAATGAAGATACCACTCAGAACTGATGTGAGACCCATTAAACAACAACCATATAGATTGAATCCCAAATATAAACAGAAAGTTAAAGATGAGATCGACAGGATGCTCAAGGCTGGCATCATCAAACTAGTCGAAGAATCAGAATGGATAAGTCCAATGGTAGTACAGAACAAGAAACAAGGAAGAGGGATCAGAATATGTGTCGACTTGCAGAAGTTGAACAATGCATGCCTACACGACCCATTCCCCACACCGTTCACGGACAAAGTACTCGAGAACGTAGGAGGCCACGAAGCCTACTCATTTACCAATGGATTCTCAGGATACCATCAGATTAAAATAGTGCAAGAGGATAGACACAAGACCATGCTCATGACAGAATGGGGATCTTATTAGTATACAATCATGTCATTCGGACTGAAGAATGCACCCGTGATCTTTTCTAGAGTAGTCATTGCAGCATTTAAGGAGTTCATCCATCAATTCCTCGAAGTATACCTGGATGATTAAACGGTCTACAACCTATTAAAAAATCATGTGGAAGTGTTACGACTGATGCTATAACGATGCAGACAGTGGCATATATCACTAAATATCAAGAAATTCATATTTGGGACATCGTTTGGGACACTATTGGGACACATAGTATGCAAGCAGGGTTCGCTAGTGGATCCGGCCAACATTGCAGTCATTGTTAATCTACCAGTGCCAAAAACAGTCTGCCAACTCAGAGCAACGTTAGGACATACGGGATATTACAGGAAATTCATCAAAGGCTACGTGCAAATTACAACACCAATGGAAAAACTGTTAAGGAAGGATACAAAGTATCAATGGAACGATGAATGCCAACACGGTCTGGATACCTTAAAGGAGAAGATGGTCACTGCACCAATATTGGTATTTCCAAATTGGGAGAAGACATTCCATGTACATGTAGATGCATCATCGATCACACTCAGAGTTATCTTGGCACAACCAGGAGCAGGAGACTTAGACCACTCGATAGCGTTTGCAAGTAGAAAATTATCATATTCAGAACAAAATTATAACATGACAGAAAGAGAGGGCCTAGCTATGGTTTATTCACTACAAAAGTACAAACATTAACTATTGGGAAAACACTTTAAGATGTTTACAGATCACTCAACCCTGAAATACCTAGCCAACAAGCCAGTGTTGGGGGGGAGAATCTGTCGATGGTTATTACTATTTCAAGAATTTGACTTTGAGGTAATAGTTAAACTAGGAAAACTGAATGCAAGGCCTGACCACCTATTGAGGGTCACAAACAGAGAGGAACCAACGAATTTAGAAGACAACTTTCCAGATGCACAACTATTCTCAGTACAGATTGCTAACGATCACTTTGCAAAGATCATCCAGTACTTAAGCATAGGTATTGCGCCACAAGAATATACCACTGTGCAGAAGAAGAACCTGGTAGTCCGCGCAGCTGACTATCAATTGATCGCAAGACATCTATAAAAGATGGGCACATATAGCATCTTACAAAGATATGTACTAGCCCATGAACGACCAAGAATTTTAGCAGAACCCCGTGAGGGAATAGCAAGAGGACATTATGCAGGAAAATCTACTGCACAGAAGGTGCTATGCACAGGACTATGGTGTCCAACGATCCACGGAGACTCAAAAGAATACTGTCAACAATGTGACGTCTGTCAAAGGGTAGGAAAACCCAATAGAAGGGACGATATGCCACTATGACCACAAGTGACACTTTAGGCATTCGAAAAATGGGTGATAGACTTCGTGGGACCTATCAACCCACCAGCCAAAAGAACAAGGGCAAGATACATTATCACCGCGATGGAATACCTAACAATATGGGTGGAAGTCGCGCCAGTAAGAGATTGCAATGCAGAGATAGCTGCACACTTTCTGTTTGAACGGATAATTACTAGATTTGGGTGCCCAATAATTTTGATGAGCGACCAAGGAACGCACTTCATAAACAACACCATTTGAGAGATGCTGGAAGAGTTTGAAGTTCATCACCAAAAAAGAACACCGTATCATCCACATGAAAATGGCACGGTAGAAGCTTTCAACAAAATCCTAGAAAATGCCTTGACAAAGATATGCAATGTCAACAAGGATGATTTGGATCTCAAGGTACCAACAATACTATGGGTGTATAGAACCACATGTAAAACACTAACTAGCCACACACCATTCAAACTAGTCTATGGTAACGAAGCAGTAATGCCCTTAGAATTTTTAATACCCAGCCTGCGTATAGCAACCATTACACAAATGACAGAACGAGGCACAATACAATAAAGACTGAATCAGTTACTATCAATGGAGGAAGACCGAATCTTGGCAGGATTCCATCAACAAGTACAAAAATCAAGAGACAAATCTTGGCATGATCACCACATCAAGAGGAAGACGTTCAAGGAAGGAGATCTAGTATTACTCTACGATAGTAAAGCGTTACAACACCCAGAAAATATGAGAATGCATTGGATAGGACCATACAAGGTAAAAACTATCACGGACGGAGGAGCTGTACAGTTAAGAGATCTAGCGGGAACAGGCCTTAGAGGAATGTTGAATGGGATTCGGCTGAAGCTGTATAAGGATAGTCAACCACACACCACACAGTTAAAAAAAAAAAAAAAACGAAACACATAGCCGCATATGAAACACAAAGCTAGCAAGGGAAAAGATAACGACCATATCAAAAAAGGAAACACGTGGGAAAGATCGAAAAAAGAAGACTGACTGGACAACAAAAAGTAGAGTTAAATCAAGGCAAGGATGAAGGGGATGCCACATTAAACGTGCCAACTAGGGATGACAGAGTAGGCATAATGGAAAGTACGAAACCGCCGCAGATGCATTGAAACTACAATTATGGTGCATTAATCACACAAGGGAGGAAAATGTCCTCGACAAGCTTCATGGCGAGCCCATACAACACACTAGCACAGCAACAGTTAGTTTATTCGCAGACCGAGAACAAAAAAGAGCAATAGTAGCAAGAACGAACAGAGTGAAACCACAGAGCTTACCAAAGTCATTCAAACCCCACAAACGTTCGAAAGACACCATTATGGCACCATTGAAACTTGGAGAACCAGGCCATATAGCCAGATCAACCAGGGCTTAGACAAGGTCGCAAGGACCACCAGAGGAAAGCGAACAGCAGCCCCCAGAAATCATCGATATTGACGAAATCTCGTCGCCAGAGGAAATTCCAGTAGAGTTTACACCCATACTTAAGGAGGCCTCAAAACCACAAATAGAGGCTATGGAATAGGATACACCAGCAACAGCATACGATCCCCAACACTAGGAAGAACAAACCCACTAGTAAATACCACAAAAGAAAGTTGAAACAACCGTAGGAGATACTAGAAGCGCACAGAACCTAGACACAACAGTGCAACCAGACGCCCCACAAGGACCCATCCCAGATTCTTTTTTGGCTGAGCCAACGAGGGAAATGGACACAACTTGCATAGAATGGATGGCGAAGGAGAAACTGAAATATGTTGGAACCTCAAACAAACCACGATGGCAGGAGGAACAAATTCAGATACCAATCTCACCTCAAAAGAAACCAGCCGCAGAGATTGTGCTACCTCGCACACCAAAGGGAGTACAAGTGGACCCATAGCTATTAGGTCACGTTGGGAAGCTCAAGTTTTCAAACCATGACATAGAAGATGACACTAAATATCCAGAGCTTGCACCGCAGGTTTTTATGCAGAAAATAGTCGTGAACCAACTCGAAAAATCCATCACTCAACCACACCAGTGGGCCACTAGACTGGACAGAACAGGAATTCTAGGGTTGTTGAAGATACCACACTTTGGCAGAGGCCAATATGTGACAGCATGTGTAAAACATCTATTAGTAGTTACACATGGAGGGGATATATGGCTGGACAAACCCGTCCACATAATGGTCAAACTTATCATGCAGATAACAGGCTTACCCACTGGGGGTATGGATCTCGCACTGATCCTGGATGATAAGTTCAAGGAAAAAGCATTGGCAGAAGAGATGAAAAAGAAATACGGCACCAATAGGGGAACAAGAGGCATTATAATTAAATGGATCAATGATGTCGCGACACAATTGGGCGCAAATATTTTAGCCTGCAAACTGCTACGAAAATGCCGCAAGGATGAAGTACCGGCAGGAGTCATTGTTATGGCAGCTCATTGCGTAGAAGGCACCTTCATGAGTTGGGAACCATACCTATCAAACTTTTTCCAAATAGACCGCAAAGACACGCAGGACGTAGGTACAAAATTTCATTACACATGGATGATCACTCTCATAGCTTTCATGGGATGGCGAGAACGAGAATACGTCATATTTGCTACCACACCACAGCCAGGGAGAGCAAGATATCGCGTCCTCAGAGCTAGGCCACTATCCAAGTAGAATAAGGAGAAGGGAATTTTATTCGAAGCATACCTACGGAAGATACAGAAATCCATCGGCCAAGCATGAAGAATAACACCAGAGGTTGTCACATGATATAGGGACATCGCTAATTTTTGGGCTAAGGGACAAGCCATGTGGATATAACCAAGGCAAGACCCAAATAAATAGTGGCTATAGATGCACTACTGTGTCACCGAGGGTGATATCGACATGATCATCAATGAATGGCCTAATGAATGGAGGATCCCAACTATACCCAGAGAAGTACTGACACAAATAGCAAAAGGAGGGGTTGCAGAGGTAGAGACACAGCCTCCACAAATCCCAGTACCCAAGAGAAGAAGAATGGTCCAACCCAAGTCAACTCAGGTAGACGATGGCTCACAACAGCCAGGGACCCAGAAGGGAGGAACATAAACCACCCAACTGACCAATGGACAAAAGAAACTAGCTGAGGGAGCACAAGAAACCGCACCGAACCCCATCACACAGAGACAGTTGCACACTTTTTGTTTGAACAGGTAATTACTTGATTTGGGTGCCCAAGAATTTTGATGAGCGACCAAGGAACACACTTCATAAACAACACCATCCGAGCGATGCTGGAAGAGTTTAAAGTTCATCACCAGAAAATCACACCGTATCATCCACATGCAAATGGCATGGTAGAAGCCTTCAACAAAATCCTAGAAAACGCCTTGACAATTATATGCAACATCAACAGGGACGATTGGGATCTCAAGGTACTAGAAATACTATGGGCGTATAGAACCACATGTAAAAAGATGACTAGCCACACACCATTCAAACTATTCTATGGTAAAGAAGCAGTAATGCCCTTAGAATTTTTAATACCCAGCCTACATATAGCAGACATTACACAAATGACAGAATGAGGCGCAGTATAGGAAAGACTGAATCAGTTACTGTCAATGGAGGAAGACCGAATCTTGGCAGGATTCCATCAATAAGTACATAAAGCAAGAGACAAATCTTGGCATGACCACCACATCAAGAGGAAAATGTTCAAGGAAGGAGATCTAGTATTACTCTACGATAGTAAAGAATTACAACACTTAGGAAAGCTGAGAATGCATTGGCTAGGACCATACGAGGTAAAAACTATCATGGATGAAGGAGTTGTACATTTAATAGATCTAGCGGGCACAGACCTTAGAGGAATGGTGAATGGGATTCGGTTGAAGCTGTATAAGGATAGTTGACCACCCACCGCGTAGTTAAAAAAAAAGAAAAAAAAAAAGGAAACACATAGCCGCATATGAAACACAAAGATAGCAAGGGAAAAGATAATGACCATATCAAAAAAGGAAACACGTGGGAAAGACCGGCAAAAGCAGATTGACAGGACAACAAAAAGCAAAGTTAAAGCAAGGCAAGGATGAAGGGGATGTCACATTAAACGTGCCAACTGGAGACGGCAGAGCAGGCATAATGGACAGTATGAAACCACCACAGATGCATTGAACCTACAGGTATGGTGCATTGATCACACGAGGGAGGAAAACGTCCTCAACAAGTTTCATGGCGAGCCCATACAACATATGAGCACAACAACAGTTATTCTATTCGCGGACCAAGAAAAGGAAAAGAGAAATAGCAACAAGAACAAACAAATTGAAACCACAGAGCTTACCAAAGTCATTCAAACCCCACAAACATTCGAAATAAACCATTATGGCACCACCAAAACTCGCAGAACCAAGCCATATAGCCAGATCAACCAGGGCTCAGACAAGGTCGCAAGGACCACCGGAAGAAAGTGAACAACACCCCCCAGAAATCATCGATATTGATGAAATCCCATTGCCAAAGGAAATTCTAGTAGAGTCTACACCCATACTTGAGGAGGCCCCAAAACCACAAACAGGGGCCATGGAACCTGATACACCAACAGTAGCACACGAGCCCCAATGCAAGGAATAAGAAATCCACCAGAAAATACCACAAAAGAAATCCAAAGTAGTCGTAGGAGCCACTAGAAGCGCACAGAACCTGGACGTAGCAGTGCAACCAGACACCCCACAAGGACCCATCCCAAATTATTTTTCGGCCGAGCCGATGGGGGAAATGGCTAGGGCTTGGGCAGAATGGATGGCGAAAGAGAAACCAAAATCTTTTGGAACCTTGAACCAACCACGGTGGCAGGAGGAGCGAATTCAGATACCAAGCTCACCTCGAAAGAAACCAGCCGCAGAGATTGTGCTACCTCGCATACTAGAGGGAGTACAAGTGGACCCACAACTATTAGGTCACATCAGGAAGCTCAAGTTTTCCGACCATGATGTAGCAGATGACACTAAATATCTAAAGCTTGCACCATAGGTTTTTATGTAGAAAATAGTCGTGAACCAACTCGGAAAATTCATCACTCAGCCACACCAGTGGGCCACTGGACTAGACAGAACATGAATTCTAGGGTTGTTGAAGATACCACACTTTGGCAGAGGCCAATATGCAACGACATGCGTAAAAAACTATTAGCAGTTATGCATGGAGGGGATATATGGTTGGACAAACCCGTCCACATAACGGTCGAACTTATCACGTAGATAATAGGCTTACCCACCGGGGGTATGGATCCTACACTGATCTTGGATGATAATTCCAAGGAAAAAGAATTGGCAGAAGAGATGAAAAATAAATACAGCACCGACAGGGGAACAAGAGGCATTATAATTAAATGGATCAACGATGTTGCGACACAATTGGGCACAAATATTTTATCCTGCAAACTGCTACGAAAATGCCGCAAAGATGAAGTACCGACATGAGTCATTGTTGTGGAAACTCATTGCGTAGAAGGCACCTTCATGAGTTGGGCGCCATACTATCAAACTTGTTCCAAATAGACTGTAAAGACGTGCAGGACGTAGGTACGGAATTTCATTACACATGGCTGATCACTCTCATAGCTTTCATGGGATGGCGAGAACGAGAATACATTGTCTTTGCTACCACGCCACAGCCAAGGGGAGAAAGATATCACGTCCTCAGAGCTAGGCCACTAGCCAAGTAGAAGAAGGAGAATGGAATTGTATTTGAAGCATACCTACTGGAGATATAGGAAGTCATCGGCCAAGCATGGAGAATAACACCAGAGGTTGTCGCATGATACGGGGACATTGCTAATTTCTGGGCTAGGTGATAAGCCATGTGGATACAGCCAAGGCAAGACCCAGATAAACAGTGGCTATAGATGCACTACTGTGTCACCGAGGGTGATATTGACATGATCATCAATGAATGGCCTGATGAATGGAGGATCCCAACTATACCCAAAGGAGTACCAACAAAAACAATAGAAGGAGGGGTTGCGCATGCAGAGACACAACCTCCACAAATCCCAGGACCCAAGAGAAGAAGAATGGTCCAACCCAAGTCAACTCAGGAAGACGACGGCTCACAGCAGTCAGGGACCCAAAAGGGAGGAACAAAAACCTCCCAGCCGACCAATGGACAAAAGAAACCAGCTGAGGGAGCACAAGAAACTGCATCAACCCCATCACACAGGAACCAGGGGGGGGCTAAGAGACCAGCGGCACAGGACACAGGGGCGTGCAAGAAAATGAAGGCACAACGACCACCACCGAATTAAACAATCACGAAGGATGATGGAGAGATGATTGCCAGGATAGTCCAAGAATTCCTCGCAGAAGACTTCGATCATTCCATGCACCACTAGGACGAATTGCAGAAGGAACTGACATAAATGGGACAACTCCTTAAGAAATTCAAGGAAGCCCAGATCACGAGCACCAATAGAGGCACAGAGCCATTGACCGCACAGACCACAGAAAGGGTGGAGGTAGAAGAACGCGACCCAGTTATTTCGATACCACATGCACATTCCACGGTCTACATAAAGCCTAGCATGCTGCGAATGGATGAAATTGTGGGAACGACACCACTGAAGGATTTGGATCATATCCAATTGGTCCTGACACGAATGCCATCAAAGGCATTACACAAACTACAGGTGAGCATCGACCATGAGATGCAGGCTCAAGCACATAAGAAATTAGTCGAGCTATAACAAGCAACAAAGAAGCGGGAAGCACTGGAAACAGTTTGTGCACAGGCTCAATCGGAAACCAAGGAGGAGAAAGAACGCAAAAACGAGATGGAATGTAGAGTGGAAGAAGTTTTCGGGAAACTTCGAACTACTGCGCAAAGAAATGAACTCCCACCCGCAGAGAAGGTCAACCAGATTGCACAAGCAATTGATTAGTATCAAAAGGAGATAGAGACTCTCCGCAGATAGATTAGACCGACAACTCCACCACCAGTGAAGGAGCAAATTAAGTAGGAAGCAACAATGTAGCTGCAGGAGTTGGAAAAACAAGTCAGCTCGGCAGCTAACTTGTTGGATAAAGCAACGCAACTTTGGACAAGGATGGAAGAGGATCCACAAGTCCAACACTGGGACAAGGAGGAGGAGAGGATCAATACAACAATCCAAGAACTCAAGCAGTGACAGAAGACCATACCAATCCCCGAACAAGTCAAGGGAACACAAGAGCTAAAGAAGATACAAGTAGAACTTATCACTGCACAAACACAGAAATAGGAGCATCAGGATCAAATAGAACCATTGCAGGAACGGGTAGTAGAAGTACTTGCACAGATAGAAGAAGCCAGAAACCAAACAACATAGACTTAGCTAGAATGTGCAGGACTGATGAGCGAGGAAGTGGTAGCTCAGACAGTCGACACCATCAAGAAGAGAACTGCATAGGCACTGACAAAAGCAGCAAAGTTGCAGGAACAGTTCCAGACGATCACCAAGGAGATCGAGGTAGCGCAAAGAAACTAGGTGACTCAGGATGAGTCACATGTTAGTGTTGGGGGCCTATTAGCACCAGGCCGAAGAGGAAAGAAGAATGATCGTAGAAAAGAAAGCATGCAGAAAATTGAAGTAACAACTGGCAAAAGAATAACATGCGCGCATGCAAGAAAGCGTGCATAAAGGAAAGCGACAACTGGAGGAGGAGAAGCACGCGTATGGGAGAAATACCTAACGTAAGAAGGGTTAGGTTTTTTGTAATATTCTAAAAGAGGCTAAAGATCCCAAAATGTATAAATATAGATACGAAAGTATCATATAGAGTAGTTTGTTAGTAGTTGTGAGTGATTTTCTGTAATGTTCTAAAGTGGTATGAACTGATTTGTAAGTTGTTGAGCAAAGAATACCCAAGGAGGGGTGGATTTGAGGATTAGACCATAGGTCATGGAGCTTGGTGCGATCTAGTTTGCCTGGCATAGATCCTACCTGGTTTTGTGGAGAATTGTAGGTGCGAGGCGCCGAAAATGTAGAACTATCATAATAAAAGAGCCAAGAGCCAAATCTTTGTGGACGTAGCCCAGGAGGGGGTGAACCATGGTAACTCTCATGTAATGTGTTAAATGTATGCATGATTCTTCTCTCTTTCAACAATTGATGGTTAAACTTTATTGATGAGTTATTACTTGGTTATGAATCTACTTATAGTCAATTGTAATTAACCTGTGGGATATTTGTATGTGAATCGAAGGAATAGGTACTCTCCCTTACGGCTCACAGTATCTGACCCTATTCGAGGAACCCCTATCCCATGATTTTTCCTAGGATGTAAACACCTGAGTCTTACAGCCACCCATTTAAATCTATCTCGAATGAGACTGCACAACGCTTTCTGGCGATGTGTTGCCTTCTAGTTTACCAGGAGGGACGATGGTTTTAGAGGCTTTGTTGGAACCCCGAGTGACATGAACCCTGGTTCAAAAAATCAGACAACCCCCAAAGGGAAGAAGTAACCAACACCAATTAAGTAGCTTTAATACTCTTCTAATTTAATTGGCTAGTATGGAAGTAAAACTCGAAAACGAAGACAAAGCACTGACACTATTGTGTTCATTGTTGGAGTCTTGGGATCATTTAGTTACCTCTATAAGAAGAAGTGACACTATTGTGTTCATTTTCGGAGTCTTGGGATCATTTTGTTACCTCTATAAGCTTTAGTTCAACAAATGTTCTTGATTATGACATTGTTGTGGGAGATTTATTGGCTAAGGAGATGAGGCGAATGTCTAGTCAAGAAACCTCAACTTCTAAGGCAATGGTGGTTAGAGGGTGACCCAAAGATAAAGGGAAGAATCATATAGGTTATTCTAGATCTAATTCAAGAGGAAGGAAAAGTAAACTCAAGTTCCGGTATTATGGAAAATCCGGACATCTTAAAAAGGATTGCTAGAAAAGACAAGAGGCCTCCAAAGATGACTCTACAAAAGAAGTAAATGAAGCAAACGCAACAGAGACGAGTTCAACTTATAGTTCATGTATGACTGATGAGGTTCTGTCTATTTCTAATGCTTCACATCATGATCAACATTGGTTATTACACTCTGGCACATCCAATCATGTGTTTACATAAATATTGGTTTACAACATATCAACCTATAGATGATGGAGTTGTTTTTATGGGAAATGATATTTCCTGTAAAATTGTTGGTATTGGTAGCCTCAGAATTAAAATGTATGATGGTTCTATAAGAACATTGACAGAGGTGAGGCACGTACCTGAACTTAGAAAGAATCTGATATCTTTGGGAGTCAAGATTCTACTAGATACAAATGTACAATTCAAGGTGGAGTGATGAAAGTGTTCAAAGGCATCTTACATGTCATGAAGGTGAATAGGATCGGGAACCTTTATCAGCTTGAAGGAAGAACTGAGTCAAATCAAGCAACAGTGATATCTGAAAGTGCAAGTGATTCCACTTGTTTATGGCATCAGCGTTTGGTTCATATGAGTGAGAGAGGACTTAAGGTACTTGTAGATCGTAAGTTACTTCCAAGTTTGAAGTCTCTGAATTAAAAAAAATTTAAACATTGTATCTATGGTAAGCAGAGTAGGCATAAGTTTAAAACAAGAAGACACGGTAGTAAAAGTGTCCTTGATTACATTCACTCGGATGTTTGGGGACCATCCCCTACAGTATCGTATGGAGGATCATCATATTTTGTTACGTTTATAGATGATTTCTCTAGGAAGGTGTGGGTCTATCTATTAAAAACAAATGCTGACGTTTTTCCCGTCTTTAAGAAGTTTAGAGATTTGGTTGAAAAGATCACTGGCATGTCAATAAAATGTTTAAGAACTGATAATGGAGGTGAATATGCATCTATGGAATTCGAAAACTATTGCAAAGAAGTGGGGATTGAGAGACATAAAACCACTACCTATACTCCACAACAAAACGATGTTGTTGAGCGCATGAACATGACTCTTATAGAAAGAGAAAGGATCATGCTTAGTAATGCCAAGTTGCAGTAGCAGCTATGGGAAGAAGCAGTTTCTACAACTTTTTATCTGGTTAATCGATCACCATCAACTACAATTGAATTTAAGATTATAGAAGAGGTATGGACTGGTCACTCTTGTGATTATTCGAACCTTAATATTTTTTAGTTGTGAAGCTTATGCTATTATACCTAAGCATCAACATTCTAAATTAGATCCCAAATCTAAAATGGTTATCTTTGTTGGGTATGGTGATGGAATTAAGGGATATAGATTGTGGGACCCTACTATGCACAAAATCACCATTGATAGGGATCTAATATTTGATGAATCATTTTTTATAAAATCAGATATAGATGTTGAAATGAAAGAGGGGCAAGTACCACAAACTCAACAAATCCAGTTTGAGACTCGTTCATCTACAGAAGAACATGAACATGAAGAGGTTCATGAGGATGTTCCTGCAGATGAAAATGTGGATGCAAATAATAATCGGGGAAATGTGGAAATAACACAATCATTACTAAGAAGATCTACAAGGGTCAAGAATCCTCCCAGAAGGTATGATGATTTGGTTTCATCTGTTTCTTTGGATACTAATAATGAGGAGCCTACTTGTTATCATGAAGCAATGGGGGTGTCTGATATTGCAAAATTGAAAGAAGCAATAAAAGAGGAAATGGATGCCTTAGAAAGGAATGGAACATGGGACCTGGTAGAACTCCCAAAATACAGGAAAACTATAGGCTGCAAGTGGGTATATAAACTAAAATGGGGTGTTGATGATAAGGTTGAGAGGTAGAAAGCAAGACTGATGGAAAAAGGATATTCGCAGAAAGAAGGTATTTATTTCCATGAAATATTTTCACCGGTAGTTAAACTTGTTTCAATTTGGGTTGTGTTGGCATTAGTTGCTTTATTTAATCTTGAATTAGAGCGGCTAGATGTTAAAACAACATTTTTACATTGATATTTAGATGTGGAAATATACATGGAATAATCAGAAGGGTTTGTTCAGGATCGCAAGAAAAGATTTGTTTGCAAACTCAAGAATTCATTGTATAGCCTGAGGCAGTCTCCCAAGAAATGGTACAAGAAGTTTGATTCCTTCATGGTGAGCCATAATTATACAAGGAGTGAGTATGATCATTTTGTTTATTTCAAAATGTTGGATAATGGCATATTCATTATTTTGGTGCTATATGTTGAAGATATGCTTGTAGCATGCCAGCGCATGGAAGAGATCAACAAGTTAAAGTTTCAGTTGGATAGGACGTTTGACATGAAGAATCTAGGAGAAGAAAAACAAATCTTGGGAATGGAGATACACATAGACAGAAAAAATGGTAAGCTTTGGTTATCACAACATAACTATGTGGAGAAAATACTTATCAAGTTCGGTATGAACAATGTGAAATCAGTTTCAATCCCTTTGGCTTCTCATTTTAAGATTTCTTCAAGTTTATGTCATAGTACTAATGAAGAAAATGATTATATGTCTCCTGCACCATACACTAATGTAGTAGGGAGTCTTATGTATGTGATGGTTAGTATAAGACCAGATATTTCACATGTAGTGGGTGTTGTCCATCGGTACATGGAAAATCCAGGAAAAGAGCATTGGGAAACAGTGAAATGGGTGCTTCGTTAATTGAAAGGCACAATTAATTATTGTATCACCTATAACATAGGTAGTGATTTAGTTTGTGGTTATGTCGATTAAGAGTTTACATGTGACTTAGATAAGAGAAGATCAACTTCAGGATATGTCTTTACTCTTACAGGTGGAGCTATTAGTTGGATGTCAAAGCTTCATAATATTGTCATTTTATCCACTACCGAGGTAGAATATGTAGTTGCTTCACATGCTTGCAAAGAAGCAATCTGGTTGAAAGGTTTACTAGGTGAATTTGGAAGGGTGAAGGACAAGTTAAAACTATTATGTGATAGTCAAAGTGCAATTCATTTGGCTAAAAATCTAGCTTATCACAGTAAGACAAAACATATTTGATCTAGGTGGATATTTGTGGCCACCCACCTTTTTCGACTGGCTCAAAACAGTTTTCTGGCAATTTTGGCAATTTACTATTTTTAGCAGGTTTTAACTTCTGGGGCCATTTTGAGGGCCTAAATGAAGTTTTTTCTAGATCGAGGTTCTCAATGATAGCCGAAGGCATGTTTGATCCACCAAAGTGAATCTCCTCGATGATACCTTTCCAACGAGCTATCATACACCTAAAACGGAGATCCTATGCAAAAGTTACGACCCCGAGAAGTTGATGTACTAACTTACCCAAACGGGGCCCACATGACTTTTGACGCTTCATCTCCTAGGGTTAGTTTTTTGGATGTCTAGGGTTTTTGGCATTCCTTTTTATTGTAAAAAGGCCTTCGGAGCCTCATTGTAATCATCTTCTTGTGAATGTGAGTAGCCGTCACATTTCTTCTCAGAGATAAGTTGCCACCATTCTAGCGAGTCTTTCACTCTATATTTTTATAGTCTCTGTACATTTCTTTCATTAATAGAAATCGCGTATTACTATATATCTGTGTTTATGGTTGCATCTCTAATAAATTTCTGTCAAATTATTGAATATCTGTGATATCTCTGTGCATTTCTTTATTATATCTCCGATCTCATTTCGTTCTGAAAATAATCCGGATCAATATTCCTATAAAATACCATTTGTTAAGACAGGTTGTTGATGAAAGAGGAGTATCTCTGGAAAAAGTCCATACAAAAGAGAATTTTGCAGAAATGTTCACAAAACCAGTACTGGTAAAGAAGATGCAATGGTGTTTGGCTTCTCTTGGCTTGCAGAAGAGGTGATGAATAAAACTAGGCATGAAATTCGAGTAAATTGTTGTCAAGGTGGATATTGTTGAACTGTGCCAATGAATTTCCCAACATGGAATGTGGGAGGTTTTAGATCCTATTATTTAACCTTCAGTTGAGACAAATCTACTCAACATGAATGTTTGGTTAGAAGTGAATTTATTGTATCTAATTGTTGTAAGTCATAAAGGCTGATAGATGCGCAGAGCTGAAGGGTTGGATGGATATATGTTGGTTGTTGTAATTTTCCCTTGAACATAATAAAACCAAATTTCATTGCCCCGTGGATGTTTTTCTTATGAGGGGTTTTACCACATAAATCTAGTGTTCAATTGTTCTGTGTTGTTTTATTTACTACTAATTAAAATTTGTATGATTGAATCTTCCACTATATAACAATAAAAACATGAATCCAGGTGTGAGTGTGTACCATGCATAAAGTAAAAATCCAGATTCAACTTTAATGTTGATCTTTTTCTTAATTCGTAATGTATATGAGACCGAGAAGTTTACCCATTAGTGTATAAGTAAGTAGATGACGGTGTGTTTTGAAATCTTACCACTTCTAAGAGAAGAGTAGTTGATTGAGCCTCTGAAACACAAAGTGATTCTTCCTACCTGCATTTTGAAGGCCATGAAAGGTCCAAATTCTTCAAATAATGGCAGATGATGGACAATGGGACCCTATACATTAAGCATACGATGCGATTTCCATATTAAAATAGTCATTCAGATATTTATTAATCTCTTACAAAAGGCAAACCATATTACTATCCATTCCCTGTGCACATGAACCGCTAGGTCAGCTATAAACTCACCAATTGTCGTTTATAGCGATAGCAAGCGTCGATAAAATGTTCAACATGAAGCACTGCAACATTTTAATAGATCTGAGGTGGCGTTTAACATGAAACACTGCAACATTTTAATAGCTCTGAGGTGGCGTCACAGGTAAAATCTACATCAAGGTAGTGGAAGAATGTGGAGTAGCAACAACAGACGCGGTGCAAAGCACGTTGGAGGGTGTAGGTTGCAGGTATGTGGGCATGTAGATCACCATGTGGCATGACTTGATTGCAGAAACCATCATCAACTAACAGGTCTCGACAACAACATCTATCAATCTCGCTGCCACTATATCCAATTCCAAGAAGCTTTCCACCATCTCTACAATAAGAGGTTGAATTGATCGACCAATGATAACATAGAAAAATAATTTAAATATTTTAAAAATATATAAAAAAAATCAATGGGTTAATGTGAAGCTTTGGAAAGTCTCATAAATTTATGGTCAATGAATGAAATAATAGCAGTCAACGGGGCATATAGAATGTTATATACCATGTTGTGACAAGCACGACGGGTATAATAACGTCCCAATGTATTTTGGGATAGTTTTGCATAATAACATTACTTGCCTCTTTGGGTGAGACTTATTTATTTACAAAAAAAAATCCCACTTCACCATGGATATGGGAGGGGAAATCCATGCGAGCTCCCCTTCCCGAGCGAAGTCCTTGGCCTTGCAATTATTGGTCTCTTTTTTACAAAAATTTAGTAAGAAATCCCCTCCCTCCAATTTTGTATAGAAAGCAAAGTTTATTTTTAATGTGAATCTTCCTCCAACCATTTTTATATGAAAGTGATTTCCCTAGAAAATAAAAATTTCCTTAAGAACTTTGCATGTATATGACCTTCTCTTTTAGCCATGGATTAATGGATTCATATAAACTAAATGGTTTTTCCAAATATAAGTTATATCACTATTTTTTATGTTAAGTATTCTATGTCTTCCTGTTTGACCTCAAGGAGGAAAAAGATTTGATATTTAGAAATGAGCCTTACTTCATGGGTCAAAGAGGGATGTATCTGAATATGTGGTCACTAGATTTCGCCCCAGAAGTGGATGTTCCTTCTACAGTTCCTCTCTGGCTCGGGCTTCCACATCGTTTGCTTCACCACAGGAATCATCTCAAAGGAATGTTTGCATGCACTCGAATCTATGTAGGTGTGGACTTAGAGAAGGGTCTCGTAGAAGCAATAAAACTCACCTTGGATAACTGGACACATTTATAGAAGTTGGAGTACATGTAGCTTCCCTTTCCATGAATACAAACACTTCGCTAAGGATTGCAAGTTACAAGCTCCTCCACAATGGCCCCCTAAAACTCAAGATTAGTGGAAGATTGTAAAGTGACCCTTTGGATCCAAACAATGAGATATATTTGTGCCCTTGAAATATACTCCACCAATGCCCCTAAAAGCCACTCAATTAACGCCCCTAAAACCTCTTCGTCAAGGAATTCAAATCCTACATTTACCTCTCCCTTAGAAAAAGGTAAGTTGTTGCTCTTGTCCAATATAATTTGTTGTTCTCTCCATGCCTAACTCCATTGTCCCTTATTCCTCTTTGGCCATTCCACTCCTCCTATGCCTCCATCCCTTCCTTAACCCCATCTTCTTCCCAACCTTCAGAACTGGGACTAACCCGACATAGTGAATCCCTCCTCTGATCTCACCATTCATCTCCCCATCCTATTCCTTCATGTCATTCCTTGACATAAAAGGTGAACCCAATTGGAGCATTGACTAGGAAAAGGAAAATGAATGAAAATGAAGAAGACAAAGACCCAAAGGGTACGCCCCCCAAAAATCCTAGGCATAAAACTATCAAAGAAAAATTTAGAGAAGATGCAACAAGAGACAAGAATCTAGGGATGTAGGTTACCAAAGAAAAAAACCTCATAGTTGGGGTCAAAAACCCCTTGGTTAAGAAATGAAGTCGATCTCTTGGAACCATAGAGAAGTAGGAAACAACATCAAGCTAAAAAATGAGGGATCTCCTTAGATAAAAAAATGTGTGCTCTATTCTTGCTCCAAGAAACAAAAGTGGAAGAAAGCAACATGGTAGATATCAACAATAAACAATTGAAACATGGTAATACTATAGTAGTTATCTCTAGAGGGTCATCGAAAGATATCGACACCCTCTATGATCCAATATATCTAGTTAGAGCAATATCACACAACACAACACTAGATCTTTACAGAGGTTACATTGAAACAAATAGTTGAAAGGATTCAAGTATATAATATTTATGCCCCAGTGCATTAAATTTCCTACAAGTCTTTCCAATTGACCCCCATTACCCCTATTTGTACATATTCAAGTTGGTTACATTATCATACACCTTTTATTTATCCATTTTCTTGACAAGTGCATATGAAACTCTACCCGTGGTACATAATTACCCTATGTGATATACACAATAGTACAAGGCCACATACATAACAACTCTCGCATGCAAAACAAAACCCAGGTGCACACACTATAGAAGCACATCGAATCCTTCAAAATGGAAAAATAGGGCATCAATAGCCCCCCAACACAAATCTTTGCCTCATCCCCAAGACAATCTATCTCACTTAAGAAAAATAGGGCCCATTGAGGGAAGCTCCTCCTTCACTCAGGTATGCAAGTCGAGGATTCTCTGAGCTTCCATATTACATAAGTCTTTAGTATTTTGGATATGCTCATTATATTTGGAAACAATTCCTTGGTAGCTATCGTGAAGGATTTACCTACAAGCTCTTGAGATTTCAATAGACCAATATAATGGTTCTACACCATATCTTGGATATTGGAGACTTTATTAATCAGCTATTGTTGTTTTTCACAAGTTTTCATGATCTTCTTACTCAACATGATCATTTCAATCATAAAGGATGCCTAAGCACTTGATGGTAGATTGTTCAAGGTCTTATATTTTTCCACAACTTGGCTTAGGTGTTAATAGTGTTCTCCCATTCCTAAACTTCTAGAAGATTCTACAAAGAAATCCATAGTTGAAAACTTAAATCTACAATTTCTGAAAATTTAGCAGCCTGATTCCTTATTTTCTCCAATATTTCATTTGCTTCCTTTATGTGTTGCTTCAGGTCTGCTTGAGATCTTATAGGTCAATTTTTTACTTCTTCCTATAGAGTTCAAGTATGGCCACTTTCATGTATAATGCTTCGATTTCAGGTGTCAATGATTCTTTGATAGGCATGCCTTAGTATTTTGTGTCAACCTTCTAGATCAGTCATTATATCACCCATGTAACAATTCAAGTCCATGGAGGGTATGGCAGACAAATCCAGTTCTTCCTTTATAACTTGATGAGAGGGTTATCCTTCTAGTATAGTTTCCTTCGTGAGTAGGGCCATAGGATTGATTCTAGAATTATGTGAGAAATCCCTTGTCCCTAATCCATGGTATGTCATAGAATTGGTGAAATAGTGGTATGTGTAGTATGAGCTAGATATTTTGGGTGTTGGTCGAATGGTTCTCCTCCAGGTGATGGAGCATACTCAAAATATTGTCAAAGAGATAGAAGATGGTTTGAAGCATCTCAATTCAACATTTGTTCTACCTCCAAGTGTGAATGTAGGCTATCCATAATTTTTTGGATCCTATTTGGAATAAGGTTTTGTGTACCTTCTCATATTTTCTACAACAGGTGTTCTATCTCATTTTGGCCAAGAATGTATGCCAAGTGCTCTGGAAGTATTCTTCTCTTAATCGGTGGTTTTATTTTCTCTTATGCATGCATGGTGCTCAATTTTATTGATTTATTCTAAGAATAAACACTAGTTTATTTTCCATTGGTAGTTGTCGTTTACTGGTGAGATACTACCAGTGGGTCTTCTTCATGTAGAGGAGTTGTGTCAATCCTTGAAAGTGTTCTATTCTTTTGAACTAGTTCTACCTCTTTCTATGCTTCCTCATTTTCTTCATGTAGACATTCCTCCTCCTTTTCCTCTCACTTTTTCTTCTGCAATAGACACTAATATTCTTGAATTAATGAAGGCCATGCTTCCTTATCGTGATGGTGCTTGGTCCTTGGTTTTGTTTCATGAACAATTTCTACTTTTAGATCTCACTTTGGGTGCAACTATTAAGGCCATTCTTTAATGGTTGATTAGAGGTATTATTCAATAATATGGAATGGTATAATGTTAGCATTGACCTATGGTCTTTCACATGTTATAAGAAATACATTACGAGCATCAATTTCAAATAAAATATTTTCATCGTACTTGTCTACCAAGTGGTGCAAAATCCTGAAGGACTTTGCAATAGCTTGTATCATTTGTGTGTACCATCATTGAAATGATTCATTTGTGACCTTATATAAGGATTTATCTCATGAAAACTACCAAATGTTAAACTTGGGTGCTAGGAATGTCTCTGTCACAACTGCGTAAAAATCTCTACCTTTAGGTTCTTTCCAATAAAGCTACCATAGCCAATAGTAAAATGACCTGGCTATAATGGAAATCTTCACCGTGGTATTTCACCTCGAGACAATCTGTAACAAACTCATTAAGATGATAAATAGCCTGGTAAATTTTAATACCTTGCACACATATTTAAATAGCATGTATAACCTCTACATGGAATTCATCTTTACGGAATTTTTGGACAAGCTTACAAGCTAACAACTGGGTGGGAAACATAACTACAAGATTATTAATCGTAGATATGACTGCACCATGAGAACCACAACAGATAGCATAACTTGTATTAAATTCCTTGTGAGACACATATTTGGTCGAAATTACATATGTATCATCTTCCCTTGACCTAGGTAAACCAAAGATGCAGTGCATGGTATCTTGGTCAACTGGATAGGGTTTATCTAACCATAGGAAGCCACAATGGAATTGGTTCAACAAAAACCTAACATGAAATAATAATAAAAAACTAGGGTGTGGATAAAATGGGGAACATCGAGGGTCATAATATTGTCTCTATAAAATTTATTACACCAGTTTCTTAGTATAATGTCCTCAAATCCATCGAATAAGGCTTTAATTTTAGCATAATTCTAGAATTGTTACTTAAGGAAATGGTTTTCAGTCTGCAAATCAAAATCAAGAAAACTAATGATGGGAACCTTAGCAAGTAAAAATTGGTGGATATTGTCCTTCTCATGGATTTATACCACTACCATGTCTACTTCATTTTGAACTTCCATTTTCCTTCTTTCCATGTGCTTCGAGGTAGATGCCATTTCCCACTGTCCTCACCTTGACTTCCTTTACAAAACTACTTTGCTCAATTTAGTGCCTTCGTAATTCTCTCAAGTCTTCATATCTCAATGATTTCCTCAAGTTCAGATAAAATTCCTTTATAATATTCATACTCTAATTTACATTAAATGTGATTCGTTATCCACAACAGATTTACCATCGATTCAAATTTGGAAAGAATTCAAATTCTTATTGAACTTCCAATTAATTTTTCTTTTTGGTGTCCAATGTTCTTAACTTTTCTTTCCCATTACCTTATCTTCTTTGAGATTCATCATCATTACCCTTTTCCCCAAATATTTCCAATAAATTCTCACTTCACAAGAGTCTTCATGGGAAACTTATTAAAAGAAAATGAATTTATAACTCAAAATTTAAACTAACTGCAAACTCACTCTACTATAAATCCTCTATATTTATAATCAAATCACCATAAATACTAATTTATTATCTCTACCAGTACTATTGCACATACCCATTTTGACTTGGTGTTATTCAGTGGGCCCATAAGGAGCATAGTATGGTTTTAGGTGATTATCATTAAAAATCCCCTTCATCGGTTTCCCGTTTAGCTATGTTAACTTAATTACAGTGAATTGTGTGATGTAGTTTATGAGAGAAGGTACTAGACATCGAATATTAAAATTTCTAGGATTCTTTAAATACTCACTATCATAGAGCATAGCCAGAGTGCCAGGTTGTAGTGTCTTACTTCTGAGGTTTCGATTGTGCCATGCTTTTTGTCTTCACTTCTCCACTATCTAGTTAAATATTGATAAAATTTGATATTCTAATGACATTAGTGTATTTAGTCTAGCTTCCAGTTACTCTCATTTGAAATTCTTGTAATAATATCAATCCTCAAACTAGAAAAAAAAACTCCATGGGCACGAAAACTTCTTTCTCATATACTAGCTTAAAAGGGGTATGCTTGGTCAACTATTTGCACGTGGTTCTATATTCCCGTAGAATTTATAGCACTTGTTCATCCCAATCATCACATTCCACATTGC
The DNA here is from genome assembly GCA_009831015.1 of Picea engelmannii. Taxonomy (NCBI): domain Eukaryota; kingdom Viridiplantae; phylum Streptophyta; class Pinopsida; order Pinales; family Pinaceae; genus Picea; species Picea engelmannii. The sequence continues at coordinate 312,641 of ML781857.1, read as the reverse complement.
AAACCTTTATCAATACATGCTTCAAAACTTTATTGAATGCTTCCACTATCCCATTGGCTTGAGGGTGGTAGGGTGTACTATATTGGTGATGTATCATGAATTCTTGATTAAGTACACAAATTGTAGAATTAATAAAATGGGAACCCATATTACTCATCAAAATCCTTGGACATCCAAACCCGATCACAATATTCTCAAAAATAAAATTCCTAGTTGTCTATGTTATACAATCTTGCATCGCTGCAACCTCATCCCATCTTGTCAGATACCCGGTCGCAATAATAATATAACATGCAACAATGATTGATGGGTCCTATAAATTCCACAACCCACTTTCCAAAGGGTTCCAACACGAAAACCAGAAATAAAGGCAATTCATCCCTCCCTAATAGATTTACAATCCCCTAGTAGATATCACATCTCTTTCTATACTCCTTTTTGTTATAGAACAAAGAAGGCCGCCAAAGTCCTATGAACAACATTTTCCATGTATTTTTTTGTCCTACATAGTGTCCACCTACTATTCCTTCATGAGATTCATGTAAAATGCTTTCTCATTTGTGTGTGAATGTGACACCTATGAAAAATGCCATCTTATCCCAATTTGTATAATTGTCCCACAATCAATTGATAGTTAGTTGCATGCTTCACTAATTGCCTTCTCTATGTGTAGACATATGACTAAGGAGCTTTATCTATTTCTTGGAATCCTACAATATTTTTAAATTGATCTGGTATAACCTCAACTCTAAATAAGTACGTATCAGGTAATTCATCATCCAAATTTCCTCCACTTTCCCCTAACTCCAATTTGGATAGATGATATAGTTCAACATTGTACTTTCCCAACTTCACAACAACCTAGAACTCAAACTCTTGAAACAATAGAAACCAATGAAAGATTCCTCGCCCTCCCAACATAGGCTCGTTGACTAGGTACTCCAACATTAAGTGATATGTAAAACACTTGAATGTATTTTCCACAAGATAATGTCTGAACTTTTGCAAAGCATAGATCATCACCAACTCTTCACACTATGTAGTGGTATAGTTCTTCTCGGTATTTGATAGTTTTTTGCTAGTGAAGGAAATGCGATAGTCTATGTCACCCTCCCCTAGTAGTTGTGCTAGGACCTCACCAAAAACTATGGCTAAAGCATCAACATGAACATGAGATATTTGATCCCAATCTATAAATAATTGGATGGGCATAGTCACCAATTTCTACTTCAAATTATCAAAACCTCCTTAATAATCTAGTGTCCATACAAAAGGGGTATATTTTTGTAAAAATTTCTCCAAGGGTGTAGTAATATTAGCATGGTTCTTTATAAATTTCATGTAGTATCCATTGTGTCTCGGCATTATGTGCATCATTTTCACTGATGTGGGAGGAGGTAAATCAACTATTACAACATTTTTTTATTGATCTACCAACAATCCTTCCCTACACACTACATGACCCAAAAAACCCCAAAGGGAGTGAAAAAATTACATTTATTCAAATTCAGGGATATATAGAGATATCCGCATCTATCCAACATGAGCCTCAATACCTAAATGTGTTCCTTTAGTGAACATGGTCTAGTCATCTAGGAAAACCTCCAAAAAATTAGGCATAAATTCCTTGAATGCAACAACCACAATCCTGGGAAAACAACAAGTGCATACTTCAAACCAAATGGCATGGAATTATAAACAAAGTAGCCCCACTCTGTTGCAAATATAGTCTTAGTCTAATCCTCCTCAAAAATTCTAACATGATGGTATCCTAAGAATCCATCATCGAAAGAATATATGCCTCTTTACCTCCCACATTCTCTAGTAACTCGTTTATAAAAGGGGTGGGGAATGGGTTGTGTACATATGCAACATTCAATCCTCTAAGATCCACATAGACTAGACTTATATCTCGTAGATTCTTTGGTTGAATTACCATAGGGTTGATCCACTCTAAATCTTTTACATGAAAGATGACTTGTGCTTCCAACATCCAATCAAGTTCATGTTTAAATTTTTTGTTATACTTCGAGTTCAACCTATATGGTCTCTTTTTAATGGGCTACACATCTAGATTCAATTGTATTTTCATTTATCCCAAAGAAACTGCAATACCTTTTATGTCTAAAAAATTCTCAAGAAATATATATATTCATATTCACGTAGTAGTTCCACTGCTCAAGTAACAATTTCTTCATCCCAATAATCTCCAATAACAACCATCTTTGGGTCTTCTTCAGAGCCTATATTGCACTTCCTTTTCTTCAAAAGTTCCTTGAAGTAAGGTTTACTAGTCCTAGGGTCTTTCCCTCTAACCTATGATTCGCTTGTAGTTTAATCAATCTTCAAATTTCTTAGTACTTCTTCCTCCATAAAGTCCTCTTGGTTAAAATTGGCATGTTCAATCTCTCCAACTCTTCATGTCAAATGTAGACAACCTTCAAGGCTCGACTAGTATAATCAATTTCTTCACCACTAAAAACAAATCGTTGATAGAATGCAAGAGATCAATGATCCCATGATCCTCTGACATGAATCTTAAGTTAATGTGGAGATGTCTTGAGATTTCCTCCCAAGTTTTTGTGTATCTCTTGGTTTCTTCCCACACATACTAGCTTTGTGGCACTGAGTCTGGGGTGGGATAAAGTAGTGAACCCATTCATATATTGGGTAGTCTTTATCTATCAATATCATATGAAAAAACTAAACATGTTCTTTAGGATCTTTTGTGCATTTGTACATATTCACCAATTCTAATTCTTGAAAGGGTTGGAATCATAGAGTCATGCATTATGTTACTTGCACCTAGTCTGTTAAAATATTTTGTGTTTTTCCCACCACTGTGCAACAATTTATTTTACCACAACCTCCATTTTTTGTATCCATTGATCTTATGAGACCATTTTCTCCATCAATAACCCAAATTGTGTTACTAACTCAGTTCCATAAAACTAAAGAAGGTCACACAATTTAGTTCCAATCCGGTGCACAAATTTCCTCTCATACCCACACCTTTGTGATGACATATTGTATCCACCATTTTTCCATATTTCAAAATATTCTTCTAAGTCTATATGAAAAGATAAAATAATCCTCCATCTCAATTACCTGTCTATAGTAGGGTTCACATAATCTTCCTTCTACGTGGTGATGTTGTAAATATTCTCAAAAATAGAACTTTGTACATCATCATTAACAGGCTTAGTGAACATGTCACCTTTAGTTGGATTGAAGGGAGACATCATGTGAATTTCCTTTGTTTTGAATGACATATTTCTCTCTTTCAAGTTCAAAATATAATTGTTATCAAAATACAAGTCTATCCCAAAGTAAAGCATGA
>ML781857.1:283797-307372 GCA_009831015.1 Picea engelmannii | reverse complement strand
AATACTATCCTATGCTATAGTATGTTCCCAACATATATATCTACCAAACTTTATTCTTCCTCAATTAAAATGCACTTGGGGCATGGCTCCAAAGGAAACTATCTTACCTCATTTTTTGTAACAATTTCTTGATGGGATCATGAACCTTCATCTATTGTTAAGAGAACCAATAGTTCTACCAATGCTAAAGCATATTCACTTTTTGTATAATCTTCATTTGTCAATCCTCTCACATAATCTCTTTCTGATGTTGTTTCTAACTCCTCTTTTGGTTCATTTCTTGACCTCATATTCCACTAGCGTCCGACCTCTTGAACTTCTACCTCTACATCATCCTTGAACTGTGCACATCCCTCTAACACCTCTTCCTCCTCCTCCATGTGGTCCTCATGCACAAAATCTCCTTCGTTTCTTCCCCATGGCATTGTTTCACCTCTTTCTCTTCTCTCAATTATTCTACTCAAGATGTATTCACCTCTCTTCTTTAGATTACCCATTTGGACTTTCCAAACTACTTCACCCAACTTGTCCCTTCTTGCATGTCTCTCTTCTCTCACCCTTTTCTGCTCCTATGGAACCATACTCTTTCCACTTCTCTATCTCATCACATCCTCTTCAACTCAACCACCCCTTCATTGCAAGGGTATACTCCGCCATGGGACTGAGTTGCATCAACATCAAAAATTTCTCAACACACAACATATTGCTCCACAATGGTATAAGCTCTATAAATCTTCCTCTCAACCTAGCCTGCAAATCCCTTTCAATAACACTAAATGACTAGTTATAATCAGCGGTAAAATCTACAATATATCCTTCTATCACCTTATCAAACCATAAGTCAATAAAATGAGTCCATCTATTATTTAGGATTTTCGATTGTTTGATCGTGTCTTAATCCCATACCATAGGTTCCTCAAATTTCCTTAAGGTGTTAATTGTAGTTTGTCTCTTCAACCATTCATATACTAAATTAGAAAACTAAACAAATAAATATATGTTCTTATATGAATAAATATACCTATATTTCCACCACTCCTAGTTTGTTTGCAAGTTCTGAGTCTCTCTTTAGGAAAACTTGTTCTCCTTTTTAGTATTCCAGTCTTTGATCTCCAGAAATGATGGCTTCCATGACATCTTTAGGGTTTCTTTCTACGAGAAACTATTTGTTCCTAGTAATAGAACCAATTCTTGGCAGTGAACAATAGACCCATGGTTCAATGTACATGACAACAATGAACTCCTTAACATCGACATTTTCAATACCCTCAAGGAGGGTAAGGTCTCACTCGAGACACTAATAGGAATTACGGGGACTGATTCATAATATAAATAAACATAACATGATTAATATCCAACAATCAATAGAGAGCGCAATAATTCACCATTCATAACATGCATTGCTCAGAAAAGACATAACTTAGAACATTTTAAGAATGGGGAACCGATTTCCATTTCATTACATATTAGAATAGAATATTACATTCATGCATTAATCCTTATATATTCCTCATACAACCTATATCAGTCCTCATTCCAATAGCATTACATTTCCTATAAATCTCTCTAATCGGCGTGACCCAATTACCCCTATTTATCAATATTCAGGTCGATTACATTATCATACATCAACTACTTATCTCTTTTATTGACATGCACATGGGAAAACCTACGCAAAATACGTCGCTATCCCATGTGATATTGATCTGAATTAGACAATTATATTATTTTTCATCTATCTCGGTACTTTTTGGGTGGAAAAATTGGAGGAATTAGCTTGCACGGTCGTTTTGGCAGTTGGTCCAAATTTGGAAATTTGGGTCCAAAAAACCATCTAAAATATTATGGAGCCATTTTGAGGCATCAAACGACACTTTTTTTGGTCCAAACCATACTATGGAGGAAGATTCTATATTCTTCACACTGATGTCTTTTCAACGGTGTAAGAATCGCCTCAATCAGATTTTGTATGTGAAAGTTATGCCTCCCACAAGTTGACCTATCGTTTCGATCACCATGGTGCGAGTGGATGCCACATCATCCTCCATTAATTAGAACAAAAAATTATCACAATTGAGGGTTGGGGAAGTCAAAAATCTGCCCCTAGATGGCTATCGGGATATGTTAAATACGACGTTGCTAGGAGGAGAAGGGGTCCCATTATTTGTTATTGTATTTTGTTCCATAACAGAGTAGAACAACTAGGAGTGGGGAATTAGAGAGAATAACAGAGGGGGTTCAAGTTCTGTAGTATCCTAACATTCCATGGGTCTCAAGTAACTCCATATAGAGTGCCTTATCCTTTTTACTTGTATTATTTTCATACTAGAGAAAAGAGAGCAAAGCGACTTCACCTTCTAGCTGGATTTTCTCTCGTAAGGGTTTCCTAGAGAAAATCTTTGTGTTATTTTATGGATAGTGTGCGATTGTATTTTACTATTCTCTATATTTTTCATATTATCTATTTCATGCATACGCAAAAAATCAGTAACTAAATATTTTGGAATCTAAATGAATTTAACATTCATAGTGTTGATTTCAGTTTTGTTTCTCAGATCTGTTGTGACAAATTGTTCGAGTGGAATATCCACAACAATTTACAGATCATATTGGTATCATAGCAAGTTTTCTTTTGGGTATTTGTGGGAAGTTGCAGGATCCAGGAATCGACTTAAACAGAAGCCACATAAACCCTAGCCATGGTGTACGAGTCTATTCATAACAACCCTCGAGATACATTGAAAGAGAGATTTAAGAGGTTGGAAGTGCAAGTTGCCAACATTAGTCACAATATGAACTTCCTCATGGTCGCTCTAGAAAGAAAGCTTGTTATGTTCAGAGATGATGGAGGCTCTAACTCAGATATCAGATCGGAGGGGAAATTGGAAGATCAAGAAGACTCGGGAAAGGAGCCATAGAAAGAATTCAAGAAAGAGCAATTGATTTCGAGTGTTGTTAACCCTTCATAGTCCCTATTCAAGATGGAAGCGAAAGTGGACATAAAGCCATAGCAAGGTGAGATCAATGCATTAAAATTGAATATTTGGTTCTAGCAATTAGAATTTTATTTTAGCATCCACCATATAGATGAAGAGCGGGATATTTCATTTGCTATATTGAATTTAGAGGGCCATGCTTTAAATTGGTGGGAAATCCATACGTAAACACTTAGGTTGGAGGTTGATCCACTAGTAACTATGTAGGAGGACTTCAAAACCCTCATCAACTCCTAATTCTATATTATTAGGTATGTAGAGGACCAATGGATTCATTGGAACCACTTCAGTCATAGGTAGGGGAAAAGTGTATAGGAGTACACCATTGATTTCAACAATATGGCCATCATGTTGGGTATCTCTCCCAAGAACCAAGATGTACTCCTCAAGTATTTGGGGGATTTACATAGTCATCTATGAAAGCAGGTGATTCTCTTCAAGCCAAGGACAGTGGATGAGGCGTGTTTATATGCATAATACATAGAAAACATAGGCAAAAAGAAGGGCCAGCCAAGTGACTTGAAGCAGAAAGAGCACCAGGAAGCTTTCAAGGAGGGGAAGAAGAAGTGGAAAGGAGGAAAAGATAAGAAGACAACAACCACTACACATCAATTCAAAGATCCTAGAAACCATTGCAATCATTGCAACATTGATGTCCACACCATGGAAAAGTGTTGGAAGCTACATCCAAGGATGAACTCGAAGAACTGCAAGAAGGACGAAAATAAATGAACCTTCTAGCCATAGATTAGAGGAATCAAGTGGAAAGTAGCTCAAATGTGGATGAAAATAATTTTTTCACATCTATGCAGAAGGAGGTGAATCTGAGTATCCTTCATCACCATGAATAAAAGGAGATGACCAAGCTCTTCAACATCAAGATTCAGGTCAAGAAGACCAATATAGATGTTATGTTCGACTCTGGTTCATAGGCTAATATCAAAGAAGTGGATTTGGTCAACAAGTTTGGATTGGAGGTTCAAAATCATCCTAGCCCCTATCCATTGTGTTGGGTAAACAAGGATGCATAGATCAAGGTAACAAAGCAGTGCAAGATTAAATTCATTGTAAGTGTGTATTTTATAGATGAAGTAGAATTGGATGTATGTAGAGTAGTGTTTGGAATCCCCCACATGTATATGAGGGATGTTATTCATGTAGAGATCCAGTCAGTACCGCCTCATCAAGGACAATAAAAATTTCATCATCAACGTAGACAAAGAAAAATCAAAAGTTTCACTGGTAAGTTCCAATCAACCTAAGAAATTGATTAGTTCTAGAAAGAAATATGTTTTACTTATTCTAAGAGAAAATCAGTTTGGTGAAGATTCATTAAAAGTAAAGGCATAATTGGAAGGGTGTACTAAAGAGAAGAAACATTAGTTGGAGGAGATTTTATAGGCATACAAAGGAGTTTTCTAAGATCCTAAAGGGATACTACCTAAGAGGGAAGTGGAGCATGAAATCCAGTTATTTCCAAAATCCCCATTGCCAAATATTCGGTTGTATAGATATTCTTATCTGGAAGAAAATGAAGTAAAGAAGAAATTGCAGTAGTTGTTGGAGCAGCGTGTGATTTGACCAATTACCTCACCTTGTGAGACACCCATCATAATTGTACCCAATAAGGATGGGACTTGGATAATGTGTATCGATTACAGGGCATTGGACAAGATTACACTGAAGAATTGATACCCTCTACCCAGGATCGATGATCTATTGGACCAAATGAAACATGCCAAGTACTTCACTAAGTTGGATTTGAAATTAGGATATCACTAAGTATGAGTCAAGGAATAATATACTTTGAAGACTGCCTTCAAGACAAGGCAAGGCTTGTTTGAGTGGTTGGTTATTCCATTCGATTTATGCCACACACCAGCTACATTTATAAGACTAATGAATGATGTTTTATGCTAGTGCTACCTGGGAGGAGCACATCTCACATCTTACGCAAGTGTTAGAGACATTTAAAAAGCACTAACTACTGGCCAATCTCAATAAATGTGAATTTTCTTAATAGTCTTTGGTGTATCTGGGGTATGTGATTAGTGGAGGTGATCTCAAGATAGATCCCTCCAAGATGGAGGCCATCATGAAATGGCCAGTTCCTACAAATTGCACATAATTTAGGAGCTTTGTTGGGGTACCACAGTACTTGTGGAAGTTACTGAGAAGGGGGGGTGAATCTGTATTACCCTTTTTCAACAATTAGCAGTTACTTTTATATTTTATTAATTACCACAATAGATCAACAAAAGACTTGTTTGTAAAATCAATTATATAAATATAATTAATAGGAATTACAAGTATATTATGAAGAATAGCGAAGGACACCAATCCCTTTTAGAGCACCAACTCTAGGAGACACAAATCCCCTTCTTCAAGGCACCAACCCTAGGAAGCACCAACTCCCATATTTTATTTTTTTTAGGGCACCAACCCCAAGAAGCAAAAACTCCCTTAAATTACACTTACATAGTAAAGGATATGAATTCTTTTGTGCTCCTCCCTTCCACCCTCACTTCATAAGAATCATCAGTTCTTCTTCTTGGACTCTGCTTTTGTTTTGATCTTTTGATCTGGACTGTAGAGACCCTTCTTCTTCATCATTCTTCCTTGCTTATATAGTCACCCAACTGGTGTGAGCTATGAATAATTGTGTCCCTTTGTTTGGACCATCACACCTCGTTATTTAAATTAACAAAAATAATGTTGTTTTTTCTTCATTATTAGTCAAACATTATCGCGGAGGATTTTTAAATTAGTTAGAGTGATTTTCACAAATCTATCACTGATATGGATTGATTTCATTTTTAACTTGATTCCATGTCTCTACAAATATTTCATAAATCGAATTTTGTAGAGGTGCTTTCTTCAAACCATTTACATGTGACCATATGCAAAAAACCACAAGCTTATTAATTTAAGCGATGTTCCCAGCACTTCACGGCTTATGTGTTCATAACCCGTGACTAGGGGTTGGAACCTAGTCCTCTGGACTTCGGCCTTGGGGCATTTTCTCTCTCATCCAATATTTTGAAGTTTGACCTTCTCGAAGTGGTTACTTCTCACAAGGATTGATCCAATGGTTAGCATGATTCCCAGAACCAAATCAATGGTCTAGATTTGATCCTTACACTATCCTTCCACTCCATAATCCAACATCTATGACTTAATCAAAGATTAATATGGACAACCATTATTTACTTCGGGACTTCGATACTTCAGGGGTTCGGAGGTCCAGGTAATTGCTTGTTCCAATTTCCACCGGAGTTGGTCAGTTCTGAAGTGGTCAACATGGGAGTTCTTACGTCATATATGTTTTGATCTAACGATCATGTGAGAATCTAGAGGATCTTAGATCAACGATTAGCATTGACTTCGGCCTTCGACGCTTCAGGTAGTTGTTGGTTTCTTCCGAAGGACAAACTCCTAGAGTGATGTAAATTGTTGGTCCAACGACTGTGATCAACTCTTAGATCAATGGTCTAGATTTATTTCAAGACTTTGGGCCTTTGAAATCATTCAACCTTCCAGAGTGCATTTTGTCGAAGTAGATCGGAGGGTCGACATTTGATCTTTCGTTGATGGAATATCTTGTATTGTCTAACGGTTTCAAACAAATCGATGGCCATGACTTAATTTGAGTGGATGGTTCTCATTCACTTTGAGAATTCGAAGCTTCGAGACTCCGGCCTTTGCAGTCTTCCAACTCTCCCAGAGAAAATTTCTCCAAAGTGCTTTCTACTTGATAGTTGTTCATAAGTCCAGGAGCTATGACTGTGGGCTTAGGCACAAAGGAGCTCTGCTCTTTGGGTATTCAACTATTAGTGACTCTGGGGCTTCGGGGTTCCGAGGTAGTGGAACTGATGTTAACCGTATATCTATTGGTAGGTGACGATCGACGGTCGGTATCTATTTCATAACCAAAAATTGCACGATCATTAACTCCAACCCTTGCATCCTGCAATGGTTCCCTGCCATTGATGTGCCCTTACTAAAATCTGATGGTCAAGACTTAATCAAATGTTGATCCAAAGGTCCTCCTCTATAACTCCCAAATATGACGGTCCTGGTTTTTCCCGAAATCTATATCAGTGGACAGGATTCTCCCTTGATTATTTTGTAGTTTTATTGTGGGGATTTCAATCCTGATCATGTTTCTACAATGTGTTTTCCCTTCTGAGTTTTTTGGTAGATTCCTCTACATTTTGTTCATAACAACTCATCATCATTGCAATGAACTTTCCCTTCTAAGCTTTTTGGTTTTGTTGTTTCTACATTGTGTTGATCTCATGAAATCTAATACGTTGTCTCTCCTGAGATTTAGGTAGATTCCTCTGCATGTTTTTCATAACAACTCATCATCACATCATAATGACATCGAATGTTGACATCAATGACAATATTTCCACTAGTTGCACCACTCCACACAATAATAGTGGACGGTAAGAGTTCCCAGTGGGGGAAGAATAAGCATAAGTCCTTTGATGAGATAAAAATAAAGATTAGTCAAGCACCGATGCTCACGCTACCACACTTGAAAAATCCCTTCGAAGTGGAGACAGATGTAAGAGTGTATTCCATGGGAGAAATCCCGATGCAAGGAGGAATTCATGTCTGCTATCATTCTGAAGTATTTCACGGGGCATCTCTCAACTACCCTAACTACGATAAGGAGATCTATGTCTTGGTATAAGATATCAAAAAGTGGAATCACTATCTGATGGGAAAGGAGACCATCATCCATACAGATCAACAATCACTCTAGTATTTACAGGCCCAGAGTAAGTTATAACAAAACATACACTGCAAATGGATGGGGTTCTTACAAGAGTTTCATTTGGTCATAAATTATAAGAAGGGTAGAACACACAATTTGGAAGACATGATTTCGAGGCCACCCACATCCAATATTACAACTCTGGGAACTTTGATGCACATGTATCCTTTTACCCATGATGCATACAAAGTGGCATACACAGAAGATGAGGTCTTCAAGGAGGTGTTTCAACAGCTACATGGTCAAATTAATATAGAAGAATTTGATGACAAGGATGATTATAATTTCCATAATGGTTTACTCTGTAAGCTTGACAAGATCTGTGTCCCTAAATATGAATGATTTCAGTTTATCATAGAGGCTTATAGCTCCAAGGTTGCAGGACATTTTGGTGTTGGGAAGAGAATTGTCAATTTACCGAGGTACGTGTACTATCCCAGAATGCAAGAAGATGCAGCACAATATATTAGAGGATGTATACTTTGTTGCACCATCGAGCCCAATAATAGGAAGAAAGGTCTATACCATCCCTTACATGTACCCACTCGACCTTGGGAAATCATTTCCATGGATTTTGTGGGAAGTTTACCAAACATGCAGAAGGAACGTGACTATTTATTTGTGGTAGTTGACAAGGTCAACAAAATGTGCATTCTCGTGCCTTGTAAAAAGACCATAAAGGGACAAGAATAAAAAAACTTGTTCTTTGAATAGGCTTGGGTGCACTTTGGGATACCAAGGCGCATCATCTCAGACAAGGACACTGGATTTCTCAGTGCCTTTTGGACTACATTGTGGGAGAAGATGGACATTAATCTCAAGAGGTCTACAACATTCCACTCACATATAGATGGGAAGATGGAAGTAGTCAACAATACTTTTGTGCATATTTTGAGGGGTTACAATTAGAAGCATCTGAAAACCTAGGATGAAAATCCAATCTACATACAACACTCTTATAATAGAGCAGTCCACACTTCTACTAGTAAGTCACTTTTTGAAACTTGTTTTGGATACTTGTCACCTTCACCCTTAGATGTTGTATATGGACAACAAGAAAGAGTGAGGGAGGACCTCATAGGAGATGCATTAAAGGTAGAAACAACCATTTAGAAGATCAAGAAAATTTGTTTGCAAGTACATGAGACACTGAAGAATTCACGGGAAAAGTACAAGGCTAGACATGACCAACACGAAACAGAGAGAACATTTAGAGTGGGAGAAAAAGTATGGTTACAACTGAATAAGGAAAGACTATAGGTTCCATGTAATAATATCAAGGCTTTGTGGTATGGTCCTTTTTAGTTATTGGAAAAGGGACAATTCCTATAGACCCAGTCTACCCCCATACATGCGCATTTACTCAGTAGTGAATGTGGATAATCTCAAACTCTATGAGCCCTCCATGTTGGATTAGGAGGAGGAGGAGGTCCTACCTTCCATAGAGGATTTAGCACCAGTTAATCATGCAAAGTTGAAAAAGGAAACAGTTTTGTATAAGAGTTCAAGAACTACAAGACACGGGCAGCATGACCTTTGGCAGGTTGGGTTGAAGGGAAAACTTCCACACAAACCAAAGTGTTACTCTGGGGAGAAGTTAGAGGAAAATTTTCCTCACCTCGTTAAGTAAATATTTTGGGGACCAAAAGCCTACCTAAATGTCGAGGCATGATCCAAATTGGATCATTATATTATTTTTCATATATCTCAGTACTTTCTAGGTGGAAAATTTGGAGGAATCATCTTGCAGGGCTATTTCGGTGGCTTGTCCAAATTTGGAAATTTGGGTCCAAAAAAACATCTAAAATATTTTGAAGCCATTTTGAGGCATCAAACGACACTTTTTTTTGTCCAAAACTTAATATGGAGGAAGATTCTATATTCTACACATCGATACCTTTCCAATGGTGCAATAATCGCCTCAATCAAAGTTCATATGTGAAAGTTATGCCTCTCTCAAGTTGACCTTTCGTATTGATCACCATGGTGTGAGTGTATGCCACATAAACCTACATTACTTGGACATGTGGAGTTAGCCATGTAGTGTATTTTCTAAGAACATTCTATAAGGTCCAAAACCTTATCACAATTGAGGGTTGAGGAAGTAAAAAACCTACCCCTAGATGGCTATTAGGCTATGTTAAATACCGAGCCACTAAGAGGAGAAGGGGTTTCATTATATGTTATTGTATTTTGTTCCATAGCAGAGTAGAACAAATAGGAGTGGGAAATTACAGAGAATAATGAAGGGAGTTAAATTTTCATGGTAGCCTAACATGACACAGGTCTTAGGTAACTCCTTTGTACTTGCATTATTTCCATGCTAGAGAAAAGAGAGTAGAGCGGCCTCACCTTCTAGTTTTGTTTTCTCCCATAAGGGTTTCCGAGAGAAAATATTTGCATTATTTTGTGGATGGTGTCTGATTGTGTTTTATTTTTCTCTGTTTTCCGCATTTTATCTATTTCATGCATGATCTAGGTGGATATTGGTGGCCACCCACCTATTCCAACTAGCTCCTCTTAATAGTTTTTAGTTCAGCATGTTCTTATGTAATTATTTGTAATTGTGGGTTCTACACTTCCAAGGTTGTCTGAATCCATACACAACTTCTAGGTGGATATTGGTCGCCACCCACCTAATCCGATTGGCTTATTTTGGATGTTTTCATATCAGTACATCTTGTTGTACTTCCAGGGTCGTTTTGGGGCCCTAAATAATTGTTTTTTGGCTTGGCACAGTCAAACTGTAGACAAAGTTAGAGTTTGATGGCATAATGTGTATTTCTCGAAAAGACCTTTCCAAAGGGCTATCACGCGCCTAAAACAGAGGTCGTATGCAAAAGTTACAACCCTAGGAAGTTGAGGTACCAACTTTCCCATCAGGACCAACATAACTTTTGGTGTTTCATATCCTATGGTTAGGTTTTTGGATGTCTAGGGTTTTGGCATTCATGAGTAATGTTAAAAAGGCCTCTGGAGACTCATTGTAATCATTCTTCTCAGATGGATGCACGTAGAAGTGACATCTCTTCTCAGAGATAACTATCACCATTCGAGGAAGTTGTTTTCAGTTCTACAGTTTTACAGTTTCAACCTATTTTATTTATTCAATAGAAGTTATTATTCACTGGATATCTCTTGTTTTTCTCAGTATCTTTGTTTTATTGTATTTAGTCTATTATTATTTTCGTTCCGCTCATAAATCTTGATCAGTGGTATCAGAGTGGTTTACTCTTCATTTATTTTTATCTATGCATGTCCCCGACAAGATTTGGGTAAAAGAAGTTGGGACTTGAACCAACTGAGACTTTGCAATATCGGCCACGTCGAGCTCGAAGAAAACCCATGGGGGATGAGAAGAAAAATGATGGAGCAGGAGATCCTTTTAAAAAAATTCTAGAGGAAGCCCTTGCACGACAAAGGAATGAAATGATGGACAACTTTGCACAGATCCTTCGATGGCTGCCCACAGGAGATGCATCTTCATCAAGCGGCCATGCAACCCCCTTCAAGGTACAAGTAAATTTTTATATTCCATTATTTGAAGGACTCATAGATGTGAATGTTGTAGATAAATGGATGAATCTGCTCAACGGGTATTTTTTGGTCCATAATTTTTCCGACATGGAAAATATTACTTTTTCACTTGTCAAGGGTGTCCCCCATGTTAAGGATTGGTGGGATACTTACTCTTAGCAAAGGGCCATAGAGGAATCTATAATATTTTCGGTCGCCCCCACATGGGATTCCTTCAGGGATGCCATTAAAGAACAATACTACCTTGTTGGAAGCTATGAGGACCAGTACACAAGATGGACCACGTTGCGTTAGGAAAGGGACCAAAAAGTACCATATTTCACCAATATTGTCCATACCTTGCGCACCAAATTGGGTATCAAAGACTATGAACGACATCTGGTGCTCAAATATCATGGATGTTTGCATAGATACATTCAAACAGAAATGGAATTTTTGGACATCGCATCATTAGGAGCGACTTATATATATGTTGTCAAGATCGAGCATAAATTTAAGCAGAAGAGACGAGAGTTTGGATCATCAAACTCCTCATAGCCAAATCAAGGCAAAGGCAGCCCCAACCCACAAAACAAGGGACAGAGAAAATACGGTCACTCTCAAGACAACCAATCGAAGCCGCACCCCAAGAAGGGTAATGAGAAGTCGAAGGACACGAGAAAATGGTGTGAATACCATAAAATCCCTTGGAACAACACTAAATAATGTCGGTCCAAGCAGTCACTAGTGGTCAAATTGAAAGTTTCCAAGTTAGAGGAAGATTCTGACTCTGAATCAAATCTAGAAAGTGGGAAGTCGATCATCAATGTTGAACCTAGTGTTATTTTCGCTACCACCAAAGTCCAACCAAGCGAACCAGAAGAACCAAAGGAACATGAATGCCTCTTTCACTCATAGATGTGGGTAAAGGGGACTCTAATGAATTTCATTGTCGATAGTGACAATTAGAAGAACATGATTTAAGCAAAGGTTGTCAAGAGGTTGGACCTACCGATAACACCACACCCGCATCCCTACACCATCGGCTCAATTCGACAAGGACAAGATCTCCTTGTCAACCAACATTTTTTTCTGCCCTACAACATCAATCCCTTCAAAGATGAGGTGTTTTTTGATATTGCTCCCCTTGGAGTTTGTGATGTTCTTTTAGGCCAACCATATTTGTGGAAGAGACATGTTGTGTATGAGTCTATACCCCACAGTGTTATTATTACTTTGGGTAGACAATTGTACAAGATACTAGAGGTAGCGTCGCCTACCGTTATTTATTTAATCTCTGCTAGGCTCACAAAGAAAGGTCATTTCACAGAAAGGTCATTTCATAGAACGGGAAGTTATTCTTCTTTGTGATCCATGCTCTCAGTAATAAGAAGTTCGTCGCCACATATGTGACCTCTACACAGAGCCTCTCTTTGCAATAGAAACAAGTGTAGGAGATCGTGGAAGAGTACAAAGACATCTTCTCCTCACCCACCGAGGTACCGACGCACTGCCAAGTCAAGCATCTAACTCATCTAACCCTCAGTGCATTGTTTCATAATGGACCAATCTATCATCGCTCGTTGACGGAAAATGATGAAATCAAGTGCAAGATCCAAGAGTTGCTTCAAAATGGGCACATCTGGCCCAACTCCTCCCCTTGTGGAAGCCCGATTGTGCTAGTGAAAAAGAAAGACGGGACCTAGAGGTTATGCATTGATTACAAAACATTAAACAAAATCACAGTCAGGATCTGGTACCCAATTCCCCGAATTAATGGCCTTCTTGACCAACTCAAGGGAGAAAATTTCTTGAATAAGATTGACCTAAAGTCTGGCTATCACTAGGTTCCCATCGAACCAACTGATGTATGGAAGACAACTTTCAAATCTAAATAAGGTCTCTTCAAATGGTCGGTCATGCCCTTTGGCTTAAGAAATGCACCAACAACTTTCATGAGACCCTTCACCAACTATTTTGTGGTGGTATATCTGGATGACATCCTCATCTTCAACAGAACTTGGGAGGAGAACAAGTTATATGCCAACTTGGAAAAATGATCCTTTGGCATGAACAGGGTCTAATACTTGGGCTACATTGTTGATGAGCATGGGGTACATGTGGATCCAGCTAAGATCCAAGTCATTCATAATTGTCTAGTCCCGACCACACTAACCAAGCTTCAAAGATTCCTGGGACTTCCCAACTTCTACCAAAGGTTTGTGTTGGGATTCTCCCATATTTCATGGGCCCTCAGCCAACTAACCAAGGGCGATGGCAAGGAAAAGTTTAGATGGGGGCAGGAAAAACAAAAAGAATTTGATTATCTAAAGCATCTCTTGTGCTCAGCTCCAATAATTTCCTTACCTAATCTGCAACAATCATTCGAGGTTGAGACTGATACCTATGACTGTGTCGTAGGCACAGTTCTCACTCATCATGGTCATCTAGTAGCATACCATAGCGAGACACTCTCAGATACTGTCCAAAAATACCCCAGTTATGACAAAGAAATGCATTCCATTGTGCAAGCATGTCATCAATGGAAACATTACATTCTGGGAAAGGATATGATCATCCACACTGATCACAAGCCTCTGCAGTTCATACAGACACATGGGAATTTTCAAAATGATTGCCATCAAAAGTGGTCCACATACCTAAATTAGTTCCATCTCAACATCAAGTATAAAACATGGAGAAAAAATCATGTTGTTGACTACCTCAGTCGCCCTCTCTTCGCTGCACTCACCACATTGCTCCATTCCTATGTACATGAGACATCTAAGTTGCCCCAAATTTATCAGTGTGACCTAGACTTCGCCACCACCTATCATCTCTTTGGTACAAGAGTGAATGTCATCAATTTTGACATCCAAGGTGGACTATTATTCCATCTGGGCCACCTCTATTTTCCCACAAGTGAGCATGCAAAGCTGATTTGGGAGACTCACTATAGTCGGATGGCAGGACATTTTGGCATGGAGAAAATTGTGTTCATTCTACAGAAACATTTTTATTGACCTAAACTTCGACAAGACATCAGCAAGTATATCAGATCTTGCATTGTTTGTTCCATTGCCAATCCAACCATCAAGAAGCAAGGCTTATACACCCCTCTTCCTACTCCCGAGAGGCCTTGGAAATCCATATCGATGGATTACATTTATGTCCTTCCGTCCACCAAGCACGAAAAAAGATTGTGTATTTGTGGTGGTTGATCAGTTTTTGAAGATGGCCACTATCATATCCTGCAAGAACAATATCACAACAAAAGATAATGCCAAGATCTTCTTCGAACGGGTGTGGTTCCATTTTGGGATACCACAGACCATCACCTTAGATTGGGACAATAAGTTCCTCGACACATTTTGGTCGATTCTATGGTCATTGTTGGACACCAAGCTCATTAAATCCATTGTTTTCCACCCCCAAATCAATGGTCGGACAGAGGTCGTCAATCGGATGATTGTGCACATCATTCACATGTACAACTTTAATCATCTGCATACATGGGATGAGAGTGTTCCCTATCTTCATCATAGCTACAACAGGGCTCTCCATAGCTCCACTAGACATAGCCCATTGCAGGTGGGGCTGGGATTCCAGCCCTTAGGTCCAATTGATGTTTCACTACCTCTTAGAACCACACAAGCAAAATCTTCCCATGTTCAATCTAAGGCTAAAAAACCCACTAGATTCATTGAGCGGATTCAACACATCCTCCAACAAGTCCATGAGATTTTGTAGAAATCCAATGCTAAGTACAAGCAGTGCCATGATCAACACTATGTACCACACCAATTTCAGGTGGGAGACAGTGTCTGGTTACATTTGCAGAAAGAGTATTTACAGGGCCCCATTGGAATCTCTTCCCACTTCGCTATGGGCCTTACACTATCACAAAGGTTGTGGGAGGCAATGATTTTGAGCTCAACACTCCACCCTTCCTTGGCTTCCACCTAGAATTCAATGTGGACCTCCTTCGGCCATATTTTCCACCATTATTGGACACCTTAGAGATCGCAGAATAGTTGACACCAACATAAATCAACCATGACTGCATGGAACAAGAATCCACTGATCAGATAGTGGACACACATGTCAAGGGCACTCACTAATAGATAATCCAACTTTATCAGGTTGTCAAGGCAGGGCAGCTCCTCCACCAAGGCAAGTGGATCACCTAGGGCCAAATTTAGGATAAGTTTCCTCACCTGATGGGGGAACTCAACACAATGGATACCATTTCTTCCTAAGGGGGGAGAACTGATCCAGGTGGATATTGGTGGCCACCCACCTATTCCAACTAGCTCCTCTTGACAATTTTTAGTTCAACACGTTCTTTTGTAATTATTTGTAATTGTGGGTTCTACACTTTTGGGTTTGTCTGAATCCCTACATAGATTCCATGTGGATATTGGTGGCCACCCACCTAATCCAACTGGCTTATTTTGGATGTTTTCATGTCATTCCATCTTTTTGTACTTCCAGGGTCGTTTTGGGGCCCTAAACAGTGTTTTTGTGGCTTGCCATAGTCAAAATGTAGGCATAGTTAGAGTTTGATAGCATAATTTTTAGTTCTCGAAAACACCTTTCCAACGGGCTATCACACGCCTAAAACAGAGGTCATATGCAAAAGTTATGACCTTCGGAAGTTGAGGTACCAACTTACCCATCAGGGCCCACATAAATTTTGGTGTTTCATCTCGTAGGGTTAGTTTTTTCAATGTCTAGGGTTTTGGCATTCGTGAGTAATGTTAAAAAGGATTTTGGAGCCTTATTGTAATCATTCTTCTCAGACAGATGTGCGTAGCAGCCACGTCTCTTCTAAGAGATAGCTACCACCATTTGAGCAAGTTGTTTTCAGTTTTGCAGTTTTACAGTTTCAGCTTATTTTATTTAATCAATAGAATTTATTGTTCATTTGATATCTGTTGTTATTCTCAGTATCTGTTTTATTATATTCAGTAAGTTATTCTTTTCGTTCTGCTCATAAATCTGGATCAATGCATAAGAAGAAAATCAGTAACTAAATATTTTGGAATCTAAATGAATTTAACCTTCATAGTGTAGATTTCAATTTTTTTATCAGATCTGTTGTGATGAATTGTTCTAGTGGAATATCCACGGAATTTTATAGATCAAATATACACAATAGTGCAAGGTTGTGCACAAAACAACTCCAATGCACATAACAAAACCCAGACACGCAAAAGCATGCAAAAGTATTCAAAATGACCAAGCAGGGATCCAACACACCATCCCATCATAATGGCTTTAGTACACCACACTCATTACCTACTTATGAATATCGGATTCCTTTTACAAAGTTCAAGTATGAAATATATCTCATCTCTATGAATTCTTGTCGAATGAAAAGTGTTTCCATGACCAATTGTGTTGGCTCAAAACCTTACGTCACTCCAATGACTGAGTTTAATAAGGTACTCATGAATGGCTCTAGAAATTACTTTGATAACCCAAAAGTATGTCCAAGTATACCAAAAAAACAATTCCTTTATCAAGTTATGATAGAGAAACTTAAAGCACAAAAGAAGCTTGGGGTATATGCTTATCATCCAAATTCCAATTGGGTTTAGCTGGGGTGTTTGGGAGGAATGATTGTTATCCTCCCCGCCTAGGTTCAATTCCCGCAAGTGACATTTTGAGCTCTTAATGAGTATATTATTGTAATATTTTTGATCCCTATTGTTGACCAGCTTTGTGCCCCAAACATTCTAGGGTTTACCTAGAGTGACATCCTCGAAATGAGGGGAAGTACTCATGAGTTTTCTCTGGGCTTTGTCACCTGGAGACAAAAATATGCTTATCATCCAAATGAAACCATATTTTTGCATAAGGAAAATATAACATATATTAATATATACATGTTACTTAATATGATATATCAAATTTGGCCTAACATTAAATATAGTAAAAACATGGAATTTGCAGTATAGAGTTCAAAATATTTTTTTTATCATTGCTTCAAGGATGAAAAGTTTTGAAGGGAGTGACAATGTTATGAATATAAAATAACATATATAAATAAATATAGGAATATAGAACTTAATCTATAATATAAATCTTATGTCATTATTTAAAGGTACAATTGCATGTGAAGGGTCACCATAGATGTATAAAAGCCAACACCTTCATTCATGTAAATCATGATTCAATTTTATATGTACATTTGTTTTTATCCCAAATTGGAAGAATCATATATAACTATGAGTTTTATACTCCACAAAACATGTTTTATACTCCACAAAAACATGTCATACAAGAAATCACTCCCATTCACTTAAAAAGAATGATTTAAGCCAACATAAAACCTCCAAAACTTACACTCATGTTGTCAATCACTAAAGAAAGCACCTTAAAATCCTTTCTTTGATAGTTCCAATAACGAAACCTCCATTAACCAACTACAATCATGTACATGCATCAGTTTTCTTAGAGAACACCCAATAGGTTAAAACGACACACATTACCTATCTCAAATATCCATCAAAATTATCTAAACCTACCTCTGATCCATGTGGTTCTTGGTGGCTAACCACCTTTTCCACTGAATCAACATTTTGAGCCTGAGGTTTTGATAAACCATGATATTCACCCATTTGATGGGGAATAGAATGTAATATCATCTTCATTTGTTAATTACCGACATCATGTAATGATCTTATGTACATGCCTACAACATAGCATTAATGCACTTGATCCCATTAGAACTCCACAGTTAAGTGTGCTCGGGATAGAGTAGTACTTGGATGGGTGACCTCACGAGAAGTCCTAGTGTTTTACATGCCTATGGAAATTTATAAACTTAGATTAATTTATCCCACATGCATCACGGGAATTGTTCTCCTCTCACTCTCTCATATATAATTGAGGTGAAGGAGGCCCTTTAAGCATGCAATGGAGTGTGATGTAAAGCTTGTTGCAAATGAAGTGTAGCCAACATCTCTTTCTTTTGAGAGATAAGCTACCTCATTCTACCAGTTTGTGTTCGACAGTGTTTTTCTCTCTTATTCATTAATAGAATTCAGGTTTCACTGTATTTCGGTGTTCTCTTCCATATTTTTTTTTTTGTCTCATTTCGTTCTCAGCATAATCCAGATCAACCTCAGACTTCCCCCTTTGATAGTTCTAGTAATAAAAACTCCACTAACCAATTGGAATCATGTACATGCATAATTTTTCTCAAACAAGGCCGATACATTAAGAACCTAATTAACAGTTGCACCCAAATTCTATGAACCCACTTCAGAGGTCCGGCTTCAATAGAAATGCCAAAATCCATTTGTAATCTACCATGCTTAGAATGATACCTAGAACCAAAGGATCGTCGGAGCTAGAATACAAATGTTCAAGCATCCATAGAAGAAAATATCTTGATCAAACCTCTTGCACTACCACTTTTCAAGTGGCAATATATTTATGGCCAGTAGACCTAACCATTGCACTATGCAGATCATGGCATTAACAATGGACACATATCAAATGAAACCCCCAAGAACCCACTTCACGTTTTCACCCAAATTCTTTGAAACCACTTTAGAAGTCAAGTCCCAATAGCAATGGAAAAAACTATTTGCAACCAACCATGCTCAGAACAATACCTGGAGCCCTTGGAATGTCAAAGCTTTATATGCATAGATTTCGAAAGGAGAATAGCTTGTTGCAACTATCAAATTGCTTAGAAATCTCTTGCAAACAAGTATACCCTACAGTTCAAATCGATTCAAACCTAATCCATAAATGTTTCATAATCCCTTCTACAACTCAATTCTTGATTCCATCAAACCCTTGTCATTGTCATAAGAACAAGACTGAGGATTTGAAACAAGGAACGTGCTTTTGTGGGAATAAGAAACAAGACAAGATAAATGTTTGGGTTGCAATAAAAGCCACCATCCTAGTCATTTCTACGTTCTTTATTTTGAGTTTAAGTTATTTGGCAATGAAGCTGATTTTATTGAGAAGTTTCAAATCAAATGAAGTTGAAGCTAGAATCACTTTGAAAATCTAAAGTGTAAGGTTGAAAATACACATGTACACAAATAATGTTAAAAATCACACTTCCAAACCCTTTTCATTGTCATGAGAACAAGAATAACTGAAACAAGAAACAAAGTTTTATGGGCGCATGAAACAAGACAAGAGAAACATCTAGGTTGAAACAAAATCCATAAACCTGGATGAGCCTCTCACACTGCCACTTCTCCATTAACATTAACACTTTGAGCCAAAACACCATAGATCATTAATGCTTGCACATTGTAAACATTAACCCTACTATTAGCATCCCTATTGATTATGGCTTCAATGGTAACCCTTCTATTAGCATCCCCATAGATTATGGCTTCAATGGTAGACACACATTAGATTAAACCCCTAACGCGCCATCCCATTAGCCTAATTCCATCTAAAAACCATAGAAAAACTTTGCCAGATAAAAAAAATTAAAATAATAGGAGGGGCCCATCAGTATATGTCCCCACATGGACATAATAATAAACAAGTGAGATAGCCACGCAATGGCTAGTTCCTGCCTCGAATAAAGTGTAGTGTTTGGGTAGAGATTATGGTCACCAATCCAATTTAAAATTTTAATCTGGGACTTAGTGATGTATTAATTATAATAATATAATAATAACCTAATAATTTGATAAAAATAATAATAATTAAAATAGACGTGTAAATAATTCTATTTATCTCATCTCACTGTTGAATATCCCTCTTGAATTATTTCAGGATCTAATGGCAAACTGAAAAAATATTATATTCTTAAAAAAAACATCAATATAACTGACACACAATTTCAGAGTTTTAAAAGGATAAGCATCGAGTTTCATGTTATCCATTGACTATGAGCTTTTCTAGTATACTTTGGTTGACTTTAGATTGAGAGTATGATTAATCTGGTTTTGAATCATAATTTTAAGTATGTCAAAAAGTTATATACAATAGCTACCTATATTTTTACAACTAAATTTTAGCCCTTAGTCACGTTGATTGTCTTTGTTCTTAAAGCTCAACCATTTTGCGGATTTTGAGCACCATTCTTCAAGTTTTGATCTTGAGAATGAGTAAGCTTGGTGGTGCAGGTGCACTTGGGCCTCTAACTGTGAATGTTCCAGCTGAGGTAGACACTTGATTATTCATTTATAGTTGAAGTAGAAAATATATCATGTTAGTGGAAGAGTGACATGTGTCTTACTTTGTTTCTTGATGCTATCATTTTTGGGTTTTCTCAGAGATCTAGCATCAATGGCTCTGGGTCAAGTTGTTGGCTCACTATTTTAGGAAGGTCTAGATTTTGAGAAAAATATTTTGAGGCACATGGAGATGGACATGAACGCAGAAATAACCTATTTACAAAATAAAGGGTTTTGTTTGATTCCAATTATACAGGCAACTGCCATATCTAATCGAACTGGAAAACCAGGTTCACATCTCCGGTTACAGATTTTGCTGACACACAAAGCTCAAGTAAACTTCATGCTTCACAAACTATCATTAGTTGTTCAGGGGATCTTGGAATGGGATCTGTTGGATTCGGCAGTGATTTACTTTTAAGGGAAAACAGATTTATAAAGAGATAAAGAGAAGTTCCCACCCCTGAATCAAATGGAGAATATTTCATGATAAAACTATGGAAAAGGAATAGGGAATATATTTCAAGGCTAATAAAAGTTGCTTTTAGAGTAAGTTTCGCCCTTAAGCATCTTGATTTTGCTTGTAGGTATTGTAATGTCCCTTTCCAAATAGGAGCTCCAGAGAGGAGGCTTAATGGTCTAAACTGCCCCATTAGACTATAGTTAGGGCCAAAGAGGGGTAAACAGGGTTACTAGAGGTCACTCCAGTCACATGTGTTATATTCGGAAAGTGGCATTGAGCTAAAAAGGGTTAAAAGCGCTTTTAAGTCATTACGAGCTAAAAATAGAAGTCAACAGTGAATTAGGGTTTCAACAGTGATTTAGGGTTTTGGAAGTCAATAGTGAATTAGGGTTTCAACATGATTTAGGGTTTTGGAAAGCTATAAAGAAAGGGTCAGCGACCTAATTCATTATTATGCAGATTATGACTTGTCATTGAGGAGAAGAGGTGCATCTCAGGAGAGATAGTTCAGTGGATTCCAGGAGGAAGACACCAATTGGATGATTTTGGTGTTGAGAGACACACCCTAGTCACCAGGGAGATCATTCAGGTCTTCCATCCTTCTTCAGTAGTAGTGACATAGTGTTCAACAGCAAGGGCGCATTCATCCTGTGTGAGGATGCAACTTCTGAGAGGGTTTTTAGTTGACTTATCCCATCCAGGGAGAATTCTGAGATTTCCCTCCGACCCATTTGAGAGGAAGGCAAGGTGCATCTTTTGCCTAGTTCCTCATCAGATTCCGATGGAGGAATCAACTGGGGCTCATTTTCCATACTTGGGTGTGCAACACTTTTGGCAGATACATTTGGGGTTCCAAAGTGAGCATCAGACCATATTTAGGGAAACCCTTTCAACCCATTTCCCAGTAGACCAAGGCGGTCATTTTGAGACACATCTTGTTCGATTTCGGCGGTGGAATCACTAGGACGCATTTTGCCAGAGAAAGATGGGTGCATTACCCCAGAGGGATCCATCTGGGGTCCAAAATCACCATCAGAAGGGTCTGACAGTTACCAGTCCCGAGGAATAGAGTAGGGCGCATCATTTGGGACAGTTTCCAGGCCATTCCGAGAAGTACAACTCCCAGGGTGAACTTTCCATACTTCCAGCAGTTACCGTCAGAGCCGCCATAGTCCCAGCGCATCCATTGATTCCGCAGTGATCCCATATTCCAGGTATTATCTTTTAGTTGCTTATTTGTATTCCGGTAAAGATCCTTTGTTTGTTGATCTAGTCGAGTATTGTCAATTTATTCAACCACATTTGGCCATTTTGTAATCCACAGAGATATCATAATATAAACTTTGCAGTCCTTTGTTGCATTTGTTATTTGTATGATCATTTATACATTGTAAACGATTAATTCTACACACACATTAGCAACATTTCCTAGACTAGCCAAGTCGGGAACATTACACTGGTATCAAAGCTTTAGTCCTGCCAGCCTGTGACTAAAGACAATGAGTGCAGCAGAAGACATCGAGGGCCGTGAACACGTAGGTGACGAATATGTCACTTACTGCAGGCATAAGGAAAGAAGGCATAGGCCTAATTTCCCCCCTTTTCCTCCTAGCTAAGAGGAAGAGGAAGAGGCACAGAGAGAAGCAAGGAGACGGGAAGAGCATGAGGCTGAGCGCAAGGCATAGAGTATGTTAGGAGACAGATATGAGTGACCAAAGGGCAGTGGCAAGGCCCCCGTAGATCCAGAGACAACTTTCATGCATGTTATCAACGATATGTTAGATAGTCAATGGACCATGTCTCATTCCTTGGCACAGGTGGTTGATAGATTGGCTAGAGTGGGCACCCCAGACACACAAGTCCCACATGCAACACAGGGGAACTTAGGAGTAGGTAGTAACCCCCTGTCACCCTCTCGCACATACACCTCTGTGAGTAGGATTCCTGGACCCTTGTTTCCCAGTTTCCAGAGGGCACCCCCGGTAGCAGCACCGCCACCGATAGCACAGAGGCCACCCACTCATGCAGACGACATTGCAGAGTATAGGAGGGAGTACGCAACATTGCGTCATGACTTCCATCAGGACATGATCTTAGTCGAGTACTATGGACTCAGACTTGGGAACCGCCCCAAAGAGCCGCAGAGGGGAAGACCACAACAATAGCAGGGGCATAACCTCGATTTCATCCGAAAAGTTGGGAAACTCACTATCCCTTCTTTCAAAGGATCATCCAAATACACCGCCAGATCTTGGGTACAAAAGATAGACACGTATTACAAGCTCAACTAGATGACCGAGACAGAGGCCATCAATTTCCTGACCTTACACTTGGAGGGTCAGGCACACGAGTGGTGGTATCATGGACTGGTGACATTGGGTCAGAGTCGCATCACCTCCTATAGGGAGTTTACAGATAGGCTCATGGACAGGTTTGACAGGAAGGATCTCAAGATACACTTCATGGATCTAGCCCAGTTGAGACAAACTGACACCGCAGAGGTGTTCATCACAGAGTTTCAGTGGGTAGCCATGGCAGTGACAGATATATTAGAGCCCAGGTTGATCATGCTATTCACAAAAGGACTCACAGAGCCTTTGAGAGGATGGGTGAAGGCATACAGGCCTCCCACTTTGCAGGATGCCAT
>ML781857.1:259670-277546 GCA_009831015.1 Picea engelmannii | reverse complement strand
CCATCTCCCTCGATCCAATTCAACTTGAATGAGTTTTAATACTTGTTTTTAGATGTTAGTTCCCTTTATATAATATTAAATTTTGGCTTAAAATATAAAACAAAACATAGCATTGGAAAAAACAATCACATTTCACAAGTCATGAAAATTTATGGGAAGTGGGAGAATTAAGAATTATTGGGAGTGTCGAAGAGGGATCACATTTCACAAGTCATGAAAATTTATGGGAAGTGGGAGAATTAAGAATTATTGGGAGTGCCGAAGATGGAGTGATTGCACCATCGAATAGAGAACCGAGCATGCGTGGACTTCAACGAGGTACTCTAAGCCAATTGTCAATTGCTCTAGAAGTAGGAGTTAATTCCACCTACGTTCACACTGTCTCTCACAGGGTTGGCAGCGGTGAGGATCATTCTCCTTAGTTGGGCCATTCAGAGGAATGGGTCATGGTAAATTCAATTTTTAGGGTTTCAAATTCTATAGAAATTTATGTTTTGATCTGTATCTTTGTTAGTGTGCAGATTTATTACATAGTACTTCAAGGAGGCTTTATGTGTAAAGAATCGATGGTGAAAGTTATGTTCCTTTCTGTGTAAAGAATCGATGGAGAAATTTATGTTCCATTCCAGTGGTAAATCCAACAATTCTTCTCAGTATTCCTTTGATTGTGGCGGGCATTGTTGCTTATGTTCACCTGCTTGTGGAGTGTTCTTCTGATTCTGGCCGGCATTGCTGCTTATGTTCGCCTACAACACATGTGGGATATTTCCATTGTAGATATCATCGGCGTAGCTGCAACAACTAGATGCAGGGATCGATTAAGGCCAAAATTGTGGATAACAATGTTGATCAAGAAAAAACTGATGAAAAGAAATAGTGTGCATCTAGGACTAGTGAATACAATGGTGGTTAGAGAAAGCTCTTGTGATTGAATTATATTTTCGTATTTTATTTCTAGAAATATATGTGTATATTGTAGGTAGCTAATCATCAGGATTTGTCTGTGTGAATTGAGATTGATCCTCTGCCCATTAGAATGTGCGCTTTTTTTTCTAGTTTGTTTTTGCTATTGGGTGGGCTGAAGAGAATGAGTTTATGTATATTTTTTTGATGTTTTGAATTTAGTTTTTGAGAATGTCACAGCATGTGTGTTCATCCATAAAAACAAAACGGTCTAAATGCAGACTGCTCATGATTAGACCAGACTCTCCACAAGGGCATACAAGTTTGGGAACGTTGTTGGCTTAGCCAGTCACATCTCTCTTCTTCTGGTTCTTTTGAATGGCCTCCAAGTTAATTCACTGGGTTTTTTGAATCCAATTGGAAACGGAAACCACAAGTTGCTCTTCGGTGGAAGGATAGATGAGCAATGTCTATTATAAAAGTTTGCTAGTGCAGTTTTATGTTATGCAGGCTAGATTTCACAATCTTGGCGAATGGAAGGAGAGCGTAATGCTACTAGTTTTGCTAGGGAGGATGCTTCTAGTTCACAATTTGGGCAAACGGAAGGAGAGTGTAATGTTATTAGTTCTGCTAGAGAGAATCTAGGTCAAGGCTCAACACCTTTACCTTGTAACTAGTTTTTTATGTGCATATGTTCAATATCTGTATGGTTGGTGGTTGGATATTTTCCACCCACTGCAACAAAACCTGCAAAAAATATTTAGTATGAAGGTTGAGGGAGAGGGAATCGAATCGATATCCCCTCAAGACATAGTCATGGCCCTCCTTGGCCATAGCCCTCCACTACTTACAAGCAAAATCTGGGGCTAAGGTGTGGCTCTACCTCTTCCCACACCTCGGGAACACACATATCCTTCTTGGCCCTAGCGTCTTCCCCCTTTCCCCCAATTCTTGTCGCATCTCTAGCAATGACTTTCGCCACCTCCCAATTTCACACAGAGTACCACTGGGCCGGTGCTAGGAATCAGTTCCCCCCTCCCACTCTCACACAACAACAGGTCCAATTCGTCGCTAGCTCACCTCCTCCGCTTCGCCCATAGTGGCAGGTTCCAAAACTCTTTCATTGTTGGCACGCCCCTCACAAGCAGCACCGACCTCATGGCCATTGGAATTTGAAAATAAAGGGGGTGGCAGGTCGTCATGCCAACCCGAAGGCGCCACCGTTTCTCTGTCCCGGAACCGCCGACATCCCAAACATTATAGAATTTGATGGTTTAAATTTATATGGTATGCAGTGGTGGTATGGTGGAATTACCAAATAATTTTTGTTTTAACGATATAAAGAAAACTAAAGCATTATTAAATAACGATATAGAGAAAAAGGCACAAAAAGAAGAGCTTCCTCAACATAGAAATTCGAGAGAAGGTGAAATAGTAAGTTACCAAAACAAATTCGCAGCACTCCAGACATGCATTAATCTTCTTTCTTGATTTCATCTCCTGAGATTTTAGGAGCACCACCTTTGTTCATAATCTATCGTGCATGCCCCTCCCTTTGAATTTCCTGCAATTATGGCATCCTTTTGAATTTCAAGAAAGCATCCCATCACCAAAATATGGTACTACAGTCCATTATTACAGACAGAAAGTGAAAGCCATATCATGCATATCATGTGCTACCGAGAAACAAGCTATTAATTGTTAAACAAGTGAGGCACATATTCAATAACCCATGTAGGGAGCGACAAAACTTAAAGCAGTGGATGCAGCAAGCAAATTAGCCTTGAAGTTCTTATATCACTTAATGTAGTTGGGGTTCAAATAAAAAAGCAAGCCATCCTGCAGCGGAATCATGCTCGAAAGGCCCAATATCGACAAGAAGGAAGAGGGAAGGCAGGAAGATGACGAGGGAAGGCGGGAAGAAGGAAGATGATATGATGCAGATGTAGAGGCAATGAATATGAAGACAACATAATATATCAATTGCAGGGTAACCATGCATGTACAGGCGATGAAGACAACAGAATGCATCGACTATCGTGTGAACAGGCGATGAAGACAATGGAATGCATCGAATGCAGTGTGACCCTAGAGGGTAACCAATTTTATCATTTAGTTTTATTATTTTTTAAATGAATTATAAAATCTGACAAATAGGAAAATAAAATTGTCTTCCACAATGACTATTTAGTCCTATCAATAAGGTGTAGGCCAATCACTAAATAGAAATAAAATTATTTGAAAAAAAAAAGTTTTTAATTTTAATAAAAAAAAGTTAATAAAAATGAGCCAAAACATTAATAAGATGCATAAAATATTACACAAAACAGACTTATTAATGTCTCATAATGCACCCACTAATAACAAGTCAACGAGAGTTGACTTCGTGCTGAAAGCTATAGTCCCGGATTAATAACCAACAGATCTTAGCTAATAAATAATTTGGTGTCTTTGGTTGCCCAAGTAACAAATCATCCAGAAATTCAAATTTCAAGAGGGTGTATTGGATGATACGATGTTTGAGGCATGGTTAATGCAACCATGCCTAAAAATGAGAGGACACTACTAATTTGAGGGCCGTTTTGAGATATTCCTATTGTACCAAAGCGCCTATGGTATCTTTGAAATTGTATAAGTTTTTGTTGTAACTTCTCATAACTACCAAACATGGTGTTAAACAAAAGGAAATTTAACTAATAAAATAACTATGAATTCATATTTAACAACATAAAAAAAAAAAAAAATTCAAATAATCCTTGCAATGCTTGCAAGCAACGAGTTATCAAATTTGATAGACTAAACCTAGTAAATACTTTATTAAAAAATGTTAAATAAAATAATTCCAAAAATTGATAGATTAAACTAAGTAAATACTTTATTAAACAATGTTAAATAAAATAATTTTATTCTAAAAACTAAGTAAATACTTTATTAAAAAAATGTTAAATAAAATATTTCCATTTTAATTTTTTCTAAAGTAAAAATTTAACTAACTAAATAAATAAATAAATTGCAATTTCAATAAAAACTAAAAATAAACATACTTTTAGATGAAGCATTATAATAGAATACTCATAAAATTGGTAGAATTATGTGATAATTTTCAATAAAAAAACCCATCACAATTATCTTTTTTTGAGGAATCTGAAAGTGTTACATTATAAAGCTTTTAATGTAATTGCAAAATTAGATATTTTTGTAGACATTAATACAAGAGAAAATGTATTCTATTTATTCATATTATGGGTGAGGGTGACATTTTGTATTTGTTGGAAACATGTCAACGAATTTCCTCATGCAGTCACATGCACATGCACATGCATGCAGCTATGTTAATGTCCATGCATGCAATCTATTTATGAATTGCTCGTGTAACTATGTGATCTATTCATGATCAATTTGTGTAACTGAGTGATAGATGTTATATATGTGAGCATACCCATAGAGGTGGAGTGCAATGTGTGAAGAGTGTGAGAGCAAGCTTTGTAGAGAGCGGAGTGTGTGTGAGGAGAGGATGATTGTATGCCTAGGTTATCTATTGTAATTCTCCCTTGAATAATAAGAAGACCGATAATCATTGCATGTGGTTTTTTCCCTCATTGGGTTTCCACATAAATCACTGTGTCAAATTGTGGGATTGATGTGTTTGGTTTAATGCGTGTTTGATCTTGCTTATGCTATGTTTTGCTTCCGCTACCCAACAAGTGGTATCAGAGCCAAGGCGAATTGAGTAGGTGTTGCAGGTGAGCCAAGGTGAATTGAGTAAGTGTCGTAGGTGAGCCAAGACGAATTGTGTGCAGGTCTCTAGTGAGCGCAAGAAGTTTAAGGTCATTGACACTCCCTAGGCAGTGTTAGAGGGGCACCTGGTTTGTGCACCACATAGCACTGGCAAAACGACGCTCCCCGTCCACACCTCATGAGCATCGATCTAAAAATAAAAATTTTGCGCTAAAGTAAAGTTTTGGTAATGGTATGAAGTTCTATTTTTTGACTACATACAAAGTCAAGGTATGGACGGACTTTAGTTTCCATTAATCACTTGTATGTAGTGAATATTTTATGTTTAAAAGGTGGAGGAATCAAATTTATGGAGGGAGGTGAGTTTTTCTTAATAAAACAAGTGTTGCATGGCAGCGTAGTCCCTACCGCCACACAAGCTTTAAAATGAAGAATGTATTGGGGAGAATTATATTCAAATACAAGTGTTGCTTGTGAACAAACTCTTTGAATGGCTTATGTGAACAACTTTTATCTATGTGAAAACCCTCGAAATAGATCTTGGGTCTGCTACCTTGGAGGTCCCAGCTAAAATCATATCTTTGTTGTTGGGGGAGTGTCTATAAAGTGTAGAAATCCAACTAAATACAGAGCCTAAATACAGTTTACTTTGGCAAACATTATGCACCCAAAATATACAACATCAATTATTCAACGGTTATTGATTATGTTTGACTTCAAAGTTATCTTGTCAACATGATACAAATAAACATACATTGCAACCACCTGGCCAAGATATTTAGAAAAATTTCAGAGATGGAATTTAACCGTAATTAGGCGAATTTAAAGATCAACATAGAAATGTTATGTATACTAGCATACAGAAGTTTTTCTAGAACCAGACAAATAATCTCCATTCCGACCTCATGGGGCAAGCATGAGAGAGTTCAACCGGCACATGACCCTGAAACCTCCTTCCTCCCATCTCTTACTATCGATGGTGTATTGTTAGCATTGGCCCCTTCCTTAAGGGAATGCGGGATAAAAGATCAAAGGTAAAGGGGAGCCGCATCGAGGTAGGGCCAACCCTCTGTACCCAAAACGACGATGGGAAATTTTAGTAATGGTGACAATTGGTATATAATAGGAAGCACGACGGGAGAGACGAAATCTGGTTATGGAATGGAAAGAACCTAATGGACCTTGTGAGTAATGGCGACAATGGGAGAGACGAAAGTTGGTTTGATAAAGAGTTTTGAAGAGGAAGCCAAGTGTTATTGGGTTAAACAAGGCATGCTTAAAGAAATTTCACACAGATGAGATACCAAATGTAAAAGGTGTGAAAAATGCTAGTTGGTAATAGAACCAAAAATGCTAGTTTGCCTGTCGAGTCTTGTTCTCGTCCATATTCATCCTCGCAGCTTGGCAAAAGATAAATGATTTTGGTGTTGATGGAGGAGGAGAAACTACGCCAATGAAACCTAATTTTGGGTTATTTAAAAATCATGTTACAACCCTCCATGTACCAGAGGTTGAGATATACAATGAATGTTGGATCAAAATACATTAATATGCAAAAAAAAATTGACCCTGATTTGTGCAACCAACCATAATTAAATAATCCTTTAATGTCACTTATGATTCGGTGGTATGATATCGATTTTATTGTGATACTATAGCTTTGTTTCTGTCTCAATAGCGTGCTATCCAATGCATTCTCTAGCAAAACATATCATAATATAAGCACTGGGTACGGGTACGATGGTTATGATTATCCTTCTTTTTATTTTCTATTTACTATCTACTGATATAAAGTTAACTCAATCTATGGTGAGAACGTATGTATATATCCCTATCAATTATGCCTGGTAAGTACAGAGCGCAACAACTAGAATCCATTTTTCTTGCTCACATGCCCAATTTCCCCAGATTCACAATACCATCTCCCTCGATCCAATTCAACTTGAATGAGTTTTAATACTTGTTTTTAGATGTTAGTTCCCTTTATATAATATTAAATTTTGGCTTAAAATATAAAACAAAACATAGCATTGGAAAAAAAAAATCACATTTCACAAGTCATGAAAATTTATGGGAAGTGGGAGAATTAAGAATTATTGGGAGTGTCGAAGAGGGATCACATTTCACAAGTCATGAAAATTTATGGGAAGTGGGAGAATTAAGAATTATTGGGAGTGCCGAAAAGGGAGTGACTGCACCATCGAACAAAGAACTGAGCACGCGTGGACTTCAACGAAGTACTCTAAGCCAATTGTCAATTGCTCTAGAAGTAGGAGTTAATTCCACCTACGTTCACACTGTCTCTCGCAGGGTTGACAGCGGTGAGGATCATTCTCCTTAGTTGGGCCATTCAGAGGAATGGGTTATGGTAAATTCAATTTTTAGGGTTTCAAATTCTATAGAAATTTATGTTTTGATATGTATCTTTGTTAGTGTGCAGATTTATTACACAGTACTTCAAGGAGGCTTTCTGTGTAAAGAATCGATGGAGAAAGTTATGTTCCTTTCTGTGTAAAGAATCGATGGAGAAAGTTATGTTCCAGTCCAATGGTAAATCCAACAATTCTTCTCAGTATTCCTCTGATTGTGGCGGGCATTGTTGCATATGTTCACCTGCATGTGGAGTCTTCTTCTGATTCTGGCGGGCATTGCTGCTTATGTTCGCCTACAACACATGTGGGATATTTCCATTGTATAATTCATCGACATAGCTGCAACAACCAGATGCAGGGATTGATTAAGGCCAAAACTATGGATAACAATGTTGATCAAGACAAAACTGATGAAAAGAAATAGCGTGCATCTAGGACTAGTGAATACAATGGTGGCTAGAGAAAGCTCTTGTGATTGAATTATATTTTCATATTTTATTTATGGAAATATATGTGTATATTGTAGGCAGCTAATCATCAGGATTTGTCCGTGTGAATTGAGATTGATCCTCTGCCCATTAGAATGTGCATTTTTTTTTTCTAGTTTGTTTTTGCTATTGGGTGGGCTGAAGAGAATGAGTTTATGTATATTTTTTTGATGTTTTGAATTTAGTTTTTGAGAATGTCAGAGCATGTGTGTTCATCCATAAAAATAAAACGGTCTAAATGCAGACTGCTCATGATCAGACCAAACTCTCCACAAGGGCATACAAGTTT
The DNA here is from genome assembly GCA_009831015.1 of Picea engelmannii. Lineage (NCBI taxonomy): Eukaryota > Viridiplantae > Streptophyta > Pinopsida > Pinales > Pinaceae > Picea > Picea engelmannii. Next base: position 269,756 of record ML781857.1, on the reverse strand, counting down.
GGGAACGTTGTTGGCTTAGCCAGTCACATCTCTCTTCTTCTGGTTCTTTTGAATGGCCTCCAAGTTAATTCACTGGGTTTTTTGAATCCAACTGGAAACGACAACCACAAGCTGCTCTTCGGTGGAAGGATAGACGAGCAGAGTCTATTATAAAAGTTTGCTAGTGCAGTTTTATGTTATGCAGGCTAGATTTCACAATCTTGGCGAATGGAAGGAGAGCGTAATGCTACTAGTTTTGCTGGGGAGGATGCTTCTAGTTCACAATTTGGGCGAACGAAAGGAGAGCGTAATGTTATTAGTTCTACTGGAAAGAATCTAGGTCATGGCTCAACACCTTTACCTTGTAACTAGTTTTTTCTGTGCATATGTTCAATATCCTTATGGTTGGTGGTTGGATATTTCCCACCCACTGCAACAAAACCTGCAAAAAATATTTAGTATAAAGGTTTGAAGACAACAGAATGCATCGACTGTCGTGTGAACAGGCGATGAAGACAATGGAATGCATCGAATGTCGTGTGAACAGGCGATGAAGACAACGGAATGCATCGAATGCAGTGTGACCCTGGAGGGTAACCAATTTTATAATTTAGTTTTAATATTTTTTAAATGAATTATAAAATCTGACAAATAGAAAAATAAAATTGTCTTCCACAATGACTATTTAGTCCCATCAATAAAGTATGAGCCAATCACTAAATAAAAATAAAATTGTTTGAAAAAAAGAAAAAAAATTTAATAAAAAGGAGTTAATAAAAATGAGCCAAAACATTAATAAGGTGCATAAAATATTACACAAAACAGACTTATTAATGTCTCATAATGCACCCACTAATAACAAGTCAACGAGAGTTGACTTCGTGCTGAAAGCTATAGTCCCGGACTAATAACCAACAGATCTTAGCTAATAAATAATTTGGTGTCTTTGGTTGCCCAAGTAACAAATCATCCAGAAATTCAAATTTCAAGAGGGTGTATTGGATGATACGATGTTTGAGGCATGGTTAATGCAACCATGCCTAAAATTGAGAGGACACTACTAATTTGAGGGCCGTTTTGAGATATTCCTATTGTACCAAAGCGCCTATGGTAGCTTTAGAGTTCAATGCTAATGACTCAATAGTATCTTTGAAATTGTATAAGTTTTTTTTGTATTTCTCACAACTACCAAACATGGTGTTACAGAAACAAAAGGAAATTTAACTAATAAAATAACTATGAATTCATATTTAACAACATTAAAATAATAATAATAATTTATTTCAAATAATCCTTGCAATGCAACGAGTTATCAAATTTGATATACTAAACCAAGTAAATACTTTATTAAAAAATGTTAAATAAAATAATTCCAAATTTGATAGAATAAACTAAGTAAATACTTTATTAAACAATGTTAAATAAAATAATTTTATTCTAAAAACTAAGTAAATACTTTATTAAAAAAAATGTTAAATAAAATATTTCCATTCTAATTTTTTAGAAAGTAAAAATTTAACTAACTACTAAATAAATAAATTGCAATTTCAATAAAAACTAAAAATAAACATACTTTTAGATGGAGCATTATAATAGAATACTCATAAAATTGGTAGAATTATGTGATAATTTTCAATAATAAAAAAAACCATTACAATTGTCTTTTTTCGAGGAATTTGAAAGTGTTACATTATAAAGCTTCTAATGTAATTGCAAAATTAGATATTTTTGTAGACATTAATACAAGAGAAAATGTATTCTATTTATTCATATTATGGGTGTGCGTGACATTTTGTATTTGTTGGAAAAATGTCAACGAATTTCCTCATGTGGTCACATGCACATGCAACTATGTTAATGTCCATGCATGCAATCTATTTATGAATTTCTCATGTAACTATGTGATCTATTCATGATTAGTTTGTGTAACTGAGTGATCGATGTTATATATGTGAGCATACACATAGAGGTGGAGTGCAATGTGTGAAGAGTGTGAGAGCAAGCTTTGTAGAGAGCGGAGTGTGTGTGAAGAGAGGATGATTGTATGTCTAGGTTATCTATTGTAGTTCTCCCTTGAATAATAAGAAGACCGATAATCATTGCCTGTGGTTTTTTCCCTCATTGGGTTTCCACATAAATCACTGTGTCAAATTGTGGGATTGATGTGTTTGGTTTAATGCATGTTTGATCTTGCTTATGCTATGTTTTGCTTCCGCTGCCCAACAAGTGGTATCAGAGCCAAGGCGAATTGAGTAGGTGTTGCAGGTGAGCCAAGGCGAATTGAGTAGGTGTTGCAGGTGAGTCAAGACGAATTGTGTGCAAGTCTCTGGTGAGCGCAAGAAGTTTAAGGTCATTGACGCTCCCTAGGTAGTGTTAAAGGCATGTCTGGTTTGTGCACCACGGAGCATTGGCAAAACGACACTCCCCCGTCCACACCTCATGAGCGTCGATCTAAAAATAAAAATTTTGCGCTAAAGTAAAGTTTTGGTAATGGCATGAAGTTCGATTTTTTGACTACATACAAAGTCAAGGTATGGACGGACTTTAGTTTCCATTAATCACTTGTATGTAGTGAATATTTTATGTTTAAAAGGTGGAGGAATCGAATTTATGGAGGGAGGTGAGTTTTTCTTAATAAAACAAGTGTTGCATGGCAACGTAGTCCCTACCGCCACACAAGCTTTAAAATGAAGAATGTATTGGGGAGCATTATATTCACATATAAGTGTTGCTTGTGAACAGACTCTTTGAATGACTCATGTGAACAACTTCTATCTATGTGAAAACCCTTGAAATAGATCTTGGGTCTGCTACCTTGGAGGTCCCAACTAAAATCATATCTTTGTTGTTGGGGGAGTCTCTATCAAGTGTAGAAATCCAACTAAATACAGAGCCTAAATACAGTTTACTTTGGAAAACATTATGCACTCAAAATATACAACATCAATTATTCAACGGTTATTGATTATGTTTGAATTCAAAGTTATCTTGTCAATGTGATACAAATAAACATACATTGCTACCACCTGGCCAAGATATTTAAAAAAAAATCAGAGATGGAATTTAACCGTAATTAGGCGAATTTAAAGATCAACATAGAAATGTTATGTATACTGGCATACACAAAATTTTCTAGAACCAGAGAAATAATCTCCATTCCGACCTCATGGGGCAAGCATGAGCGAGTTCAACCGGCACATGACCCTGAAACCTCCTTCCTCCCATCTCTTACTGTCGATGGTGTATTGTTAGCATTGGCCCCTTCCTTGAGGGAATGCGGGATAAAAGATCAAAGGTAAAAGGGAGCCACATCAAGGTATGGCCGACCCTCTGTACCTAAAACAACGATGGGAAATTCTAGTAATGGCGACAATTGGTATATAATAGGAAGCATGACGGGAGAGACGAAAGATGGTTATGGAATGGAAAGAACCTAATGGACCTTGTGAGTAATGGCGACAATGGGAGAGACGAAAGTTGGTTTGATAAAGAGTTTTGAAGAGGAAGCCAAGTGTTATTGGGTTAAACAAGGCATGCTTAAAGCAATTTCACACAAATGAGATACCAAATGTAAAAGGTGTGAAAAATGCTAGTTGGTAATAGAACCAAAAACTTTAGCAAAGGTGTTCTTTTTTTAGTTTGACTAGAGGGTGATAAGACCATCTGGATACCTATAATATATTACCCTTCGTGAGAAGGTCATTCATAAGGGCCAGGGAGAGAAAACAAAGTCATAGGCTTACCCTTCTCTCTAAACCCTTAGGGAAGATAAAAGTAGATAGACAACATCCTCTCTAATTTATTTTCTCTTTGAAGGGCATTGCCCTCGACCTACCCTACAGTATCACAATGAGGCCGCAAGGTGGTTTCCACCCCCTTTCTCCTTGCAGTGATCACCGAAGGTCATTCAAACCATATTCCATTGTATTATCCCTATATAATAAAAGTGTCAGGATGGAAAGGAGTTATTCCCAACCTATTTCCTTCACCCAAGAAGAGTAGGTGCAACACTTGGTATTGAATCTTTCACTTAACTTATAATTCTTGGTATCACCACATCAACTTCTGGATCCACTGACTCAACTACCTAATCGACATAATCTGGGTCTCTATCTGGGAAGGATGTTACCTTTGCTTCTGGAACTGGATCTGCTACTTGATGATCTGCATTTAAAAAAATTGAACCATCAACATTCTTTATTAAAACTAAGTTCTTTACTAAAACTGAACATTCTTTATTAAAATTGTTATTTATTAAAACTACATTCTTTATTAAAATTGTAACTTCAAATACAGTTAAAAAATTTGAACCATCAACATTCTTTCTTAAAACTACGTTATTTATTAAAACTTAACATTCTTTATTAAAAATGTTCTTTATCAAAACTACATTCATTATTAAAACTGAACATTCTTTATTAAAATTGTAAAAACAAACACTAAAATTACTATTTAGTTTTAAAATTTGAACCCAATAACAGGATACTACATGTAAATGAAAATAAGTATCTGAAACATGAGTTGCAAGTATATATCGATACTACTAAAAAACTTCAATTTAGAATGATTCCATCTAAAATAGCACCAACTTATCGAATTTCTTACAAAGTAAGTTACACAATCCACTCAAATCTAAAGCAAGTCCTCAAGACGAGTACAAATTTTGTTTACACAATCCACTGGAATCTAGCTTAAATATTTCTTTGATACGAAGGTCAGGAAAATACTGATATTATTTGGGGGGTTGCGAATTCATGCCTCTTATGGTAACTCGAGAAACAATAGTCGTCGACCGAACAAAATTCTATATTATCCCCTCCGCTCCGGGACACTTGACAACTGCCAAGAACATCTACTGGGTTAAGTGACTCTTCAGAAAAATAGGGCCAAAAGAGATGGAATGGACATTAAAAAAAAAACATTCTAAATGAAGGGAAAACCAAGGTCAGAGCAATAGGGGTTACCATTACAGGAATAGAGATTGGTTTGGATTTGAGAGGCACATTCTAAGGCGTTTTCGCATTTGCAATGCATTTACATGTGAAAGTCCAGCAAACACTCCCTAGTTCCATCCCCCTGGAAATAGGGCCTGCACCTAAGAACCTAAATCTACAAAGATTTATTGATCGAATAAATTAAGATAATTCAATATTTAAAATAAAATAAAAATTCGATATCTACAATAAAATAAAACAATAGAAACAAAGAGATGGCTCCCGACCAAACACGTCACAGCTCATAATACTAAGAAAAACATGTAGCACAGCATACACATGCAACTGAATAAATTAATATCCAGTTGGTCGAATGGGAGCATAATTGGCTGCATGGCAACTACGTTGTAGCGAACGACCCTACCTGCAACACTGTCAACTCACTCCAGGAGGAGTCTATTAACTCGTTTCAACTCTACATGAAACAAGTTTTAGATTTTCATTTTTAATCTGAAACCCCAAGCTCCCCTCAAGAAATCAAGTTAAGGAATGCAGCACTAAAATCAAAACTACGAACGGAGTGCACGGAACTAACGGCAGGAGAAATCTGAGTAGTTGTCATTCAATAAGTAATCAAAATCTATACTTGATGAGGAGATCAAATGATTTTTGAAACGGGTCGCACAACCAGGAGGGAGGAGATTCACCTGCCTACCATTCCCTTAAGCTCCTCAGCAGGGTAAACTACGGGTGTTATGTTGTTGCTCGTTCAACCTGGTATACTACTGGTTACTCTGGTCTACTACTGCTTCAAGCTTATTCATGTGTTATAGTATGTTGCTCGCTCTTGGTACATGTTCCATCTTGACCCCGAAAATGACTCCTCTGCTTTTGGCTTCCAAAATTGCAGTGATATCGGTGAAAAATAGCAGCTAAGGAGGTGGAGGATTTACTTCTTCAGGGTAGAGATTTTAATTGATTTTTTCCTGGTCGTGGTTGTTTAAGGATATAAAAATTCTATAAGACATTGCAGAAATCAATATGGTATGTTTTAAGAAATTTTTAAGAATAATTTAACATTCATCCATTTTCCTTCTCTAGTCACTCAAATACTGGCCATAATGAAGTCCTTTAACATTCATCCATTGGCCTTCTCTCAGCAATTGCTACCTTGAAACTATTATTGACCTCAGCAATTGTATCACTATGATTTTAAATACGGCCTATGTTCTTTGCAATAATGAGTCTTATGGCTTGTCACTTCAGGGATTGCAGATCCATCCTTCCACGGCTAAAGTTATGCATAATCTTATTACAATTGGGTGGTGCTATTAATTTTTCATGAATGAGAATGTCCATTTTCATATCTTATTATGATTTTGATTTTGAGTTGGCAAAACTCAGGCTCGAATGATATCTCATTCCCACCTTGGCTTGGGAGGTTGGCACCACTCACTCTCAAATTTTCAGCATCACAGTCCATCCCATTTTTTCACCCTATTTGTGTCCATGAAATTGTGATCTTGTAGATTAATCTAATGAAACCTTCTATGTGATTTGGCTAAGTTGAGTCATTCTATATGTGATCTCTCCCTGGTTCATGTTTCACGGTAATTGTACACCCAAATACACCTCTTGTGGAAGCACTGTCTCACATCACTGTAAATTTAGTCCTTGTAGAACCAATGACTCATTCCAATGATTATCCCTTGCTTGAATAGTGTCTGTGATTGCTTGAATATTAATATGATTATACACACTATGTTTGCCTTTCTTATTTTTCTTGCCAATTTGTAATTCCTCCGGATGCATGCAATCAGGTCTTACTCATGCCAATATGGGCCTGAGTAACTTTTACACTTTTGTTTCAGTTATAAGTCCTCAATTATCTCATGAAAGGTTGCTTGGTCAACTCTACACCAATACAAAATTTCCAAGAACTGATGAAAATTTGTCCATTAGTCAGAGGATACTTGATGGACAAGTGCATCAAGTGATTTAGTTGATGTAGAGGCATAGACATATTGATGAATTTCCTTACAACTAGATGGGAGATCAGTCTCTTAGCATTATAGATCAATCTTAGTATCTGAGTATTGACCGCCACTTACCATTTTACTCTTAAGAAAGAAATTTGGCCAATGGGGTATGTTTCGTTGAAATAGTAGATTGTTATATATGTATTCAATAATCTTATTCATTTAGTTTAAATGTCTGTTTTATCTGAACACAGGTTAATTCTCAATCAAAAAATGAAGGATAAAGATTTCAAACTAGCAATGTATGTGGACAAGTCCCTGAGACTGGTTCCTATTGTTGTGATGCTCCTCTCCTTATATGCCCTTTCATTTTACCTTGGTGGTATCTTTTTCTCCGAGAAGAACAAACTTGTTCTAGAAGATAAAACATCACTTGCCCCTCTACAAGTGGGTTGCAATGTTGTCGAAGAGAAGTTCATGAAGTTTGTAGAATGCAGCAGTGACTATCAAGATTACACTTCATGCACATATCCACATGTATTTTTTTTGTGATAGATTGTATTTGTTTTGTGATAGATTTTATTGTAATAATGTTACATACCCTTGAAGTAGTACTTTCCATGCGATAGGATCTTTTGAGGCACCAGGCAGATTGTGCCTAATTGTGGGAGAATATTGGAATATTGAAATCAAGATGCGACACACCTCAAACCTATTGACTCTTATCATGTTCCAGGGATACAATGGTGCTTCTAAATGGTAAATATTTTGTCTAAATCGTACAACAGAGAGCTTACCACTCCCAAATGCACTCTTGAGAAGGAGAAAGAAAAGGAATCCTCTTGATCTGAGCATCGAAGCCTCTCGACCTGAGAGTACCTGAGCATCTTGAGTCAGAGAAAGCCTCAAACGTTGAAGGAAGCTTCTCAATTTTCTCCTCCCGCTGAGTAATATAAATTTGATTTACTCCTTCGGCTGAGTAATTTGAATATGAATACAAAATATGATATAGCATGGATGATCAGGATAAACATTCAGATGTAGAGTGTGTGGTTGTTGATTTATAAGGTGAGTTTCTTCTAATTAAGAAATGGTTTTCTGCATTATTTTATGCATAGGTGGTGGTCGCTACATGGGTTTGTTAAGGCCATCTCTTGTGAAGGGGGTGTTGGATAGACGGTAGTCGCATTTTTCAGAATAGACCCTAACATATAGACTGTGGCCGACATATAGATTGTAGACGTGGCCTATAGACGGTATATGTGGTTGTATTTGCTGACATTGAAATGAATAAGTATTAATGCAATAGAAGGTTAAAACATAGGTTATAATGAAGAATCACATTGTCTTGGTTGTAAGATCAATGAAAAAAAACTTAGGTTATCTAAGGTTAGCCTAGCAATAAGACTATGAGCTCAGCAATGAGACTTCTATCTGCCTAGCCAATAATAGTATGCTTGAGAAAATAAATTTAAATATTAAAAAAAAAAAAAAAAAAAATCCTCCCTAGGTACAAGTTTGGATTGTTAAACAAATATTTTGCAGTCAAACCATATTAATTGATAGTCAACACTATATTGAATGCTAGAGTCCCTACTTTCCTTCGACAGGGACTAATAAAGGTGGGATATAATATAAAAAGGTGAAGTGGATCTTTTTTTAAATATAAAAAGGTGAGGTGGATCCTTTGGTAAAAGGTAAAAGGTGGACCTTTTATGTTTTGGAAAAAAGGGTTTTTCAATATATAGTTTTTGAAACCTTTTTTGAATTTCAACCTTGTTTTTTTGTAAGAGCCTAGTTTATTAGAAGCTGTGATTTTGTTTTGGGTGGTTTGTGCTAATGGAGAAAGTGCAGAGTTCTAAGTTTGACGTGGAGAAATTCAGTGGTAAGAATAGCTTTGAGCTGTGGAAGCTCAAGATGCAGGATCTTCTTGTGCAACAAGGATTTCAAAAGGCCTTGGCTGGAAAGTCAAAGAAACCGACAAGCATGACAGACGAGGACTGGGAGGATTTGGATGCAAGAGCCCTCCGTACTATTCGTTTGTGTCTGGTGGATGAAGTGTTTTTTAACATCGTTGAAGAGAAGACAACAACAGGTTTGTGGACCAAACTAGAGAGTCTGTATATGAAAAAGAACTTGTCAAACAAAATCTTCTTGAAGAGGAAGTTGTACAGCTTGCGGATGAAAGAAGGTACAAAAATTGTTGATCACTTGAATGTTTTCAATACTCTGATTTGTCAATTAACTAGCATGGATGTAAAGTTCGAATATGAGAACAAGGTGGTTACGCTACTGTGTTTGTTGCCTAATTCTTGGTATCATCTGGTCACAACTGTGTGGTTTAACACAACAGATGTCATTGATTATGACACTATTGTGGGAGCTCTGTTGTGTGAGGAAATGAGGAGAAAATCTAGTAAAGAAACCTCAACAGCAGAAGAAATGGTGGTCAAAGGTCGATCTACAGAAGGAGGGAAAGATCAAAAAGGTACAACCAGTTCTAAGTCAAAAGACAATAAGGGTAAGGCAAAATGTTGGTTCTGTGGCAAATATGGGCATCTCAAGAAGGATTGTTGGAAAAGACAACAAGCATCCAAAGAGAACTCCACAAAATAAGAAAATTCAGCTACATGTATGGTTGATGAAGTTTTGTATGTTTGTTGTCTCTCCACCTGTGTTCGCATAGAAGGTGCAGGGCGGTGATGGTTGAGTCACCGTGAAATAATAATAATAATAATAATAATAATAATAATAATAATAAATTGTATTTACTTTAGAGTTGTAGAAATTATTGATTGCATGTAAATGTGCATATGTCTGTAAGACTTGGATAGGCATGCGTACCCCCGGTTTATCAAGTCACCTATGAAAATTCTAGACATAGATTTAGGTAGATTGAATATGTGTGGGTGCATGTGTGTTGGGTTAACCTTGACTCGGTGAAAGAGTTAATGTGTTAAATCTATTTTTAGGTCAAATAAGGTGTTTTTTCGGGTCCATGTGTTTTGGGTATCCTGTGGTATTGTGTCCATGGATTGCATGTAATGAAGCCTATAAAAGGCTTGGTGACCTCCATTGTAAATGGGCCTGGAGGTAAGCAGTGAAGGATTACTTCGTCGGTTTAGCCAGATTTGGTCAAAGTTGTTCGAATGTGAAGTTCGAGGTGGAGCAGTGTGCCTAGTTTAGAAAGGTGG
>ML781857.1:237627-248387 GCA_009831015.1 Picea engelmannii | reverse complement strand
CCAAATATGCTCATTTTGGTTCTCTTCAACACCCATTCACAACATCTACAGTGGCTCAAATTTTATGGATTGTATCTTCAAACTCCATGGAATGCCTCATTCTATTTTTTTGTATCATGATCCAACGTTTACCAGTCATTTCTGGAAAGAATTATCCAGGCACTAGGGAACCCAATTGAAGCTCAGCACAACCTATCGTCCCCAAACGGATGGCTAAACGAAAGCGGTCAACAAGTTTCTAGAAACATATTTGAGGTGTTTTGCGTTCGATTGAAAACATTTGTGGGTTCAGTGGTTACCCTTAGTTGAATGGTGTTGATGATTACAGTTGCGTGAAACATCCTCCAGGACACAGACTAAGTGATTCGGCCTGTGAGAGAGCCCATGAGTTGGGTGTTCCCATGATATGGGTGTGTTCTTACTCTCTGAGATGAAGATGGAACGATGTGTGCCCTTGTGTAGGGAAGATGCCCATGAGATGGGTGTGCCATTTGAGATGAAACAATGTGTACCCTTGTGAGGGGTGAAGGAGCCCATGTGATGGGTTTATTGTTCTCCTATGTGTAGAGAGTTGAGACGATGTGGCACTCCAGATGATTCTCCTATGAGACTCGGTGAGATAGAGATCTGTTGAGTAGGATGTCCCTATGGTTGAGCACAGGTGGACGTGATCCTAGTGTCTGAGCACTAGTGAGTGTGTGTCCAGATGATTCTCCTATGAGACTCAGTGAGATAGAGATATGTTGAGTTGGACATCCCCGTGGCTGAGCACAAGAGGACATGCCCCTAATGGTTCAGCACTAGTGGGTGTGTGAGATCCCTTGCTATATTATCTAAGAGTTATATTTACCTATAACCCTAATTGTGATGTAAAGGGTACAGGCCGACCCCACCATAAAGTGAAAGATAATTAATGTAAAAGATAATTAATATGGTAATTATTAATTATATTATGAGTTATTGAGGTCGGCCATGTTGTACCAATAGAAACCACTTTTGATGTGTCCAGTATAGTATAAATAAAGGTGATTTCCCCATTGAGGAAACACAACCACATGTGATTTTGGAAATTTCAGCAAGTACAAGTTCTAGGGATGAAGTGTGCACCTCTCTTGGGCACTAGCCTTCTTGGTTTTTGAGAGCACCCTTTTGTTTTCTAGGTCTATGGTATGGGAGGCCTTTCTCTTGAGAATATAGAAAAGGATTGGTTGGGTTTTGTTCCCTTCTTGAGAAGGGTTTCCCAGGATATTTCTTATGTTCTTGTGCATGGTATTTCTTCATGTGATCTTGGTTATTCCAGCAAATTGTTAATGGTGTAGCTATGTCTATGATTCAAGTAAATGATAAATTGAAATAAAATTCATGATTGAGCCTAGCCTAGTGAAAATTCAACATGGTATCAAAGCAGAGGTCTTGAAGAACCCATTGCACAAGCATTAAAGCAGTTGTCCTCTCCCTTCTGCAATTTTGTATGACCCTCTAGGATTTTCTGCAATTCTGTACGACCCTCTCCTTTTGGGTGATTTCAACACTTTAGACTTGGACTATGGGGATGAAAAATGGACAGGAGTGTACAGACTCCCTCAACGCACCTACAGAGACTCTCGGAGTGAAATTCTGATAATTTTGGATTTTTTTCCCTAGGATTTCTAGGGTTCCGCAATTTTCTACAGATTTTTTGTTGTAGGGTTTTTGCAACTCTTTGAAGAAGCTTTCAAGCTTACTAGTGTTCTTTTGGACTTCAAGGCTTATTGTTGGCAGTCATAATCCCAACAAAACCTAAGGTTTCTAGCCTATCCTAGTCGTTAGGTTTTCTAGCCCAGTTGGCAAGGGTTTGTGAAGTATCTGAAAATATGATGAACAGAACCTTGGTGGAAGATAGGCTTGATGGATCAAGCAACTTCAGTTCCTGTAAGTCAATACTTCAGGTCACCCTTGAAGAGGAAGATTTATTGTGGGTGATACAAAAAGGTTTACCAGAGACATCTACCGATGAAGAGAAGGAAGATGGCATCAAGGAAAGGAAGATAATATTCTACTCAAGCTCTTACATTGAAGGGCCAACTTCAAAATATCAAGATGACAAAATGTGACATTGTTGCTATATTCTTCATGAAGATGTCAGAGATAATAGATCAGCTAGGTTCCATTGGAGAATTCATATCAGCACTCTCAGGTATGCACTTGTAAATATTATTTGTATCATTGTCATGAGGGTACTTGCAGGAGGAAGGAACCTTTGTTGCAACCATGGATCCAAAGGGATCTCAGTGAATTCAGAGAAACAACACACTAGAAGTGAAGACTCCAGGTTTGATTGTCTTAATTATCATGCCTCTAACCTACATTTCTAAGTTTTATACATTACAAGTAGGTGGTGTAGTTGTAACAACAATCCTTAAATTGTTTTGATTCTAGAGTTGTACTCATTATTCTTCTCTAGGAGATATTCTTGTTTTGTTTCCTTTCATTTGTTTTCTTGTTCCAGGTAGGTTAACAACAAAGGAAGATGTTTATCCTTCAAACTTCAGAGGGAGTCACTTGAATAAAAGGGATTCAAAACTATTTGAGAAGGAGGAAGAATAGAACCATCATTGAGGCAACCAAAGCAATGATACATGATCAGAGTCTACCTATGATTTTGTGGGCAAAAGCATGCATGAAAGCAGTATATGTTCAAAACAGGAGTCCTCACCAGATTTTGAAGAACATAACTCGCAAAGAAGCCTTCAATGGAGTGAATCCTAAGATTGGACACTTTGGGATATTTGGGTGCCCAATATATTTTGATGTACCCAAAGAGAAGAGATCCAAGCTAGACCCTTCAAGGAGAAAGGGTACATTTGTGGGATACAGTGAATATTTAAAGGGGCATATCGGATCTACATCCCTAGTTAGAGACATATTGAGGTAAGTAGAGATGTTATCTTTGAAGAAGAGATAGCCTTTCATAGATCCAGAGAATCTCAAATGGAGATTGACAGTGAGACAATACCTTCTCCCCCTTTAGCAATTCAGAGGGAGACAACCATTATTCCAGTTGACCCAGTTGTTCCAATTGATCCAGTTGCTCCAATTTATATCTCTAGAGATATTGCAGTAGGGCATAAAAGGCCTGTCTGGGCTAAAAAAACCTTACAAGAGGAAGAGGGACATGTAGCTCCTCAAGGAATATTCTAAGAGAGAAAGAGACCAAAGATACTTTCGATCTACTTTTCATTCATGAGTCACATCATTGATTATGAGTCTTCTTGTCATGGAGAAATGACAAGTGAGAAGGTATGGAAAGATGCCATGATAGAAAAATATCAGTCCATATTGAAGAATGATGTGTGGTATATTGTTTTGAGACTAGAAGGGAAGTTTGTAGTGACTTCCAATTGGATCTATAAGATCAAGCATGCAGCTGATGGAAGTGTCGAGAAATAAAAAGAGAGATTTGTAGCTAGAGGACTCTCACAAGTAGAGGGAGTTGACTATGATGAGACATTTGCTCCAGTATCCCGATACACTTCCATCCGTACTATCATTTCACTAGCTACATCCATGAGTTGGAAACTACATCAGATGGATGTAAAGACAACCTTTCTCAATGTTGATATTGAGGAAGAAGTTTATATCGAGCAACCATAAGGATTTGTGATATACAACGAGAAATATCATGTGTGTGGGTTGAAGAAAGCCCTGTATGGACTAAAGTAAGCACCTTGTGCTTGGTACAAGAAAATGGATAGATTCTTGATGATTTTGAGCTTCAGCAAGAATGGTGTAGATCCAAACCTATATTATCATATTATTGGTAATGAGTGCCTAATCTTGGTCCTGTATGTGAATGACTTGTTCCTCACCGATTACGAAAGAATTATTATTGAATACAAGCAAGCATTGACTTTTGAATTCGAGATGAAGGATCTGGGTATGATGCACTACTTCTTGGGACTAGAAGTATGGTCAAGGAATAATGAGATTTTCCTAAGTCAAGGAAAATATACAGTGGATATATTGAAGAAGTTTGTGTTAGGATATTTAGACACTTAGGAGTTAGTTAAGAACTACTAGGTCTAATGTGTCAATAGGTAAAATTCTGTTTCTTAGTGTGTTTCTTTAGTATGCATTTGTAGTTAGAAAATCCGACGGTCACGATATGTTCACGACATAGAGTGATCTGATGGTTCATACTCTCCTCAATCTTAATGACCATTGATCTATGGCTTAACACATGATTGGTCCATGATCTCTATTTAAAGAGCATGGAGGATCATTTTACGATGATCAATTATGAGAAACTCTCTTGTAAAATCTCTCTGTAATCTCTTTCTTTTCAATAATAAACTGCTCCATGTGGGCGCGTTGGCTGGGGCCATGGATGTTTCCCCGTAGGGGTTTTACCACATGAAAACATCTGTGTGTTGATCTTTGATATGGCTTTTTGAATGGTTATTTAAGGTGTTCGTCCTCTATTGAAATACCTGTGTTGTCGAACATGGTATCAAATCCTGTTTGAAGACCCGCTCCTATTGTAGATCGAGATTGTGAAGCCGAGTTCTCTCATCTCCATTTTATTTCATTTCGTACATTTATGGGCTGAGAGGACTGTTCCATTGCATCTGGAGCACTCATTTCAGTCAATAACACTTTTCTTTTCACTCGAAAAGGTTTTCGTTTGGCCAAGATACGGCCATTGCAGTCAGATCCGGAGGTATAAAGCCTGAATATGCATTTTTTAAATTTTTGCAAAGTTTTATTTTTGTTTTATTTCAGTTTGATATTATCTGTTTCTGGGTTGCTACTCTTTTAGATCTGCATATTCTCTTTTCCCCATTCCCTATGTGATCTCGAAAAATCAGAAACAGATAGGAAAAGGTGCATCTTTCGGGCAAGCTAACCGAGATCTAACCATTGTTGTCATCGAGAAGCGAAATTGTTTTCTTGTGTAAAAAGAGTTTTTTTTTAGCACAACAACAACAATCCTCCTTCTGAACATTACAATATGTTTTGCTAGACCATTTGGTTAAAATTTGTTTTATTAAGTAAAAGGTCTTGAGTTCAAGTCTCTCTTTTGTTACATTTTTTGAAAAAGTTCATGCTAAAATTGTAAAGTGTATTTCACTTCAAGTATAAAAGTGAATCACTATAAGTAGCTTCAGTATTTTATTTTAGAGTTATTTATTTTGCATGCAAATTTTCTTTTATAAGGTAACTTCATTGTAAAAGTGATCCCCACTTCTCTTTATAAAAGTGGGTCACTTCATAAAGCAGCTTACACTATCACGTGGTCATTTGGTTACTGTTTATGCCTTTTTTAAAAAGGGCATAACTCTCACATCGGAAGTTTGTTTTCAGTGCCGTTTTTTTTAAACTGCAAAAAATTTCGAGCTTTTTCCATCTAGATCATCGATTTCAATTTTTAAATCCATATTACCTGCATATTTAATATGGATTCTACAAGTAATGTTTTGCTTACCAGCAACAACTACTTCCAATGGAAATCTCATATGGAAGATTTATTAAGAAGTAAAGGCTTGTACCAGATTACCTTGGGAAAGGAAAAAGCACTCACTGATGATTATAAGAAATCCAAATGGGATAATAGGACTAACGAAGCACGTGGACTAATCAAAATGTCTATCTCTCTTGATTTAAGGTACCACATTCAAGGAATTGATGACCCCAAAGAAGCTTGGGAAAAGATTGAATCTGTGTTTGGTAAACTCAATATTATTCGAGCACAACAGTTAGAAACTCAAATACTGACCTTGAGTCCAAGTGATTTTTATTGCCTTGGAGAGTATCTATCTAAATTTAAAACACTCAGAATTTTATGTGAAGAATGTGAGATAAAAATGAAGGAAGAGTGTTGCATCTATCTTATTCTTTCTAAGCTAGGTAGTGCATAGTTTGTGTTTGTATCTACCTTTTATGCCATGAGAGAGGCTCTAGGGAAATCTTATGAAAAACTCACTCTTGAGTCCTTTTGTGCTACTTTGATTAGAGAGGAATATAATCTTGTACAACTTGGAGTGATCAACACTGCAGGTACTTCCAACAAAACCCTAGTTGCCCAGAAGAAATATAAACCCAAGTATCCCAAGAAGCAACATCCTCGCTACAACAACAAGCAACATAAGGGTCCCAAACCCACTCAGACAACTTCTGCTCTTAATGGTGACAAAGGAGAAAAATATAAAGTAAGAATACTAACATACATTGCAACTTTTGTGATAAAGATGGTCATGATGAGTCCAAATGTTTCAAGAAGATGGCAGCTTTGGAAGCATCGATGAAGAAGCACAACATCAGTATTGATTCTACTTCTTCTTCTTCTTCTCATGGACATGCACTTTATGTTTCTGGTTTCTCCTTCAATACAAATTCTACTTCTACTTCTACTTCTGATGAGTGGCTTATTGATTCTGGAGCATCTTATCATATGGCTAAGGATAGAGCCATATTTTCCACTCTAAATGAATTTAACACCAAGAAAATATTTGTTGGTGATGATAGATCTCTTAGTGTTGAAGGATCTGGAATAGTTCAAGTAGAAAATGGTCATTTCAATGATGTATTATGTGTTCCAAGTATTTCTTGTAACCTTCTATCAGTATATCAAATCACTCATTCAGGTGAAGGAACAACCATAGAGTTTTCACCTCACCAAGTTGTAATCAAGGATCTAAAAGATCCTAAGCATGTTCTTGCAACTGAAATTGTTGATAATATTACCACGTTGTACAAATTTGACAACTTTGGGTCATCATCTTTTTCATCAGTTTTTGTTGCTCATAGCGATGACTTGAGAAAACTTTGGCATGAGCGGTTTGGTCATCTAAACTATTGCTCATTGCAACAACTATGTAATCAACTGATGGTGATTGTTCTTCCTCTTCTTTCATGCAGAGATGGTGTTTGTGTCGGTTGTGTTCTTGACAAACATCATTGGGACAGTTTTGACAAACGTGCCTCTTGGCACGCCTCAAGTCCTTTGCAGCTTGTTCACAGTGATTTGTGTGGTCCACTTTCTTCTCCTTCTTTTTCTGGGTGCAAGTATTTCTTAACTTTCATTGATGACTTTTCCAGACGTACTTGGGTTTACTTCTTAAAAATTAAGAGCGAAGTTTTTGGCCTATAAGGCCCTTGTAGAAAAACAATCGAGACATAAAATTCAAAGGTTAAGAACAGATAATGGAGGCGAATATGTGAACAATAATTTTAAAAGTTACTGCACTACACAAGGCATCCAAATGCAACACATTGTTCCATATATACCACAAAAAAATGGTGTTGCTGAGAGAAAGAACTGCACATTAAAAGAAATGGATAATTGTATGATCCAATCTAAGGGATTAAGTCTAAAGTATTGGGTGGAAGCAATCAACTGTGCAAATTACATAGTCAATCGCACTCCCACAAAGTCAATCGCACTCCCACAAAGGCTCTTAAAAATATAACACCAGAAGAAGCTTGGACTAAAATTAAACCAGATGTAAGTCACTTCTGTGTATTTGGCAGTATAGCATGGGCTCACATTCCTGATGAAAAAAGGAAAGCATTGCAGCCTAAAAGTGAGAAGTGTATATTTGTTGGTTATTCTAAAGATGTCAAAGGTTATAGTCTTCTTCAACCACATTGTCATGAAATTATTCTTAGAAGAGATGTTAAATTTGACGAAAATATTTTGGAATGCGAGCCTAATTCGACAGTTGTGCCTTCTTCGGTTTGTGATCCATCTTCGACGTTTGTGCCTTCTTCGACCTACGAGCCATCTTCGGCGTTTGTGCCTTCTTCTGTTTCTATTCTGGATTCTTCTTCAGATGATGATAGTGAGGATGAAAATCCACCTCTGCCTGCTCATCTTCCTCCAGATGAGTCCTTTGAACCTGAACCAACACCAATTCCATCGCTTCCTAGATGGGTTCGTTCAACACGAGAAGTAGTTGGTGGTCTTGTCGGTGACCCTTCATATCAGCGTCGAACAAGTTCACAGTTCTAGCGAGCCTCTTCTATTTTGGCTCAATTTTCAGAGACTCCTAATCCAGAGACACTTGCAAAAGCTTCAGGTCATCCAGATTGGGATACAACAATGAATGAAGAGTATCGTTCTTTAATGGAAAACGATACTTGGGATCTTGTACCTATTCCAAAAGGAAGAAAACTTGTCAGATGTAAATGGGTCTACAAAACTAAGTATGCATCATATGGAAGTATTGAAAGACACAAGGCTTAGTTAGTTGCCAAAGGATTTTCCCAAGTTGAAGGAATTAACTATAATGAAACCTTTTCCCCTGTAGCCAAAATGAATTCCATCCGCCTTGTTCTTGTCCTTGTTGTCTCACATAAATGGGAGGTCCATTAGATGGATGTTAAATCTGCCTTCTCTCATGGAGATTTGAAAGAAGAAATCTACATGGAACAACCTCCTAGTTATGTCCAGAATGACTCTAGCCTTGTTTGTCGCCTTAAGAAATCTCTTTATGGTCTTAAGCAAGCTCCCCGAGCTTGGTATGCCAAAATGGACAACTTTCTTATTGCCACTGGATTCTGTAGATGCCATTCTGATCCTAATGTCTATACCAAGAAAGTAGGAATCCGTCTCATAATCCTTGTCCTTTATGTTGATGACCTTATCCTTACTAGTAGTGACTCAAAACTTTTAAACCATGTGAAAACCGGCCTTAAGAAGAAATTTGAAATGACAGACTTAGGATTTTTGCACTATTTTCTTGGACTCCAAGTTTTGCAAACCAATGAAGGAATTTTTCTTTCTCAGTCTAAGTATGATTGTGACCTTCTTCGTCGCTTTCAAATGCATGATTGTAAACCATCTCCTTCTCCCTTCTAGTCTAGATTCAAGCTTATTGCCACATGTACTTCTCCTGAAGTTGATGCCACCATGTATCGCTAGTTAGTTGGTAGCCTCTTATACTTGACTCATACTCGTCCTGATCTTTCCTTTGTTGTTAGTCTTATTGCCCGGTATATGCAAACACCCTATGAAAGCCATTGGAAAGAAACTAAAAGGATACTTCGCTATGTTTATGGTACAGTTCAGTTCAGGATACATTACAATTCGGGGGGGACTCCTTTATTGGTTGGTTTCACTGATTCAGATTGGGTCGGCGACCCAGTCTACTGCAGGTTATGTTTTCAGCCTTGGTTTAGGACCTGTCACTTGGGCCTGTAAGAAACAACAGGTTATTTCCCTTTCTTCAGCAGAAGTAGAGTACCGAGCAGTGGTAAATGCAAGTCAGGAAGCCTTGTGGCTTCGACATTGCCTTTCAGAGTTTGGATTCGAGCAATAGCATCCGACCAGCATTTGGTGCGAAAATCAGAGTGTCGTCAAGCTCGCCAAAGACCCAGTTCAACATCAATGGAGAAAGCACATCGAGCTACACATGCACTTCATAAGAAAGCTCATTCATGATCAAGTTATTGAAGTGCTTTTTTGCCCTATAGAAGATCAAGTTGCAGACATTTTCACAAAGTCTCTTACAGAAGCGAAGTTTTCCAAACTTCGATCTATGTTAGGCGTTCAGGAAGTTGTCATTAAGGAGGGATAGGATATAATGCCTCCTATCGTCTCCTATTGTGTCAACATTGTAAATCCTTCAATCCTATCCCAAGTTGTTCTTAAGGGGGGATGTTAGCATATTTAGACACTTAGGAGTTAGTTAAGAACTACTTGGTCTAATGTGTCGTTTAGGTAAAAGTGTGTTTCTTAGTGTGTTTCTTTAGTATGCATTAGTATGCATTTGTAGTTAGGAAATTCGACGGTCGCGATATGTTCCCGACATAGAGTGATCCGACGGTTCATACTCTCCTCAATCTTAACGACCATTGATCTATGGCTTAACACCGGATTGGTCCATGATCTCTATTTAAAGAGCATGGAGGGTCATTTGCAGATGATCGATTGTGAGAAACTCTCTTGTAAAATCTCTCTGTAATCTCTTTATTTGCATTAATAAACTGCTCCAAGTGGTCACATTGGTTGGGGCCGTGGATGTTTCCCCGTAGGGGTTTTACCACGTGAAAACATTAGTGTGTTGATATTTGATATGGTTATGTGAGTGGTTATTGAAGGTGTTCGTCCTCTGTTGGAATACCTTTGTTTTCGAACAATTCAGTATGATAAGAGTGCAAATCCATTCCTACACCAATGGTTATGGATTTGAAGAAAATGAATGATGCTTCTACTAATTCAGGCGATATTGATCCACATTTGTACCGACAACTAGTTGGATCATTGTTGTATCTGGTTAACACCAGACCTGATATATGCTATGCAGTGGATATACATAGTCAGTTCATGAGTCAGCCGGGACAAAGTCACTGGATAGCAGCGAAGCATGTATTGAGATATCTACGAGGCATAATTGGATATGGTCGGAGATATGCCTCTAGTGTAGACTTGAGTTTGCATGGATATGCCAATGTAGATTGGGCAGGGAGTGCAGTGGACCGAAAGAGCACGTTTGGTTGTTGTTTTACCTTGGGTTCTACCATGGTTTCCTGGTGCAACAGGAAATAGAGCTATGTGGCCTTGAGTACCGCAAAAGCAGAGTATATAACTTTGAGTGTCACAGTCCGCAAAGCAGTTTGGCTTCGCAAGCTCCTGACAGATTTATTTGATCATGAGATGGATCCCACCATTATTCATTGTGATTAACCAGAGCTGTGTGAAGCTCTCTAAGAACCATGTGTTTCACGATAGATCGAAACACATTGAGATAAAATAGCATTATATCAGAGACATGGTGCAA